>JBBCBC010000015.1:8641659-9192010 GCA_037126765.1 Stenogyne calaminthoides
CTCATGTTGTATCTCAAACTCCTTGCAAAAAATCAGCTATGAATTAATTCAAGAATTTCATTCCCAAGGTGATCTCGATCCCAAACTCCTTATCCGATCTAATTTTCACAACATCAAACCTTTCTTCATGCCGCAATCTTTGAGTAGCCTGCATCTTTGTAATAGTTTCATTCTTCTTATACAAGAATACAACCCGTAAACTTGAGTAGTCATCTACAACCACTGTGGTGTATTTGCGTCATTGAAAACAAAGTAGTGTAATCGGGTCCAAATAAATCCATATGGAGCAGCTTGCAATACTGTCATAGATGGAGGTGATGGAATCCCTTTGAATGAAGCATTGACTTGCTTTCCTTTCCGATCTACGCGCACATGTCTAATCCTTAGAGAAAACTTCATTCGGGAGTCCTCAACCAAGGACATCCTTCTTTATCTTGTTAAGAGTTTTAAAGTTCGGATGGCTCATTCTCTTATGCCGAGCCAACGCTGTCTTTTGGAACTCTTAACAATCAAAATCGCATTTCTTGGACAATCGTCTCCAATCAGTAGTGTAGATCGCCTTTCCTAGAACCAGTTAGCGTAACTGTTGAGTAGCTCGATTTTTATAGTACACTGATAATCGAGAACTCAATGATGAATCGCTACTACGTAATGGGTGAAACCGGCAATAGGTTATGCTTCAAACCATCGACATACGAGACTCCGGTGAACTCCGTACATCATCATTCACTAAGGTTCCAACTCCGGTAAAACCAAAGTTGTCGTCATCAAAGAGTACACGTGGGCCTTCTTTTTCAACATAAGAACTAAGGAGATGTTGACTTCCAGTCATGTGCCTTGAGCATCCACTATCGATGTACCGGATAGTTGCTTGTACACCTCCCTTTATCGCCAAACTCACGCGAACCTCCAATCAAATCAGTTTTTAGGTACCCCTGTAGGATTGGGTCCTGAGGGGTTAGTGTTACCTTTCGGGATCCAAACGTCAGAGCACTTCTATGGTAATCATCAAGAACATAAGGCTTGATTTGTCTCCCATAAACATCTACATAATCATACTTCTCTTCATGTGCTTTCTGCTCAATATGATTACGAGTGTGAACTTGGATGAATCGAGAAGACTTGGGATTTTTCGATTGATCTCGTCTTCTTTAATCCAAAGGTGGTTCGTGCGGATGTCTGGATTTTCGGGTTTGAAAGGATAGGTACGATTGCTACCATCAAAAGATTTATATCTCTTTTGCACAAATGGTTTCTACAATTTACCCGCATGCCGATTAGGGCAGCTTCACTCGGGTCAGTCTCGGATTGGACTTTCCCTTGTGAGATTGTCCTTTCGATTCCCCGACCGCATTGATGGGGTTGAGGGTCTCTTTGTAAGAACGGGGTTCTTCCGTTGATTCCTCTCGGGTGTTTGATCAAAGTGAGGTCCATTTTTGTTCCTTTTCTCGGGCATTCGCCTTTCCCTGCTGGCCAGGTCTTTTCCCTTCTTTGATATAGATTTGGCATGTCATGTATCTTGTCCAAATCTTCCTAGATTCACTTTTGGGATGTGAACCAAAGTTGGATATATGAGGATCCGTAACGGCTTTCAAACCCAATACCTTTCTTTATCATTGCATTTTTAAAGTAGTTTGTTATTTCATCAACATTTTAGAAGCTTTTCCAAAAACCTCTACTTTCTTTTCGCAAATTATCCTCACTTTGTTTCGAGACTCTCATGTTGTTGGAAGGGTTCATCAAACTTAGCTTGACGGACTTTGAGATCATCAACTTGATGTTTGTTGATAGCTTGTTGTTCCTTAACAAGTTTACCCCGATCGTAAGAGTCGCTTTCGTAAACTCTAGTTTCGTTGTCATCTTTTTGAAAGTCTCAATCGATTTCTATTCAACCGCTCTTCTTAAGGCATTATCCTTAGCAAGACCGATGTTCTCAAAATTTAGTTTATCGTTCTCAACTTCCACTACATTATAAGTGTCAATTGCATTAGAGATCATCGTTTATCGATCACTCATTGACGAGTCCGCAGTCAATCTCTCCCGCAGTGGTAAAAATAAGACACAAAAACAGGGTTAGAGATTACCCCGAGATGGAGTGACTTTTTGGCCTATGAGACGATGTCATCGTGGGATGAGAATATCGATCGTTGAGGTCATCAACGCCATCGGGCCAGGTCATCGGCAGAAGTCTTCGACGATGAATACCCGAGAATCATCCGAAGGCGGATAAGAGTCATCGAGCACTGGCGTATCGAAAACCATGGTTATTCTGTCCAGACTATTGATTCTTATTGCGCTTTTTTTCTCTTTTCGAGTCGGTCGGGGCAATCAACATTGTAATAACTGGTTTCTAAATCGTTGAAGCACGCCCGGGTTCTCGAATTTCGTCTCCCGCCAGTGAGTCATTTCTCTTGTAGGATTTGTCGGGTGACTTCCCATTTTGCCTCAGAATCTAATTCCTTCTTCTCGATCTGTCTCTTTTATTATCGTAACGATCATCTCTCTTCTCTTCTCTTCGATCATCTCTATGATCGCCTCTTCTGTCATCAAAACGATTTATTTTTGCGATTCATCAAGAGATCTCCTATTTCTTCTGCTGTTCTGATAGTCTTTATAGAACTTCCGATATTTTCCCATTTGAACATTAGACCATTCCATCTTCTCGTTAGCAAGGCAATTTCTTGACTGACTTACAATTCTTCCTATTCGTTCAGCATTCTTGTATTCTTATCGGGTTCTCAAATTCAAATGCCTTTTGATGAATTTGATGCAACTTCCGATCCAGATTCCTCTCTTTTCGTGTCATACTGTGAGCTTTCAGACTGAGGAACAACTTGCTTGGCTTCAGAGTAGCAAGATCATGGACATCTTTGATCACAGTTACCTTCATGTCCCATTTCTTCGATAGGGACCTCAGAATCTTATAATTGATGTCCTTATCTCGACATAACACCACCCAGATCCCAAAATCTGTTGACTCCCCATCGTGATCCTTCCATCTAACCGATTGATGGTCTCATTAGGTAACATTTCGAAGTTTCTCAAAGTTAACCATTTCACTTTGCAACTGCTTTCCTTGATAAGATCATTTCCTCGACATATTTGACCCAACGATCCCATACTTCCTTATTGCTTGCGTGTACTTAACTTTTCCTTTGTTGTCGCGGCCCATTGTCTTCATGATAAGATGCTTGGCCATCGATCAGATTGATAACTTCATTTCTTCTACATCCATCGTAGAAGGACTCTTTCGACACGCACCAACAAAGAAGATCCGGATCTCTATTATCATCATTTGGAATCAGATGATAAATGATGATTGGTCCACGCTCAAGAACTTCCATCATCCTCATATCGATTGAACCCAGATGGTTCCCCATGAATATCTTCCAATGACATACTCATCGACATTGAAAAGCGATCGTGATACACACCAAGTGTTATCCTTGCTTAATGTGAGTTTTAAAAAATAGATGAGCCGTTTAAAACAGGTTTTTCAAGATCTGTTCAAGTGACCAAAATGGTTCTTCATCAAGAACCAATGATACTCAAAACCATTGGTCCGTAGAACCACTGCTTCGATACCACTTGTAGGTCCTTAACAAGTTTGAGGGGCGTAAGTCTCAGAGGGGAGGTGAATAGATCAAAACTTTTTTGCTTGAGATCGGGTGATAAGAAAGTTACCCGATCGAAGGTGTGTGGACCGGTTTGATCGATATCCAACTTATCGATCGCCGAGGGCGGATTATTCGGTGTCTTCGGTTTTAACTGATGTGCGGAAGCTAAGTTTTACCCGTGTGAAAAACCAGTTTGTTAAATTAGAATTCTAAGTTATCTGTTTTGAGTCAGATGACAAAGGGTCAAACCGACGATTAGTTGCTTGGTGCAAACTGGATCCAAACTCGTAATATGCATGCAAATCATAAAAAGTAGTGTGAAAGTGTAAAGCGTAAACTCGATAATGCACACCGATTTTATAGTAGGTTTGGGACAACTTGTCCTACGCCCACTCTTCCCCTATCGGCGGGTTCCAACTAACCAACTAGACTTATATTAATGTGTTAGTCCAACACAAGACAACAGATGTTTCAAGAGTTCTCACTTCAACCAATCCTGTAGATCTAACTAGAAACCCTACCGAATCTTGCTAAACAAACTTAACCTAACTTTTGGTTTGGGTATAAGATTTGTTGTGTTCCAACCGAAATCTATCCTAGTATTTGAAGTAGCCTAAGGTCAAGGATAAGATTTCTATGTTAAGAACTACGGGACTAACACTTAGAAATATTCTTCAAGTTTTGTGTTCTTCGTATGAAATTGCGGATAGCTTAAGCTTGATCATAATTTCAGAACCTTACTACGAAGGTTTGATCCCATATATATAGCACAAAATCTAAATAGCCGTTGGAGAGCAATTCAATTTCGTCTTGCCTTTAGGTAGGTTTGCAGACTCGATTTGATGCAAGACAGAGGCAAGATGGTAAAACCATGTATGCTTGTCCTTTTAGCCGTTTTAACTCGGGAAGCACCTTGTAATCGCAATGTCAAACCCGTGACATACGTGTTTTTTTGCTCGTGATTGTTATCAAGTAACTTATTCAAAGGTTTGATTTACCAACTTAGGTTGACATTCTTCGCGGTGTCGATGAACTTTGTATGACTTGGTGAACTTCTAGTTGTCACCTGATTTGAGCCGATCACCAGTCTACCTGATTTTGTCTTCTGATGCAGGTTGTCTTAGCACAACTTGCAGACTCTTCTTCACTTCTTCTGATGTAGGTCTTCCGTCTTCCGAGTCTTGTTACGGGTGGTCATCCGATCTTCGTGTCTTTTGATCCTTCGATATGCTAACACCCGATCCGGGATCTTCACTGGTTATCCGACTACACTGATCTTCGATCTTCTAGTCTTCTGATCTTCTTCAAGACTTAACATATACATATTGAGTTCCCCCTCAATATGTGACCTATCTATTACATCAGTTGTTTATACATCTCAGCTGGTCATCCTAACCTGATTTCTAATTAATCAGTCAGCTAACAGGTCTGACTGGTCCTATTACAACCTGTTTTGGAACTTCCATCAAAACTACAAATTTCCCAACACAAGTAATACTTTCTATTTAAACAAGTAATACTTTGCATTTAAACAAGTATCACTTTTCATTTAAACAAGTACTACTTCTCATTTAAACAAGTAATACCTTTCATTTAAACAAATAATACTTTTCATTTAAACAAGTACTACTTTTCTATTTAAACAAGTAATACTTTTCTATTTAAACAAGTAATACTATTCTATTTAAACAAGTAATACTTTTCATTTAAATAAGTACTACCTTTCATTTAAACAAGTATTGCTTTTAATTTAAACAAGTACTACTTTTCTATTTAAACAAGTAATACTTTTCTATTTAAACAAGTAATACTTTTCATTTAAACAAGTAATATTTTGCATTTAAACAAGTATTACTTTTCATTTAAACAAGTACTACTTCTCATTTAAACAAGTAATACCTTTCATTTAAACAAATAATACTTTTCATTTAAACAAGTACTACTTTTCATTTAAACATGTATTCTCCCGCCCCAATCTTCTAGATTGTGGATTTCATAAGGATTTATTGGAATAGTGATAAAGTGGTCTGGTAGGAAAAGTTATTTATTAGTATTTTATATGATAAAATGATAAAGTGATGGGTAATTGGGGTAGAAAGTGTTGTTTATTAATATTTTATGTGATAAAGTGATAAAGTAATAAAGTGTGTAAGTAACTTTAACTTAAAGATTGGGACAAAAAAAAAAGTGGGTACTTACCATAAAGATGGGACTTTGAGTATTACTTTTCTATTTAAACAAGTAATATTTTTCTATTTAAACAAGTAATACTTTTCATTTAAACAAGTACTACTTTTTTCATTTAAAACAAGCAATACTTTTCTATTTAAACAACTACTACTTTTCTATTTAAACAAGTAATACTTTTCATTTAAACAAGTAATACCTTTCATTTAAACAAGTAATACTTTCTATTATTTAAACAATACTTTTAATTTAAACAAGTAATACTTTTCATTTAACCAAGTAATCGTTTTTCTATTTAAACAAGTACTACTTTTTCTATTTAAGCAAGTAATAGTTTTTATTTAAACAAGTATTACTTTTCATTTAAACAAGACTACTTTTCTATTTAAACAAGTATTATTTTTCAATTTAAACTTAAGTACTCCTCCGTCTCCAATCATAATGACATTTTTTATTGCTCATATGATTTTAGTGGAATAGTGATAAAGTGATAAAATGGTGGGGTAGGAAGAGTTGTTTATTAGTATTTTATATGATAAAGTGATGAGTAATTGGGGGTAGAAAGTGTTGTTTATTAATATTTTATGTGATAAAGTGATAAAGTAATAAAGTGTGTAAGTAACTTTACCATTATGATTGGGACTAAAATATGCAGATTTTTTACCATTATGATTGGGACGAGGGAGTAGTATTTTTCATTTAACAAGTAATACTTTCATTTACACAAGTATTACTTTTCTATTTAATCAAGATTACTTTTAGTCAAAATATTTATTTAAATATATTATGAATTAAATTTTATACCTAAACTCCTCGAATAGATCCGACTACGGGTCGGTGGAACTCTTTTCTAAGTGACTATAAATTAAATATAATATAAGGTGCATTAACAATAACTAAAAATCTAGTATAATCCTGAAATATAAAAAAAAAAAATACATAATTAATATTAAAATTAAAAAATTAAAAAAAATTAAAAAATTAAAAAAAAATTGTCGCTAATCCGTCGCTAAAGGGGTTAATAAAAAAATGTCGCTAAAACTGTCGCTATTTGCCACGGTTCTCTAAAACCGTCGTTAAAACTGTTATTTGACCATTTGACCAGAATGCCGTGAAAAACGGCGCTATTTCAGCGACGTTCTTGTAACCGTAGTTAATTTATGTCGGTAAAACACGCTTTTTTTAGTGATTAACAGTCATGAATCCTCTTTTTGATTGCTGAAGTCCACATATCAGTTGTAATGGCCGCTCTGCTCTCATTTTTTTTCCAAAATCTTCATTGTCTTTCCTCTTTCACAATCAAAGATCTTTGGTATGTCACTCTTCACAGTATTTCTTGAAGGAAATTTGAACAAAGAATGTAGAGTCATCGAATACCTTCTAAACCCAACATGTCCTACAATGATAAGTTGATATTCATGCATAATAATTATGCTTGCAAGTTCTCGCCTCACAATAGCTTCATCAAATGAATAAGTGCCAACTTCATTTTTCTTGAGATTTTTCACCAAAGCTTCTGCATATCACTTTGACATCTCTTTAAATGATCATGCAAATGTCTGGTTCCATTTTTTGAAGCACCACCGAGGAATTTTTTGCAATAGTTACACTTGGTCTTGGCTTCTCCTTTAACCGTCTTTTTTCACAAAATGATTCCACACTACACTTTTTAAGTCTTTTCTCCTTCTGATCTGACTGACCAACTTCGTTATCTTCTGTGTTGGTTTGCTCTGCCTTTGGAGGCAAGAAAGCCCCAGATTCAGTAGGAGCATTCAATCTTGGAGTATCGCCTTCTGCATTTTGTAGAGCATCTCCTTCTGCATTTTGTGGAGCAACTTCAATTGTTGTTGATTGACTTGCATTATTTTCCATGTTTGCAGAAGAATTAATCCACTCATGCAAGATGTAGAAGAGAAATATTGAAAAACTGAAGTTCTTGTTTCTTAAGAAATGAGAAGAAATTATATGAAGAGGAAATGAATGAGAGTTTAAATTTTGTTATGAACTTTTGTTTCTTAAGAAAATCTATACTTATCTAATAACAAAATGTTGGGTCATTGTTGGGCCAAAAAATTGTCCCTAATTTTGTTATAAAATTTAAAATGATTAACAAATGAAATGTAGCTCAAATGGTATGATAAATTTTGTTTTATTTTCTTTGCATGCAACCGGTACAAGGTTCAATTTCCCACATTTACAAAACATATATATTAATTATATTTTGAGTATTTTCTAAAATTTAAATATTATTTTTGAACTAGATCTATTTTTACCTAAGAAATAATAAATATTATACAAAAAAAAAAATCAACTGAATAATTATTACAAATTTTTCATGAATTTTTAAAAGTGGTTATTAATGATTAATAATATAAATAAAAAATTTGTATTTGATATGGATAAATTTATTTTTTTAAATCAGTTACCCCATGTCTATTATTATACAAAAAATATCAACTGAATAATTATTACAAATTTATCATGAATTTTTAAAAGTGGTTATTAAGGATTAATAAAATAAATAATAATTTTGTATTTGATATGGATACATTTTTTAAAAATCAATTTTGACACGGGTTTTAATGGAGAATTTCTTTATTAATATTTGAAGATAATAGAATAGTTTTTCTTTTCTTAGATCAGTATGTTTTTGTCAAATTTAGTAAATGTGACCAAAAAAATAATTCTTTTGTGTGTAATTATTAGTGATATGAGACGTAATTTAGTAATGTTTATAGAGGGATATTTTGAAACTGTAGAGTTACTTTATTGTTATTTTGGGTATATAATAAAAGACAAATTATTTTGGATTTTGACCAATCTAAAAAGAGACGGTGGAGTATTATATATATGAAAATGTACAATTTGTATACTTATTTGTATGATTATTTTACCTAATCTGAGATTTAAATTGAGACAAAAACTTGTATGAATTCGAGTTCACGGTGAACTATATTTTTTTAATATCACTGTTATGCATAAAAAAAAATTAATTATTGTGCACAATAACTATCATTGTTTAAAAAATAAGCAATTTGTGGAAAACAGTTATAGTTTTTGTGCATAAACAGTGATAATACTACCCCATCTCTTTTTAGATTGCTCAAAATTCAAAAAGACATATCTTTATTAATACCCAAAATAGCAATAAAGTAACTCTACAGTTTCAAATTATCCCCTACAAATATCACTAAATTGTGTCTCATATCACTAATAATTAGGTGGGATGGTTTGAAAATTTTAATATGCGATGAGAATGGTGACAATTAATGTTGTTTATAAGGAAATAATTCAAAATTGTAAGAAAAAATAAATACCTTTTAAACTTGCATTGTTTAGCAATGTAAACTATTTTAGTATTTGGAGTGTCGCCCATATCCCACGCCAGTTTGCAAAAGCAAAAAATGTTCACAAATCTTGCATTGTATTAAAAAAAAGATCTTGAAACATATAAATAAAATTAATAGTATAAAAAAATTATATTATAGGTAAAATAATTCTTCCTAATTCATTTAACATGAAAATAAGTATTTATTTTATATTTATAAACGGTGCAACGCACGGGTGATATACTAGTTAATTGAATAATATTGGGAAATGGAGCTCTTTAAAAGATGATTTATTTCTTGTGCGGATTCTTTGAATTGGAAGTTGGAGGCAAATAACTAATCTATAAAAAGGAAAAAAAGAAAAAAGTCCTAGAGTCATAAGTCCACATATTGAACTAGAGGCCGAACCCCCAAAAAGAATTGGAATTTGGAGGATTTGGATCGCAACTGGCAAGGAGAGTTTCTTTCCAAAATAATGATTTAATTTCTAAATTTACGTAAAAGGCTAAAAAGAAGAAATGACAAATCAATATATTGATGTTAAGTGTCAAAAACCAAAAAAGTAAAGAAACTTGCAAACGTTATAGGATAAAGATTAATAGAATGGAAAATAAATAAATAATAATATGGGAAATGGATTGAGTATTGTACAACCCAAACTCTATTCATTTAAATATTATATAATAGGGAATATTAGGTATAGGTAATTTACTGTAAATAAAATTTAATATAATATTAAACACATATTCAAATATCTCATATATAAAATATATGTATTGGGTTGGTTTCGGGCCAGGTTCGGGGCGGTTTTTATGAATACCATCCCCACACCCCAATTTCACATGGCCATTTTTTTCAGTTTTTTTCAAAAATCGAATTGAACCCGATCAAAACCAAAAAAACCATCTTAATCGAGGCGGTTGCAAGGCGTGTCCTCATGAGTTGGGTTAAATTGTCATTCCTAGCCAAAGAAAACCCGATCGCCGAGGGATGAGGCATTTGTGCATGGTCGTTTAGGGCTCTGTGCTCTCGTCCGGGTTCAAAGAATTCTAAACCCTAAACCATTTCGCCATAAGTTTTTGAGTGATTCTAATGATTTTTTTTCATAATCACTAATTTAATCACTTCTTCAAAAGGATAATTTTTTACAAACAACCCTTTATTTAATAAAAATAAATAAAACACTTCATATTGCTTATGCACACAATTTGAAATTACTATAATCATTTATAATTTTGCAACACCCGATTAAAAAAAAAAAAAAAAAAAAAGGGGTATAATTCACGCAATTACATTCAGGGATAAAACCCAGACTGAATTGACCGAGTGGGTGATAATGGCGAGGTCCGGCATCTCAGCCTTTGTCTTCAGTCTCTGTCTTCCACCGGAACTTGTTCTTTTCTGTCAACCTCGCCTCTACGCATTCCCTCACAAACACCTCAACTACAATGCCCTAACCACAAGCTTTTAGCTTCATATCTGCTGCCACCGCTGATTTTACTACCCATGTTTCAATTCCTACTTCTCACAATAGGTATTTAACAATCTCTTGCTTCCTTTTTTTTAAAAAATTGGTGAGTTCTAGGAAGAAGAAAATCTATTGACAAAAAATTACAATTTTGATTACTTCACTCATTGCACAGCTCGTGTTTTGTTATTTATACATGTCTTTTCTTTTTTCCTTACGTTTATATTGCCGTATTTATCTGCTAATGTATGATTAAGGCCCGTTTGGGATGACTTGGGAATGATAATGGTAATGAGTATCATTGAAAGGGTCAATCATCATGGAGTTATTGATTGCATTGTTATTTGAACATCAACGATCAACTAATTTTTGTTCTTCGGTTATGTAGTTTTGTATGTGGTGTCCATTCATGGTAAACAGTCTTTTATACTGCCTCTAAGAAACCAGTTGGCTCCTCTATTTGTCAGACTCCTGCATTCGTACTTTTTGAAACCTTTTCAGAGGGATTTTGAAAAGAAAAGGAGTACCATTTATTGAAATCCTGTACTAGAAATCCATAACATAATCCCTTAAAGAATCTTATTTATTTAACAGAAGAAACCGAATATTCGAGGAAATAATTGTATTAAGTAGTATCTCCATGGAGGTGTCATCCTGTAGATACGGTGGCAATCCTTTTAGCAAAACTACATTATATATGGTCATCTTCGTCCTTGTGTTTTCATGATCTCAAAGGGGACTATCTATTATATGAAAGGTAGATATGACATCTGTATTGTTCTAGTGCCAAATGGGAATGCACACAAATTTTCTTGTGAAAACATCTGTTGATGACAGTTATTTCTGTTTGGTATTAAATACTTGCATTATATTTGTTGTTCAATATCTTTGATTATTATCTTTAGATAACATCAGCGCCTAATTATTATTTTCAGCTATCCTCCTTATGGGCGCCTTCTTCCTTGCCCATCCGAGAATGGACCTCCAAGAGTGGAACACTTAGTTGTCATAAAAAGGTGGTCCAGTTCTGGAATACATTAGCAATGCTTTGGATCTTCCACCCCTGTGAGTTCCATTTGCAATGATATGCCCAAACTTAATACATATATGGGGAAAAGTCTTATATAAACCAGTTTTACTATGCAAGTGTGTATTTTTTAACAGTATTAGTTGCATCATTAAAGGTATTAGTTTGATAGTATTAGTTGTTTCATTAAAAATATTTTTTTTTTTTTTACTATACTGTATTAGTTGCAAAAGAGGTGCATGTAAAACTGTTCTTTTACATAAGACCAACACTATATACATATATCAATGAGGTTAAGTTTTTTATTTTTATTCCATCTATGAAGATTCATTGCAGACCTCATTCATTTTTGGAGCAGTATTTTATGCTCTTGTATGCCCAGACCCTCCGCTAAGTGCTACACCTGAGCAACTAAAAGCTTTTTTAAGGAATTTACAGATCCAACATTTCTCAAAACAAGATCGTTAATTAAAGGAAAGACGTTCGAGAAGCATAAAAAAACTTTTTGAATAACTTCGACGGATGAGTTTGTTGAAGCTGGAACTTACTTTACGGGTTCATGTGCACCCAAAACGCTTTCCAAGGTATTCATCAGATGTATGCACACCTTTCTCCTTAATTAGGTTCGTTTTGTTAAATTTCTTAATCTTATAATTCTGTATATCTTCTTTGATCAGGTGTTATGAGATTGACTGAAATCTTAATTATTGCTGTGACTGAAGACTATGTTGTCTTAGACAAACCAGCGGGTACATCAGTATGTGCTTAATATTCTTGTTTAGACCCTTTTTCTTGAGATTGGTTTACTAGTTCATGTTTCTGAGTCTCTCTCTCTCTCTCTCTCCCCCAAAGTTTTGTGTGGTATTTTATCAGGAAAGGAACTCATTCAGTCTTAATCATGTTTTATTTTCCTTACCATAAATAGGCGTGTTTATTTTTCCAGTTCCCTGGTTTCCTGAGTATGGTATAACCCCAATCACTTTTTTTTATATTATGACTTGACTGTTTTCAATTTGAGTAATATTCTTAACTGTAACTTGTCTTATAAAACCATACATGCTGCATTATAGTCCAATCCATAGGTCACAGCTTATGTTGCATGTCTGGTCCAAAAAATGCTTATGCTAAGTTTTAGAACTGCACTGCTCTGTGACCCCCGCCCCAATATTATTCTTGGACAATCAATTCAGCAAGCACATCTTCTGCTAAAATTCTCATAATCTCCTGAGGTCTCAATCATTCAGTATGTTATAATCAATATATATGACTAGGTGAAGCTATTCTTTTTTTCTTTTTTCCAACTTCGATCCGTTAATAACCAAACATTTTTTCTTCTTTTAATTCAATTTTCCTTGGGAAGCCATTTTCTTAAGTTAGTCTATTGCTTTCTGCTTAGGTTGGAGGAACCACAGACAATATTGAAGAAAGTTGTGCAACATTTGCTACTCGTGGTTTTAGGATTAGAGTCTCCATTGAAGACCACCCACCAAATTGACAATTGCACGGAGGGCTGGTGAGTGAAAATACTATATCTGATGTATATTTTGTTGAAGCAGAGTGTTAATTTTCTATATTTTATTACAGTGTAGTCTTTTCAAGAACAAAGGAGTACTGCTCAGTTTTTCATTCCAAAATCAGGGTTAGTGACAGACTTTTCTTTTTCATGCTTAATTGATAGGAGTATGATCTTAAAAGGGCAATTAATTTGTTAAGTTTCAATTGGAGAAAATCGCACACTCTAGTTTTAGACTTCTTTAGTTCTTATGGTGATATTTGTTTTGAGTTTTAAGTTACTTACGAAAACCGGCTTTTGAAGTTTTGATAAATAGTAAGGAGAGAATGAAGTTGTATTATTATATTATTTGTTGAGTTTGATTGAAATTATTGGCTGATATGAATTATGATTTAAATATATTAAAATGTAAGGAGAGAGAATTGATTGTATTGGAAAGTGTAATAGTAGGTTTATAGTTGTAGTGGTGGTTTTTTAAAATCGGTTTTCAAATCCCAAACTAGAACCAGTTTTAAATTTCAAAAATCAAATCCTGGTTTTTAAAACCCAAAAACAAACATCACCTAGGTGTAGTGCCAATATGCCCTGATTTTTCAGCAGTTTTTAGGGGGTCATTTATTTAATTGTGGCTACTGAAAAATTCCTAAGTTATAGAAAAATGGATTTGTTTTAGGGAATTTAAAACTGAGATGGTCTTTTGTGGGACCATGTCACATGATATAGTCAGTGTTCAGGACCGGCAATTGCAATTTGTTGTTTGAGAGTGGGTTTGAGTTTTTCCTTTTGTTGGATAGTAGAGATTGGAACTGTCTCACAGATCGCATTCCATGCGACAGACTCACACACATACAATACATACAAATTGGGCAATTTCCTCAAAGATCACAACATTTCACTTAATTACATTTTAAACCAAACTCTTGGATAATTATAACATCTCAATTGAAATTGAGATACCGGACAGTTTGGGCCTACCTGATGTACAAACGATGTCCTTTTGGCCTGCTGACTTGTTCAAAATCACGACCTTTTACTTAATTGCATTTTTTTATCATACTTTTGGATAATTGCAACAAAAAGCATGAATTTAACAACGTTTTTATATCGAACATGGCCCAAACTGCCCGGTGTCTCAATTGCAGCTGAGATATTAAAGTCTTTTTTTTTTTTGTAACTATCCAAATGTTTGTTTAAAAACACAATTAAGCCAATAAAAAAAAGCTTTAAAACTATTTTGTTTCTCAGGAGAAAATGGTTCAGAAGCTCTATCTTGCACTTGCTGCTGCCCCTGTATCAGTTGGATTAGTTACACACTATATGCGGCCAGTCAATATTGCACCCCGACTTCTTTCTGGAGGTACTCAATCTCATTAATATCTAAAACAGATTTATTGCACCTTTGTTGTAAGAGATTGATCTCTTATTTGAAGCATCAGAATCTCTTGTAAGATTTTCTTTGACAAAAAGAATGTCAACTTTAATTTGTTTTCAATATAAATAAAAAAGTGCTGTGGTGCATGCAGATTTCATCAAAGGTTGGCACTTATGCCAACTTGAGGTCTTAGAGTGCAACAAGGTATCTTGGCCAAATAAATTAATTGAAGAGAAGTATAAAGTTGAGGATTGTGGATGGCCTAGTCAAGATTTTGCATACGAAAGTGTAGGATAAACCTTTTAACGGGAAAAGACACACCAGGTATTGATCTGGAACTATTGGTTTGTATTTGAGGGATCATATACTATGTTGTGCCAAAAAAATTTAACAGTTGCAATCCTATATCTTTTAAGGGATAGATTTCTTTTCACATTGTGATATTTTTATGGAAAGATTATAAATAAATTCATTTATGGTGACGATGAGCTTCAAGAGAATGATCCCGAATTCTTATGAGTAGAACTTCACAATTTTATCGCAGGATTGTTTATTAGTATTAAGAGGATTGATCCTTTCTAGAGAATGAGACAAAAAAGTACATATTTTTGTGTGTAATTTTTAGTGACATAAGATGTAACTTAGAGATGTTTGTAAGGGGTTAGTTTGAGAGGGTAAATTTATTTTTTTGCCATTTATGGAATGGGAAAAACTAAAATAGGACATCCGTTTGTGGATTTTGAGCAATAAAAAAAACAAGATGGAGGGAGTAACATTTTGAGGATACAAGAGTATTGTTTATATTTTTGTTGAAGATGCAATTAGCTTCACCCATTGTGATTTCTTTTTGGTACACACATTTGACTAAACAACAGATGCCATGGAGCTTTTACGCACCAGGGTTGCACGCGGCAACTCAAGTGCATTTTTATATGGTATTAGTAGTTTTACTGAAAGGTATTAGTTGATCCAGATTAGCTGTTTTCACCTAACAGTATTAGTCGTTTTCATTGAAAAACATTAGTTCTGCACCAGTTGGCAGTTACACCCAAGTGTGACACATGGAGTTTTTTTTGTCTTTAAGAAGCCTAGTTTTCATTTCTTCACTTGACACTATATTGTTTAAGTGCAGATTCGAGCACAATTGGCTGCTTGGGGCCCCCTCTATTGGGCTTATTCAATGTATATGCCTGCTGCCATTGCTGAGGCGTAACAATCCCGAATTGAACCCTTTAGGAAGAACAATATTGAGTACCCCAGTGATGATGTTATCCAAGAATGGATTGCCAATCACGGAAAGGAACCCATTGTTGCTATTGGTCTTCAAGCATTTAAGATTTCATGGGATGATGGTGAGCACTCTTATGAGGCTGGATCTCCATGGTGGAGAACATAAACCTGAATCATAGGGTTTTGATGTTGTTGCTGTAGACTAGTCAGACTCTGAAAATCGAATTGCAATTTTTTTTTAATTGATGATTTATTTGTATTACATAAATGTTTAGATTGGATTGCAATTAATGCAAAGATCATGATTTTATTAATTGAAAGATCGTGATTTTAACAAGGGCAAATACTTCTATGTACTAATTGGACAGGTGCAATTCGAATATTTTTTGTTTTACTAACTAATATTAGTTGGTTAGTATTACATATATGTTTACTGAATATTATTAGTTATCTTTATGGAACAATATTAATTGTGACTAATTGCATGTACAATTAGTGCACCTAAGTGTTACCCTAAAAATTAACCCTTGAATCAATTGACTGCTCAATTAAGAGGAGCAATTTGTTCTATAATTATTAAGGTGCAACTCCAGATTTTTTAATGGAGTAACATTTGAAGACGTTCAATTATTTATTCTATTGGTCCATAATCCCGAGTGACTCTCTTGTAAAATATTACACATAAATCATATGTGCAATATCAGTTATATTAGACATGATATTAAAAATTTCGCGAGTCAATCGAGTTAAGGAATCACGATGCGGGTACATAACAGATTTGACAATATTCTCGCAGGAAAATCCTAAAAAGCAGAATGCAAATCGACGATGGAGAAAAGATGCATAAATCTGACGAAAATGATCTTAACACTATAGAATGAAGGTAACATAGTTTAATGAACACCATATTAAAGAAAAACACCAACAAAATTGGAATCTATCATAGCATCATAGATATTTGATTCAATTATTCATGTGTTACTACATGAACAAAAGGAGTGTTACTACAAGAACAAAAAAGTGTTTCGACATGAATTAGTAACACATTTTTGCTCATGCAATAACACTATTTTTTCATACAATAGCCCATTTTTTAGCAGTATGAAAAACATGGGAGAAACGTGAGAAAACTCGGGTTTAATGAACAATATGGAAATAAAATTTAGTTGCAAAAAACCAAAGTCTCAAGAACAGAGACGAAAATGGAAGAACCTGGACCTGAAACACCTAGGGAAGAGAAACTCTGAAAGCATGGAGAAGAAATAAGGAAAGAACAACATATTAAAAAAAACACCAAACAAATCTTAAACCTCTCAGATAATCATAACATCACAGTTCTCAAAATCAGTGATTCATATGTTACTAAATGAAAATGGAAGTACCTAAGCAATGAAACACTATTTGATTCAGTGGTTCATGTGTTACTACACGAACAAAGTAGCATGACTACAAGAATAAAAAGCATTACGACATAAACTAATAACACATTTTTGTTCATGCAATAATAGTCTTTTATTCATATGGTAACACAATTGTAGCAATATAAAACACGATAGTGAATGTGAACAAATGATCAGAGAACAAGGAAGGAAAAAACCGCCATGGATCTAGGAGAGAGAAGAGACATATTTAAACATAAGAATAAGGATGAGAAAAAACGAAGATCGCAAAAAAAAATGAAGAAGTATCGCGTGAAGAAACCATCATAGAAGTGAAAGAAGAAAGAGAGAAAGAAGAAGATCGATCGCAGACGGATCGCTTCGAGCGGGTCATTCTAAAAATTTAGATTTAATTTTGAGTATAAAATGAGTAATTGCACATATTTTAAAAGAGGCGGATTCATGGGTAATTAAAATGGTTTTCAACCCCAACTCTTCTCCAAATTCTTTGTATTATATATATATATATATATATATATATAATTAATTTAGATTGTTATTCAATTAAAAAAAATGAAATAGAAAATACTCAAAATCAACACATTAATTTAATACAAATCTCAATCTTTTTTATATATTAATTATGTACAATCCACATATTTAATTAATTAACTCAAAACATAAAATACTATTTAATCTAAACGCACTCATAGATTAATTTTTACGTCGTGTTGTGTAAACAAATTACATATTTATTTTTACCAAGTTGCATAATTTTAAAATACATCATAGACGTGCACCTAATGCACACAAGTCTTAGCCATATTAAAATTATGTTTTTCAACCCACCCCTCCATCAATTTTTGAATTCACCCCTGTTTTAAAGTATGCAACATTACATACAAGTTTTTGCCTATGATCCCAGTTCGCCTTTCTATTATGAACAGGTTATCAATATTATTTAAGGAAAGAGTACAGTGAACAGGATCCGTGATATTGGATCATATAATTATATTAAAATAATATTAATTGTAATAATTAAAAAGCATGATTTATTATTATAAAAAGAGTATCACTTGTTAATATCATTAAATTCCTCAGCATTTCACATTATAAAGTGACGACTGCCATAAGGAACTAAATATGATATGAAAATTATATATCTAACAGCCATGCAACAGTATTACAAAAGAATAAAGTAAAGAGTACAAAAACGAGACGATCTCATCTTAAATGGAGTACAAACTAACACGAATGAACATACATCTCTTTTAAAATGTCACAATGTTATATGTTTAAACAATGTTCTATCTCGCACAAATGTACAAGAAAACTCGTTAAATTAATACTGATAAATTAATACCCCTATTTAAAACTAATAATTTGTCCGATCTCAAGTTGGGACGAAGACAAATTTGGGATCCAATCAATAAAATTATAAGATAATAATTTTTTGAGATCCCAAATCCCCATTTAAACTATAAATTAATAATTATTAAAAATAATTCATATACATATATATGATCTTGAATATTCTTAAGACAACTTTGTATTCATGGAATTCTACTAGTACATTTGTATTTTAACTTAATTTTCATCAATAACTATGCATCTATACTTAAAATTATTCAAAGAATTTGGAACTTTGAAGGTCAAATCAAGATATATCGTTAAAATCTCTTTAAATTAATAAATTATTAATTTATCGATATAATAATATCTCTATAAATTAATAAAATCCTCCGGTCCCAAAGTTATTAATTTATAGAGGTTTTACTGTATCTCAAATAAAGATGATAAATGATAATTATTAATCATAATATTAATGCAAAATTTTGTATGTACTAGTTACTAATAAGTCTTGATTCAAGTACATTTTCTAAATAAAATTGAGTGCTCTCATGTGCATCGGTGTCTCACAAGACTTCATATTGTATTTTAGAACCGTGCAATTTGTTGCACTAAAATATGCAACTTGTTTACTTTGAATCGCAAGTAAACTTCGTCCATATTAATATAGTTGCGGTTGTAAACAAATTGCACATTTCAATTCAACAAGTTGCATAATTCTAAAATACACTATGAAGTGCACGGTGCACATTGTGCATACAATACTTGACCATGCAAATTATATTCATTGAAAGTGTTTCAAAATTGCATAAGAGACCTATTCACATTATTATTATGATAAATTTTTATATAAAATATATGATATGAGGGTCACAATGAAAAGAGCATAAATAAAGAGTGAAAAATTTATGGATCAAATCTGGATCGAATCGAACCAGGTCAAACAGATTTTTCAATAAGATTCTCGCAAAGACATAACAACAAAATTCGCTTCGTGATCTGGTTACTATAAAGACAAACATGTGTTACTATAAATATATATATTTGTTACTGTAAGGAAGGATCCAAGAAACATGATATGTGAGTTAGAAAGAGAAGCAAATAAACATAGAGAGAAAAATTCTCAAATCCTATGCAGGTCAAATTGGGTCAAATAGATTTTTCTATAAAATTACAAGAATGCAAAAAAAAAAAAACTCTAACCGAGGTTTGTGTTACTATAAAGGTAAACATGTATTTAACAGAAGAACAAATAAAACATACTTGTTTTTTTAGCACACATTTTTTCTGTAACATATTGGAAATTGTGTTATTATACACACACAAGTGTGTTACTGTAAAAAAAAATGTGTGTTATTGTATGAACAAAACGACAGTCCCTCTATTTTTATCTCTTCCCTCTCGCTTTTTTTATCTCTTCTCTTTCTCGCCTTTGACCAACTATTTTAAGTAAAGACTCAAACCATCAAATTACACCATTAAGTTAATAAAGAAATATAAAATTCTTTTATCACGTAGTTACACATATAATTGCCCTTACAAAAATACATACTTGTCTTTATAATAATATAAATTGGGAGCGAATTTTTCAATTTTCCTTTTGCGCGATTTTTTTCAAAAAATTTGCTTCACCCAGTTGGACCCGTTCAATATCTACAAATTTTAACCTCCTTCCAATTTAAACTAATCTTTCAGAAGAAAGTTCGTCTATTATTATATATATTATTAATTGTTGAGATTATCAATAATAATATTATTAACGATGGTTACAAGAGTTGGTATGCTGTGAAACTTGTTCACCGTGAAACTGGTTTTTTTTTTTTTTTTACGCATATACACTTTAGTAATATAAGTCACACCCTTTAGTAATATAAGTCACACACTTCAGTTATCACTACGACACTCTTTGCTATAATATAAGTCACACCCTTCACTTTTATGAGTAATACACTTTATAGTAAAAAGTCACACACTTTACAGTAAAAAGTCACACTCTTTAGCAATATAAGTCACACCACTTAACCAATTTCACCGTAAAACTTGTTCATACTATACTTTGTCTGGTTACAATTATGATAAAAATATTTAAGGTTTTGTTTGTTGTTTAGGAGTAAAAATATAAAAACTTATGTAAACCTGAGTCATTTTAAACTCTATTTTTTTTAAAGCATTATTAACAAAAAATATCACTGATTGAAAAATAATTTGTGCATAGTCATAATAATTTTTTTAAATAATATTAATAGAGTACACGTAAAAACTTAATTTATATGAGAATTACTAAAAAAATATTTTCTTAATAGTTAAGAGAAAACTTTTTTCAATATGATTGATATAATTACCTTTTCTATTGGTTATTGAAAAATTCTTGTAAATATTGATTGATATGATTGAATATAACTATAGCTAAATGGAATAGATTTATGAATGAAATTAAAATATGAATAAAAAAAATAGAAACATATGATCATTTTTATGATTGGTACGGGTCTATTGACTAGGAATAAAATATAACTATTGGACAAAAAATTGTATGCAATATTGCATACAAGTGATATGTGCAATTGAGTTTTTTTTTTCTCGCGGTCAGGGGAATGAATTTTAGGGCAGATTGTTGGTGGGCCAATGGGATTCTCCATCTTCTTCCTCGCTACGATCAAAATGATCGCAATTTTCTCTTCTTCCTCTTCTCTTCGGGCGAATCTCATGGGCTTTCTTCTTCCTTGTTCGTGCCCTAATTTTCTTTTTTCACTCCGATTATTGGATGAAATCAGGTCATTCAATTTGGATTTCGATGTGGATTCTACGAGAAGAAGAGAGAATATGTGTGTGATGTTTGGATTACCCCTCAACACAAAGTGTGTGATGAAATTCAGATCCTTCTGCACTTTTTTTCACGCTGTTCTGTAAATCTGTAATTTTGGATTGAAGGTTTTTTTTTTGCGTTTATCTTTGGTTTTTGTTCATGTAGTAACACTCTTTTTTCTCATATGATAACACTCTTTTTGTTCATGTAAGAACACATCAAATTGTTATTTAAATCTGTAATTTCGATTGTGATTTCTTTTTTCACAACTTGTACCGATTTTTTGTTCATGTGGTAACACGTAATATAATAATGTAGTAACACTTATACATAGATGTAGTAACAAACAAAAAATTGAGAAAAAAAAATTATAAATCTGTAATTTTGGACTGAAGATTT
Source organism: Stenogyne calaminthoides (assembly GCA_037126765.1). Taxonomy (NCBI): domain Eukaryota; kingdom Viridiplantae; phylum Streptophyta; class Magnoliopsida; order Lamiales; family Lamiaceae; genus Stenogyne; species Stenogyne calaminthoides. The sequence goes on from JBBCBC010000015.1 coordinate 8,663,337, forward strand.
TTTTCGCGTTTGTACTGGTTTTTGTTCATCTAGTAACACTCTTTTTCTCATATGGTAACACTTTTTTTGTTCATGTAGTAAAACACATCAAATTGTTCTTAAATCGTAATTTCGACCGTGATTTCTTTTTCGCTTTTATCGATTTTGTTCATGTGGTAACACGTAATATAATAATGTAGTAACACTTATACATAGATGTAGTAACACACAAAAATTTGAGAAAAAAAAATGTACTGATTTTGTTCATGTGGTAACACGTAATATAATAATGTAGCAACACTTATACATAGATGTAGTAACACACAAAAATTGAGAAAAAAAAATTATGCATACAGTGGGAATCGAACCTGCAACCCAATTTATTAGCTACAAACCTAAACCACTAGACTACAATACATATTTGATAAAAATATTCTTCTATAAATACATATACGTCCGCGCCAACCTTGAACCCACTGCCCACTTCACGCCGCCTGCCGCGACCCGCCTGAGACCAGACCCAAAGACCTGCCATGAATTTTAAGCAATTTTTACCTTACTTATGTTGTATTGCACATAACACTAGTGTGAGATATTTCACACAAGACTTTCTCTAATTATTGTGCGAATCTATTTTTTTTAAATTTAATATAATAATATATATTCTTATTAATAATTATAATATATTTTTATTATTTTTGGAATTATTTATTTTTATATAGTATATTTTTAATAATATGATTATTATAATCAATTTTATCTTAAAATAATAAGGATAAATTTATTATAATTTCAAATAATAGTATTATTATTTATATTATTAAATAATTTTATTATTATTTTATATTTTTATCATAACCTAAGCTAAATATAATTATATAAAGCCTTACCAAATTTTGCATCTTTCGTATTATATTGATATGGTGCAGTTTTTGTACACACCAGATGCACAATGCAATTCAAGTGCATTTTTTTAACATGTAATTTATATTTATGTAATGTTCAATATGTTTTATCGTACTTGCCACGACATTGCACATAGGAATTTAAAATAGCAGAAACATCATTCACATTGACAAATGATAGACCATTATATTGAATGTAAAAGAATATTAAAAGCAAAATTCTTTCAGATCCAAGTCCTCAAGTTAATTCCCTATCCACTTGGCTAAAATAGAAGAGAAAAATAGGCAGAATAAGAGTAATAAGAAAAGACAGAATTTACTGATGTTCTCTCCCAAATGAACCCGCTTTGCTTTTTGCTGCCATTCTTTTCCTGTGATTTTAGGCCAATCGGTCAAAATAAAACAGCACATTATCAGAGGTTGAAGCCAACAACAAGATGAGCACACCGATAATTAAGTACGTGACGTAACTTATAAGTACCAGCAATCTAGATTAGTTTTTATTCAAGTTTTAGACACTAGACTGGATTGGTTTATTCTCCTGATCAAGTATTCATTGTATGTTTACGGGAAAAAAAGACGGGAGATTCTACGAAATTGGATGGTCTTTTTATTCTTGGTGCAGAAACAATGAACAAGCTAGGAAAATATTTGGTGGCAGGAGACAATTTTAGTTAATAGAAGACGATAAGGTAATCCAAGAGGCAAAGATTTTAACAAGAAAATTTAAAATACTATCAAGTTGCAAAAATAGGCTACCAAGTTCCTGCATGCAAACTAGTCTCTTTAACAGATAAAGCCATTTTGAAGCATGAGCAGTTCTGAAATTTGCAGGTAGATCGCAAATTATTTGGTGGACTTTTTTTTTTAAATACTCGCTCTATTTTCTCTGATTAAATCCTTTATGATCTACAGCATAGATTGGTACTCATTGTGTTCAAAAGAGAAACTTACAAAGACACACTACACACTCTATATAGGAATATTCAAAAATGGAGAAAGCACTTTTCTCTAGATTTGTCATAATGAGGATCACTTTCTCCGAAAGCTGAATTTTCTAGGGCCGGCTTGGTTTAGTGGTAGTGAGGGTGGGTAATGGGAATGAATGAGGAGTAACGAGGAGTCATTCCCATAAATGCAGCTTGGTAATTTTTAAACAAAGTAGTAATAATGCAAGGACCAACCCCATAGTGATTGGTCCCAACTCATACCAAGCAAGCCCCTAAATTTTTCTTGCCATGCTTCAACATAGCTACTAAAAAGGTTCACATTTCCAATGCATCCAATTCTTGATAGCAGAATTATCAAACCATAATTTAGCTATAGCAGTTTGTCATCAAAGTTTTACATAAAATTTTCTTTGTCATCAAATTTAGAAAATATCAAAACTAAATGTATGTAGAATTTAACTGAATTTAGAAGCTATTGATGTTTGGCACGCAAAACAAGACTCTGTTTATGGCACGAAAGGAGTACAATGGAAAGAAGCACCAATAAAAGAGCTGCTATACTTACCAAATAATATCTTGTCAAAAATCATCATCGAAGCCATTGTCGCCATCATCTGAAAACCAAAAAAATAATCAGCACCATCCAATTCAAACGAGATATTTCCTTGCTATACTCATAAGTGAAAATTTATAAGACCAAAGAGCTGGTGGAACTATACAGCTTTAAGATTGAACAACTATAGAGGTTTAAGATTGAACTCTGAAGTTTTACCTCTGCTTATTGAGTTTCTCTAATTACGTCCAAATATAAAAATAGAATAGCCTTTCTAAATTCATGAATGGAAGTGTTTTTTATTGCTCTGATATTTACTATTTACACATCTGTTTGGGCTATCTTCATGACTTTCGTATATTGCATTAGAATTAAACGGAACATGATTAAGTCAGTTTATTTTGTCCAATTATTTGAAAGACAACTTTATCCTTTTTTTTTTAACATGTAATAACAAAAATGATGCCTTCAAAAGGAGCCAGAAACTAAAAAGTTTTTAACTTGATGGGTAAAATCTAAAACTGCATCATAGAAGTGAATAATTTGTTACTTTTTAAGTCAACCAAATTAGGATATTATGAAGTCCAAAAGGACACAAAAAATTGGAAGAGAAGGTACAAAAGTGAAAAGGAAAAATGAAGTGAAGTAAATTAATGACAACGTTTAAGTGGTCATTTCAAAATGAAATAAAATCAAACAAAAGCAGCTGAACCAATTTAGTTACCATTTTACTAGGTGTATTCACTAGTTTACCTGGGCCATCATCACCATCCTCAAGATCTCCAAGAAGAAATGCATCCAAATCTTGTTCAGATGCTTTTGGCTTCAAATTATTGTTATTCTGTTTGGAAATATCATTCACTGATTTAGAAGATGTTTCACCTGATGGGACTTCCTTCACCTCAGTATCTTTTACCATTTCAGCATCTTTAAGCTTTTCATCTTCCATGTAGCGTTGTTCATATCTGGTTAAGACTGATTAATTAGATATACTTAAAGCAAAAAACAATTAATCAAGCCACACAGACGAGTATATGGAAAGGCATATTATGTGTGTGAGAGAGAGACACACAGAGAGATTCAATATTTTATATTTGATTTTTGTATATATCAGAAAATCAGATGGTCATGCACTTTGTAATTTATTGCCTGCATCCATCTGGTGTCTAATGTCTATCTATATACACATGAAAGATTTCATATAACAGCATTAAAGAAGTGAAATCAAAGTTTGCAAAACCCATGGTTTTAATTTAATAAATCTTTCTACAAATTTATTTTGCCAAACCCTTGTATATAAAGAAATGCTGGGCTACCTTTCAAAAAAATAATGTAGGGGTTTACAAAAATAAAAGAAGCAAATTAGGGGCCGAAAAACGAGTGTTGCCAATATACAATGTAAATTATTTAATGCTGTTACATATGCTATCAAAAAAAAAAAGAATAATAATTGAAATACAACACTTTGGTAAAACAAAAGGAAATGCAGGACTTCACCAAAATAAACATGGAAGTTCAGAGGCCAAAAAAAGGACTGGCCTTCTCAGCTCCAATTTCACTTGTTTGTTCATGCATAAAATAAAATGAACAATAATTGTAAAACACTTTGGTAAAACAAAAAGAAATGTAGTACTTCACCAAAATAAACATGAAAGTTCAGAGGCCAAAAAAGGGACTTGCCTTCTCAGCTCCAATTCACTTGTTTATTCATGCATCAGATTTTTCCACTCAATTAGTTAGGAAACTAGCAAGAAATAATCATGTCCCTTAAAATATCTCTCATTCACTCCATAAAACTCCATTAGACATGTCCCAATGGATGATTAGCAATACTTGGTTTTAAGGATTTTATCTGATTTTTTCAACTCGAAAAGCAATTATATTTCAAAGAAAAAGGAACTGAGATCCAAATTTCTCTGCATATGGAGAACTTTAACCAACATATACAAGCTCCCACCTTCAGTTTTCAGGACGGAATAATTAACACCGAACTATCTTGTAGTTATAATTTCAATTGGATTAGTAGCAAGGCATAAGAATATATTCATTTGCTTCACACGGAAATAAATCCATCAAACAACCATATAAAATCATATGGGGTTCAAATTGAAGAAGCTCTCAATTATGCAAGAAACAAACAAGGAAGACCATCCACCAGCAAATGTGGAAATAGCATGAATGACAAAAGCACGGAATTTCAGCATTTAAATTATCAGATTTATTTAGATTCAGACTTTTATATAATTACTAGAGCATAATGGCTTGAGGCTTTGAGCACACATTGAAGTTAAGTTGTGGTCTTAATATAAATAACATGACAAAATTTCACCTATAAATTAAAAAGTTGACGTCTCCTTTGGAGACAATTACTTACGGTGCAACATGACTGTTAACTAGAATGAAGTAGATCCTCCAAAATTTTCTCTCTTTCATCACTCTTGGGCATAACTGATACCTTAGCTTTGAGATTTCCTGAAAGAGATAAAAAAATATTACATTTATTTACCGTTGAGGACTTTTAATCACTAAAAGTTTATCCACAATGAAGTGCCAAGCTGATAATATTGGCACACGCATTCTCCCTCCCCGTCTCATTTACAATGCTGCCTTCATGAGTATATGACTATATGGAAGATCTTCTAGCCTTTTTATGCCACAGAAAATTCTGTATAATATTTTAAAAGTAACGACATCCATCTAATATTGATAGAGATATGTGCAATACATGCCAAAGCATATTATTGAAACTAACCTAAATATGCTCTCCAGCCATGTCATATTTTACCACAATAAGTAAAATGCAGTGCAACCACACTATCACAGCCTCCAGAAATGCAGAATAAGAAAAACACCTATAGAAATTTCAATTAAATGGTAATGGTTTCCAGAAATGAAACTCGAGACAAAAGTAAGTATGCAGGGTGGATCATCTTTTTAAGAAATTGCTGTCCCTATTCAAGACTTTGTGATCCAAAGAAAAACTACATTTGGTCCACCCCACTAGAAATAACTTTGCATCCTTCCTATTACAAAAAATAGTTCACCAAATTTTTAACTTACCAACCCTTTGTTAAACATGTTATGGGATTTCCACCTGTGCATATCCAGTTGAGCCTCCACAGAAATAGTACTAGCACCATTTCTGAAGATAGTCAAGCTGAGTTGTCGTTTCACTTATCCTTTTATAAACCAACATAAACTTTCTTCCCGTCAGATGTGGAACATTCCAATAATCCTACGCGAACTCAAGACCACTAAAGACAGACCTTCCTAACATTACTTCTCAAACTTAAGAATTTATTAACTGGCAGAGGATAATCAGTCATTTATCTCAAACTCAGCAACAATTGATTCATGAGCAATGATATTGAATATTTCGTCATTAGTATTGACTCTTGCTGCATTGTTACAAGGAATTCCTTCAGCTTCATTACCATTCAATGTCAGTGACTAGTTTTGAGAAGGATAGTTTTAGCTGTTTAGTTTTTCTTTGAGGGATAGGGAAAAATGAAGCTTCTAATAATTCGGCAATTAACGGTTTAACTTATCGCGTCATTTTTTCAAAGTATAAAGGAAAATTTCAAGTTAATATTCTAAAAGAACAAATTTGTATTCTACATGCCAAATATTTTTCTGTCCACAACTGGAAATCCTACAATTGTATTATCACCCATGCATAGATTTAAGAGGTGTATACTTATTTGTACAATGTACACTTCTATCACAAAAATAGTGGTAAAAAATTATTGGTGAGCACATTCTTACTGAAATATAGTAACTTTTGGAAAGGAGTTGTCCAAACGAATAGGAACTCTAAAATCCAGACCACTCATAAGTATTGTTTTTTATCTGCATTTTCAGGCAAAAAACACAGTGATCAGGAAAGAATAAAACCCTAACCTTTACTGTCAACAGGACAAACTTTGCATGGGTTTCTTGCCACTTTGTAAGGTCCTGTCGAACATTTGACACCGTAGGTATTTCAGACATCTCCGAGTCGTCTGCGCAAAAATAATGGATTAGAGAGTTGAATGAATTTTGTGTTCAGGCATATGTCAACTCAAAATTAACTGTTTTCATAATGATAATATTGCGTCAACCAGTACAACAGACTAGAACACATGTGCATAGTTAAAAGCCTCTTCATAATCAAAGCGAATACAAAGTGAAGATTGCATAAAGTATTGTGGTTTTGCCTATTCCCAATCAAAAAAATGGCCTCTTCATCTCCTATCTCTTATTTCACGTTTCAGATTTTAAGATATTCTACTATCTATTGCACAATAGTTTTCAATTAAAAGGATTATCAAGGTTGTAATGCAAAATTGAGGTGTCATTCTGTCATCCACAGAATCATGATGTCAACACGCTTGACTGACTTATCATACCGTACCAAGATATAAGAAGGATACTCATACTTTTTTCAATTTATTCACTAAGCCTATTGTTATGGCCTGTATCCCTCGGTCAAAATTACTCGCAAATTCAGCAGTCAACACGAAAGACCAACCAATCGTGCTCGCCCAGCTCAGCGAGCATGGACTTACCGAAGTCAGCAATGGCAGTGGTCAACCCGCCTATCAGAGTTGGATACGTGGTCGAACATCGTTACTCGGCCAGTCTGGCGACCTCGACCCAAGCAAGGTGGCCCGATGGACCTTACTCGGCCTCACAGCTACCTCGGATGCCGAGTCAAGAAGCTCGGTCACTGGGGCTCATCCACCCGATGTCCAGCATGGCCAAGCAGCCAGCCTGGAAACTTACCCCCAAGTCTTGAAAGGGATAAAATATGGGGACATCTCATACTTGACACTTGGCAGGCTCTAAATGCTAAAATAATGTAAGGAGGACACCTGCTAGGCCTTGTAATATAAATAGAGCATTATGACATTAATAAAGGACTTTTAATCCAATTTCAGCTATTACACTATCCAAACTTTCCTCACTAAATATTCACTAAACACATTCAAATCTAAGTCAAGATCATACACTTGACTCTTGTTTGCTGGTTGAAAAACAACAAGCCACATCAGATTAAAATAATTCGACTAACAACACATATTATTGTTTTAGTGAAGGGGACGCCATCAACAAATTTTGGATTATTGATTTATTGCACCAAATATGACAAATTTTGGTGTATGTTATTTGAAATTAGTATGTGTAGTATATATCTATTTGACCATATCTCCCACACTTCTCTATTCTAAACCACAAGTGAATGGGACTGGAGATATCAGATGTGGTAATTATATTGTACTTCACTACATGCTTTTACATGGGATGGTGTAATACCCCGTTGAAAGTGCACATTCATTTGAATGAATCTGATTCTGATAAGAGAGGTGCTTTTAATATATTTATTTTTTTAAAGCATTCAAGATAAATCACTATGAAACTTTAACATACACTAAGCTGAAATACATGCAGTTTCATATGAAGAAACCAATGCATAGACTTTAAACTACTCTCAATAACTCTGAAATAATAAAGAAGCTCTGCAAAGAGGTCAAGCGGCCACACAAAAGGGCATCAGAGTTCAAACTGCTGGAGTTTAAAACAGAATTACAAGCATAAAAATCTTCTCAAATTGCTCTAGACCTAATTCTTGAGATTCTAGTTCGAAACGTAAACTATGATATGAAAAAAAGCAGTCATTCTAGCATTCTTTTCCTATACGCAATAAAGAGCTTCAATACCCGAATGCCCTTGTATTTAGACATCCAGCACGCATTTAATGGCTCTTCATGATATTGAATGAAAGACAAAAGCTAAGCAAAGAAAGATAAATAACAAGACACAGAAAGTCTAGCAGGAGTTTATTACAAACACCATATGCAAAATACAAATTCTTCATAATTGTTTTTCAGGTCGAGTGCACATGTCTATCATTTGCTCCAAGAATCAACTAGGTCTCCCTGGGAAAGTATCATGGAGCAAGGAAGGAGCTAAGCTAACTATCATCTACATATCGATCTAAAGAAGGAAAGCAAAATTGCAATTTAAATCACCTTATCCATACATCATTGCATTCAAGGTTGAACTATTAAGTAGAAGTTCGTCTAATCAACCCCTCAATGCAATACTAACAAAAGAAAAAAAAATCATTTAACGAGTGCAATCATTCCATAGGATCCATGAGCAATACAGATATTACAGAAGCTACTGATTAAAATAACCATTTAATTCACAGTTATTCAGGATTATCTCTTGATCCACAATTGAGATGATAATCACCTAATGTTTACTTTGAACATGCATAGTTTAGTGATTTGATGCATGCACATGATAATACTCAGATAGATAAGCTCACTTTCACCTTGCTCAATTTTTTGGGAGAGAAACTCTGACAGTAACCATTAGGACCAAGAAGATCAGAAAGCTATAAATCCCACATGAACAAGCAAGCATCTCCAAAATCCCTATTGTTTGCTCAAATTATTTTGTTTTCTAACAATGTGTTTCCTCTCACTAGCAAGATTGAACTCCTAAGCATCCAAAATGATCCAACTTCCTACATGCATTTTATTATAGAATCAGCCAACTAACTATGGAACTAACTTAATTGATCTACCAATTCAATGTACTAGCGAGAAGGTACTGTATTCCATTGCATCAGTTCCAAAATCCAAACAAAATTAATTAACATGGAGATAGTTGACCCCAAGGCAGACAGATCTAGCAGAGGTACATTGTGGTACACCTTCAAGCAGCAAACAAAAGTATCAATAGACTCGCCAACATCGAAAGTCAAAAACAGTGTTTCATTGACAGAACATCATTCATCAATCAAACACAGAAACAATTGACCCATCCACAAAGCAGAGAAACAAAATCAAGCAATGGAGATAGAGTACAACACCTTCAAGCGGGAAATCCTGAAAAGTATTCGTGGTAATTCCCTTGACGAATTCCCTCAACTCATCGGTAACCCCATACTTCTCGAGATCAGCAGCCTCAACGGCACCACCGGCATTCTGGCCCGCCGAGTCGACGAGATTAGTGAGAGCGGCAGCGGCGGCGGGCGGAATCTGAGCGGTGATCTGATCGGCGCGCTTGAGAGCCTCGGCGGCGAGTTCCTTAGACTTCTTGGAGGCTTCGGCGGCTAATTCCTTGGAGCGCTTGGAGGCCTCCGATACGACGTCGGAGAAGCTGGTGGCGGCGATGCCCTGAGTTATCTCCTGCGATTTCTTCGCCGCTTCTTCGGCGAAGGTGCGAGCTCTTTGCCAGATATCCATTGACGATCGGAATTACGATCGAAGAGTAGAGTGAAGAGACTTTATTGCTGCTGCTCGCATTGCCTAAAACGATTTTCGTTGACGCCCAATTCTTTAGCTACACTTAACGTAACGCTGCCGGGGAACGACTGTAATTGGGAACATATTTATTTCATTTTCATTGGGGAGGGTGAAAAAATATATTAGGCACAAATTTCAGAATTTACGAATTTTTTAGATTAAAATGTGAGGGAATAAAGACACTGTCTTGTGAAATATTACACTATGGATATATGCAATATATCACAAATTAGACAATTTAATCAAAAAAATTGTGGGTCATGTGCGGGTTAATCGGATTAGGATACAAGAGCGGGCGGGGGTTGTGGTTTTGTGGGTCGTAAGGGCTTCAAGTTTGACGATTTTTTAAAATTTTGGTTATATAGTTATAAGATATCTTTATTAAATATTCCCTCCATTCCTTAAAGAAAAAAGACATTGAAATCGACACACATATTAAGAAAAAGTAACGTTTTGGTGTTTTATTTACTTTTCAAAGGGAATGGAGGGTGTAGATTGTGAGGTGGAGATATTGAGGGTGAAGATTGTGAGTTTTTTTCTTTATTTTAAGGTGCAAATGGTAAGGAATGGTACGAAAAGATTAAAATTGAAAGTTACAAGAAATCAAAAGAGGACGGAGGAGTAGGCAAAAATGCATCTTAAGGTCCCTAAAATATTATTTTTTTATTTTGAAATGTCCCTAAACTATTTTATTGTTTTAACAAGTCCTTGAACTATTAAATTTTATTTCGAAAGGTCCCTAAACTATTTTTTTTGTTTAATGAAGTCCCTAAACTATTAATTTTAGTTTCAAGCAGTCCTTCTTGACGAAATTTTCTAACTAATCTAACGGAATCATTAAGTAAAATAATGGTCAATATTGACAATTTTGAGAATGATGATGTGTGTATTTACTTAACGGTTCTGTTAGAAGATTAAAAAAAATAGTCAAGAAGGACTGCGTGAAACAAAAATAATTAGTTTAGGGACTTCATTAAATAAAAAAAAAATAGTTTAAGAACATTTCGAAATAAAAGTCAATAGTTCAAGGTCTTCTTAAAATTAAAAAAAAAGTTTAGGAACCTTTCGAAACAAAAAAGTAATAGTTTAGGGACATAAAAATGCATTTTGCCTATTAAATATGTGTTGTTGTTTAATGGTTTGGTACTACATGAGAAATGTGATACTTACAGAAACATAATGTATTACTACGTGAAATAAAAATTATATTATTATTTTTTTTAAAAATACATTATCATTCTCCATGTGTTACAGAATGAATACGTAAATATTACTACATTGTTATACTGAAAAAACTCCATATCTTACGTAACACGTATTAAAACATACTGCAACACGTGAATGTTCATAAGTTAACACATGGGTCACATGTAACACATTGTTGTTCATATGGTAACACTTGAGTATACACATAGTATTACGAAAGAAATGTATAGTGTGTCATATTACTAAAAAAATATGTGTTGCTACATGAACAAAAAGGTGTTACCCCAGGGGCGGACGCATAATTTTTTTTCAGGTGAGGCACAAATTTAAAAACATAGCAAAATGATATACATAAAATAAAAAGTAATTATAAAAGATAATTCATTGGAATACAAATTTACAATTGACCACGACGATTAGCCATACTTTGAAATCTACGAATGATAGTTTCATTTGATACACAACTGAATACTTTCTTTTCAATATACACTACCAAATTATCATTCATTCATTCATCACCCATTCGATTGCGAAGTCGATTCTTCACAATATTTGTGGCAGAGAATGCTCTTTCCACTGTAGCAGTCGCAACCGGCAAAACCAAGGATAATTTTATAACCTTGTAAACTAATGGGTATGCTCTATTTCTTTTTGTTTCGACCATTTCTTGAGCTACCTCGCCAAGCTCTTTTACGTTTGAAGTATCAAAATTTGAACGCATATCTGAAATAAAATTCTCTGGATAAAATTCTGATAAACGAACTAACTTCTATGAGTTGAAAGCTTCAAAAGAGTTAAACGGATTCAAACAAGCAACACAAAGCAACAATTCTTTATTTACCTCATTGAATCGATTATTTAGCTCACGTGACTTCATATCAACGACAGTAGAAAAGACCTCTACACGATATCGATGTGTGCTTGTCATCTCTTCAGCTCTTCGTTTTTTTCTTTTCCCATCCACAAAAACGTCATTCATATCTGGCACTTCAATGCCATGTTTTGCACAAAAATTAGATGCATTATCTATCAAAGAACTCCACCCATCATCTCTCATTGTTTGAAGTATTCTCTTAGATATATCAACAAGATTCATAACATTCACTACATCTTGATCTCTTCTTTGCAATGTATTGTATAGATCATGTGTTATCCCCAATATTGTTTTCATCAAGTGCAAATAAAAAACAAAGTCAAAAGATATCATTTCCTTTTTTAGATGTGATGCTTCACCCCTTTGAAGTGGTATTGTTCCCTTTTTTATAATCACACCAAGCACATCAATTATAGAGGCAAACAATTGCTTAAAATAGTACCATAATGTGAGCTCCAACGCGTATCACAAGGACGAATGCGAGTGTTTTCTTAATTCAATCCTCGTCCACTAACAATCTCTTCATTTTCCAAGACTTCAAAAATCCGTGAGGCTTATTTTCCCCGTAAAAGATCTTTTCGCTTACAAGAACCCCAACAACATTAACTACATGAGAAATCAAAACATAGAGCTCACAAATACGAATATGATTTTTCGCCACACCTACAAGAGCAAGTTGAAGTTGGTGCGCAAAACAATGGATATAATAGGTCGTTTTATTTTCTTGCAAGATAAGAGCCTTCAATCTATTAAACTCGTCTCGCATGTTGCTTACTCCATCATAACCTTGTCCACGCAACATGGTATATTTAATCCATGTGAATTTAAGAGATCTTCAAGTGCACTTTCACGCGATCGAGCGCTAGTACACTCAACATGCTTAAATCCTAACATTCTTTCAAGCACACATTCCTTCTTATCCACAAATCTTAGGACTACTGCCAGTTGCTCCTTTATAGTTACATCACGAGAATCATCAAGAATGACAGAAAAGAAACTATCCCCAAGCTCATCAGTTATTGCCTTCGTCGTTTCAAATGCACAAGCTCTAATAATATCTTTCTGAATATGAGGAGCTGTTAACTTGAGATTCTTAGGGACATTTTGAAGGGCAACTGTTGGTCCCATTTTGAAAACTCATTAGTGCGTTAAAATACCAATTGTAATGCATATAAAGCAGGGGTGAGGGAATGGTGGTTCCAATTTTTCGCTTTTAAGAACGATGTGTGTTTTGCTTATAATCAAATGCATACGGCAAGTAAGAACATAAAGCAGTAAAGAACACACGATTTTATAGTGGTTCGGAGTCCAACTCCTACATCCACTCTTCCCTATCACAAGGGGCACCAACTTAACCAACTGGACTTAGTTTAACGTGTTAGTCCAACACCCAACATATGTTTACCGAGTTCTCACTCAAACGGGACTTATATCCCTCACGGGATTGCCTACCCTCCCTTTCGGGATTGCTTAGATGTTTAACGAGTTCTCACTCACCTACGAACTTAACCTATCAAACTGATTTGGGTAAGGTTTGTTTGGTTTCCAACTAGGTTGAGATTTTCCCTTACATTTGTTTAGCCTCAATGCTAAGGATGGGAAAATCTCTCTAAGCTTAGGATATTACATTTGTGCTTAGATCTAGGGTAGAACACTCTTGAATATATGCGTGTATTTCTTGCTCAGTTATTCTATGGTGGGAATGCTTTGTGTATATGGCTCTTGGCTCTGTAGCATCTTTTTCCACATTCTCCACTTCCACGAATAATGAAGGAAGAACTTGTATTTATAGTGTGGATTTGAATGTTACCGTTGGATGGAGTCACATTCAAATCCATACTATTCTGTAGCTTCTGCAGCTTTTTCAGGCTGGTTGTCTTCTTCTCATTGGTCCACGTCAGCTGAATCTAACAGATATATTCTTCAGGATCTTCTGAGTCTTCAGGATTATCTGATCCTCAGCTTCTTCGAAGCACCTTGGACTCGAGATTCTTGACTCGGCAGACTTCTGCGGCGGACGCCTCGGTCGGCTATCTTGACACTTAGGGTAACTAAGTTCGGCTCTTGACTTCGAAACAATCGACCTCGAGTCAACTAGGACTCGATTTATCGATCATCGATGGCGTTCGACTCTTTCGATGAACATGACCCGGATGACTTCTCTTGATTTCTTCTGCTTTGATCGTCCGGCTACTTTGATCGGATCGATGTATCAGTCGACATGTCGGTTTATACGCGCCAGTTAATCATCGAGTTAGCATATCGAGGTTAGTTCGTCGGTTTAGCTTATCACGGTCTCGATCCGCGTCTGATCTCGGCCGGTCTCATCACTCCCTCTTACGATCTGCAACCTCACGTTACGATCGCAACCTCATCTTACGATCTGCAACCTCCTCTTGATCTGGTCATCGTCCGGTGAGCAAACTTTTCTTTTCTTACGATTTTTGCTTTCGGCTATTGATGAAACTCCGGAACTCATCATACTCAACCGATTTTGATCGGCCTCGTCTCTCGAAATTTCTAAATTCGATCTCGATCATCTTCGCCCGATTTTGCGAAGTTCCCCTCAACTTGTTCTTCGTTCCCCTCAACTTGTTATATCGTAGATTAGCTTCAAAAACACAAGTTGATAATGTTTTGTCATAATTCATCAAACTAAAATACCCCAACAGCAACTCTTCTAACATCTTCATTATTGTCTGCAAGGAATTTCAGAAGTTCCAAAAAATTGTCTTGATTATCTGACTCCTTAGTTTCATCATGACCACGAAAAAGCAAGCCCTTGTTTCAAAAAAAACCATCTAACACAATTTATTGAAGTGTTTATTTAGTACGGTAATCTCTTCTTGTTTCATCACTCATTTTAACAAAAGTCATTTCAATATGGTGCTTTTCGTTGAGCAGATCTCTACACTTACTCAAACAATGATTATGAGCACTATTCGCAAATCTCCTCTCGTATATCTGGCTTATGTTTATTCTTCCAATCCTTGAAGCCTTCTGTTACAAATGTATGACCACCTCCTTGATCGCCACATTCATTTTTAAATAGATAACAACAAAGACAAAAACTAGCATTTTTTATTATGCTATACTCCAACCAACTAAATTCATTGAACCATGAACGATTAAATCTTCTCAATTTCCCATCGAAATTTGTTTGATAAACTCCATAAGATTAGGTTGGCAAGCACCATTCAAATAATAATTTTTCTTCGACACTTTTCAATTAATATTATGATGATAATCAGTAATTCGAGGTCTTTTACCTGGATCTGATGGAACTGGCAAATCATAATTTTCATGAATTGGACTCTGTGGTAGTTCACTGAAATGTTGTGAAGAATCAATATTTGTTGGCGTATCGACAATATTTACTGACGTATTGGGCACACTGCTTTGTGGAATCGCATCAGATGAGGGCAATTGTTTATCAACTTTAAGAAAATACTTGCTAATGGGCATGGCTCTACAATAGCAAAATTTAAAAATAACATTAGACAAGAATCGTAAGCACTAAGCATCAGCCCTAAAAAAAGCAGCGGTTATTGGCACCGCCAATTTTAGTAAGGACACCACCCATCCCATTTTTTTTTTCAAAAGTAGACAAATGAAAAGTCATAAATACCCTTTTCACTGTTACACTCTTACATTGCATTTGTAAGTACACCCTTTTCAATAAAAACACCAAAACTGATGCGATTCTCATCGATAAAGAGAAAGAATTTTGCAAAAAGAAAAAAAGAAAAAGTCGGTTCAAGCAAAAAATTGAAGAAAGCAGGAAACTACTAGTGAAATATAGCGTATGGGTAAAATAATGTGATGGCAATGCATAAATGTTTCGCAAACCTTTATTTTTTGATTTCGCGAACTAAGAAATTTTGAATTTGATTCTTCGAATTTCTCAAGATTTTTTCAATTTTTTTTATCGAAATAAGAGTATATTGGTAGATTTTTTTTTTCGAAAACAACCCAAAAGATTGGGAAAAAAATCGAAACAGATCTATTCGGAAAAAAAAAATCAAAAAAGAACAAATATTTGGAAAAAAATAATCGAAAAAAAATAAAAGAAGTCGAAAAAAAATTGTGAAATTAATATGTGCCAAATTCGTAAAAATGAAGATGAAAAAACGGAAAAACCTGATGAGCATAATCCGAACCGTGGCGTTTGAAAGAAAAATAAAAATGAAGGGATATGTGTTTTCAAATGTGACGGCTTCGAAATGGTGGGGGTGGGCGCATGGAAGGGTGGGCGGCTTCAGGGTGGTGGGGAAGGACATGCGGCACAGGCATGGTGGAGGTGGTGGGTGAGACAGCGGCGGTGGCAGCGTCAAGTTTGGGGGATGAGGGAGTAGAAGAAATGGAGAGGGTGCAGGGGGAAGGAGGAGAAAGACGAGAAGTGGAGGGGAAGAGAAAAAAATTAGGGTTTTTGGAGAAGGATAAGTTTGGAATTTTGGGAGAGGGTGTACTAATCCTATAAGAGGTGTTCTAATTCGGGTGGTGTGCTTACTAATTTAGTCTGTGCATATAATTGTTGCCCCTAAAAAATAAATAAGCCCAATACAAATAGCAAAATTTAAAAATAACATTAGATAAGAATCCTAAGCACTAAGCATCAGCCTAATAAATACATATGCCCAATGTAAACAACAAAAAAAAACCCAAAATAAAAGGCCTATGGCCTAAAAATAAACCAGCAAACAAAGGCCCAACTAACAGCTAAAACAAAAAAAAAAAAAAAAAGGCCTAATTGAAACCCAAACATTCTGAAAGAAATTGAAGCATTGGAAACGGCGGTGCATAGAGAACCACTTCAAATCTTCAATAAACATAGCAGACAACACTAAAGGTCCAAAACAAAGGTGAAAGATACCCAAAACCATGGAAATTGCAATTGCTAAAAGCCAAAAGGTATTCGTTATCCTAATTATATATACTGTCATCATCTATTCATCATGAATTTCTCAAGCTCTCACTATTATATTGAAATTAAATCAAATCTTCATACAATAACTCTATAAATTAGGGTTTAATTTTTCTTAATTAGATATTCCAAAATTCAAAAGATTTTAGGGCTTAAATTAAAAAAATACCTTGTGCGAACTGTGCTTATACCTAGAATCTCGAGGTTTCAAATTGTTGATGGTATATTGTATTGATGTTTTTATTTCATGTTTGAGCGACGAGACAAAGCTTTGTTGCGGACTCACGGTGCAGCGGTGTTTTTGTTTCTGTTCTGCTTCAGGGTTTCTCACGTATTGAGGACGCTTCACTTTGTTATTTCTTATTTTTTTAATATTATTAAGGGCATAATAGGTATTTCATGTTCAAATTCTAGGCAAGACATTTTTCTTGCCTTGCCTGGTAATACAGACGCCCTCGTGTTACCCTATGAAGAAAAACGTGTTACCACATGAACAAAAACCAGTACAAGCACGAATTTCAGTCCAAAATTACACATTTAAAGAACAATGTGAGAAGAGTGCAGAAGGATCTGAAAAATTGAGTTAGAAAATCGAGAGGAAAAAGAACGGAAGGACCTGAAAATTTACAAGGATGAGAAATTGAAGAAAGCGAGAAGAATGTGGAAGAATCTGAATAAGGAAGAGGAAAAAAGAAAAATAAGAACAAGAGAAGAGAAGCCCTAGAACGCGCCGCTGTGAAAACCAACGAGATCTGATCTGTGATCGAGGTGTCTGTTGCGAGGAAGAAGAAAATCGGAAGAAGCAGGCCTGACCCGCAAATTAAAAAAAATCTAAGATTTGGGCCAAATTGCACATAAATCATTGTATGCAATATTGCATATAAGTTTTTGCAGTGAGAATACTAATAGGTACAATTTGGAATGTTCCTTTACAATTTGTTATTAATAAAAAAAGTTATAATTTAATACAAAATAGACTATAAATGTACAAAAATAATTTCAACTATAAGTTACAAGTTCTAAAATTTTCTTTCACATGTCTAAATTGCAAAACTCATTTCCCAAGATAAAAGAGCTCTCGCCCATTCATTTTTGTTCACCATTGTCCGTCATTTCTTCCTTTAAAAATTACAGAGTTTCATCATTTGCTTAATTAAAAAGCTACAAAGCTTCTCACTGGGGATTAATTTACAAGGCTCTTTCACATTTTTTTTTTTGCACATATACACAAAATTATTGCTGTATTTTTTTGTATATGTAATTTATTTATTCATATTTGTACAAATTTTTTCAGAACAAAATATTGCACATGTTGAACATGTGAAAAAAAAAATTTAAACATTACACAATGCATATTTTTGTATGTGCAATTTTTTTTTGGGGGGCAAACTTGTTCTTTTTATAAGAACAAAATATTACATGTTGAACATATGAAAAAAATTTAAAAATTACCAAAAAAAAAAATTATTGATGTAATTTTTTTATTTATTTTTGTGCAAATTTGTTCTATTCATAAGAACGGAATTTACATGTTGAACATACGAAAAAAAATGAAAATTATCCACACAAAAAAAAATTGCACGCAATTTTTTTTGTATGTTCTATATATTTATTTATTTTTGTGAAAAATTATTCTAGTCATAAGAAAAAAAATATTGCACCATATTAGACATACGAAAAAAAAATTGAACATTACTCGCAAAAAATTTTCCCATGGCATTGATCTTTGGGGAGGAAATAGAGTCTGAGAAAACTAGAAACCCAATAATCTATTTCACTTCAATTGAGGGTATATTTGATATTTTAGCTGTAATTTCGTTGTTATTAATAACATTTTAAAAATGTACTCCCTCAATTTATTAAAACTTGTATATTATAGCAAGAGATTAGCTGAGGTTCGGTTTCTGAGAAGGGTGTTTCTTAGAGCAGTCAGAGTGTCGTACTGACTGACAACAGTCAGACTCTACAAGCGCGCCACATGGCGTCGTACTCTATCGTACTAACCTGCTACCTATTGTACTTATTTAATATCTTTAAATTATTTTTTAAATTATATTTTTCTAATTACTATCATACCCTTCTAAAATAATTAGAATACTTTTTAAACCTTTCTTAAATCAAATTAGCACTAAAATAAACCCTTCTTAATTCTTAAATCACTTTGTTCTCCCCCACAAAATAACATCATTTCTTCTTCTCCACAAAATAACATCAAAAGAAAGTAAAAAAAAATAATTTGCCATCGTCACGCTGCCCTTGCCTCCGTCTCCTTACAGTCGTGATCGTCTTCGCCTCTCTCCCATTGTCTTCGTCCCCGTTCGCGCCGCACTTCCCACCCGCTGTAGGCCGTGGTCAACCTCCAATTGAAAATTTTGATCCTAGATTCTTGAGCAATTCAATAAGTAGCGGCCTTCCTAATATCATCACACTGGATTCTGTAGTTATTGAATAATTTTGATTTGTGGATTCTACTGAGTAATTTTTCGTGATATTTATCCGTGAATTATTTGGCTATTCTCTTCAATTATTTGGTTAAGTCGATCTACTTTTGGTATATGCTGATTGTTTTTCCCTTTTTAAGAGTTATTTATAGTAATTTCTCAAATTAGTTCACTTGAGGAAAAAACAGTAGCTCAATTTGCTTTACAATTCCTACCAACTAAATTAACCTAAAAAGTTTGTGGATGAATTTATTTATTTATAAAAGGAAATGATGATTAATAACTTAAAAAGTTTATTACGTACAACAACAGTAGTAATGATGATTCCTCGAAGTCATAAGTTCAAAATTTTTAAAGTTGGATATCTTGAAAGGTTTGTGGATGAAAATATAGTTTACGGGAGAGATGACGCAACAGAAGCTGAAATATATATATTTTTTTATAAAAAGTGTTACAAGGACAAATTTGTAAATTGATAGTTGTATATTTTAAATTATTTAATTTATTATAACAGTACGACAGTACGACATAATTCGACATATAATACAATGCAGTACGATGGTCAGTACGACACACAGTACAAAATGTTGTAGGTCATTAAATATAAGCCTTTGAATTTTAAATCTAGTGGCTCAAATTAACTAACTATTGTTAGTCAGTACGACACCCTGACTGGCGTAAGAAACACCCTTCTGAGAAAGGAAATACATATTGTTGTTTGTTTCATACTATTTATGCATGTGTGATTGCTTCTTGTAATTTGAAAGATCAAATGTGAAGGAATTTATGATATTTTGATAGTTTTTAATTTTTTTAGGCGATCATTATCATAGCTAGCATATTGAGTAATAAATAAGCTCTTATTGTTGGAGTGACAAATGATTTTATCGTTTTACGATTTTTTTGTGTGTAGATAGCAAGGCTGACTCCTTAATTTATAATCAAAGTCGATGAGTAGATCAACTAGAAGCATACATCTCTTTAGATTATGAATTCTAAGTGATTAATTTAAGCATAACCATTTCATTTCTTAAGCAAAACACCCCTTTACTTTTGATGTATTGAAAAATCTTCCCGGACTTCATCATATTTTTATGCTGAATGAGTTTTTGTAGATTTGCTGTTCATCCTATTAGTAAGGGTTGTAAAAGGTCTGCAGGGTATTAAAAGACCACATTTTTTCTTAAATTCTTAGCTAACTCAATATTTCTTAGTATCTGTATCAGATTTGTTTTCTCATTTTCCTTTGGTATAGTAGTTTTCTAAGATCAAAGATTGTTTATTTTTATTTGCAGGGATACATGAAGCAACTGCTTTGGACCGTATCAGGAAAGATTCTTTGCAAAGTTCAGATATATCAGATGGAGTTTATGAGGGCCGAATTCAGATGTCAGCGCTTCCAACTTAAAAGTAAGGGCACTTCCACAGAATCTTTATACTTTTTATGTAAATGATCACAACATCTGGACCCCTTCATGTAAATATTTGTCTGTAATTTTCTTCTTTTGCTAAGTGGGATAAACATGCTTTGTTAATTGCTATTGACTCTTGGAATAGGAAGGTAACTTTGTTTCACCAAAATAAAAAATAAAAACCATATATGAGTATGATGTGTGCAGTGATATTTTAAGTTTTCAACAAACTAAGGATTTAACTTAAGATTTTTTTCAAGGGCTTATAGTGCATCAATTTCTCCTAGATTTGGATTTAATTAAGTTATTTGTTTGGTTCAGTTTTTTAGAGTAGCTATGGGAGCAATCTCAGACCCTATTAGTGGCTGATGAAATTTTTTAGTTTATATATATATATAAATTGGTTTGTCTATACTTTGTTGTTGATTGTAGAGACTTAATGTTCTACCCAATTTAATAATGTAGCTTTTCAAGGATTCTTTATTTGTTTTAATTTTTTCTAATTCTCTCAATAGTTTTGGGGAGTATTCGAAAACTGTAATTACATAAGCATCAAGGAAATAAATAAATTTCCTCATGCAAATATAAGGTTATAGCTTACCTCTAAGTGTAAAACTTTCAATAGAACTTCAAGTGTATGAATATTTTTTGGATAAGCTGTTGTTTATTTAGAATCATATTAATAATCATTAATTTATGCTGGTCTTTTTATTTGCCCATTATAATGGGAGGAGTTGAGTACCTTTTAACTCCCAACTCATAGTCTTTCATATTTTAAATCTTAAATGTAATTAAAGTTATAATTATTGAATGATAGAGTTATTAACCCCCAAGGTTTCAGAATCCCTATATAACTTACCTCCCCATTGTTTATGATCCTCATATTTGCAGTCAAACATTTGGTGCGAGATCAGCTCTTCACAAGACAAACAATCAACAATATACGGTACATGCTTAGTATGTTGGCAAGGCATATATTATGTGCTTGAGCTAACAAATGAGAACTTTTACCCAATTCTTATGGCTACGTAGAATAGTTATAAGCCGTATATATACCTATGTTGCTATGTAATGGTATGACTATAGGGGTTTTAGAATGAATAATGAAAGATCAGTGATAAAATATTGGTAACATTTTCATGATTTAATGATTTATCTACATAATGATCTTGTGATCTGAATTTGGATTACATAACTCAAAGAGAATAATAGATTCATCCCTCGTATTATCCCCAACATTTGTATAGTGTGTATGGCATTAATTGATGATTTCCATTATTTCAGCCCCAAGTGTTTGGACGTAATTTGAATTTGAATCGGTGTTGAAGAAGCGATTAGGAAATAAGTTTTTGATTTACGGTACTGTATTTAAGCTTTATTGTTGTTAGTCGCCTTATGTGGAAAATATGATGTGGCGTGATATGTATGACAATGTAACAAACAAGATGTGATGTCTCGAGCGCAAGTATATGTGGCGAACACAAGTATGATGTGGAAAGGAGAGTTAGTAAACAGTAGGCAAGGGGAAATTTTCGATCCCTTTATTTGACCTCAGTGGGTCTATTTATACTAGTTTGGCAAACACGTGCTGTCTTGGCTAGCACGAGTTGGCCATTTCTTGTCATGCAAGGGTGTGAGTGGCTATGCCATGTGTCCCTGATGCCTTCTATGGTCGTCATATGTCCTTTCCTTTGCCTGAAGTCTTCGACTTGTCATCCAGGTGGTCATCGCTCAGCTGGTGACTTGTCTTTGTGTTGGGCGAGTCATGCTCGCCTTCTGTTCTTAGGTGGATGTTCGCCTTTTTGATGGTCGACCATGTTCCGGTCTAGAGTTCTGGGTTTCTAGCTTCTTGTGCTCGCCTGGTGTGTAGGGGAGTTGGTTTATCGGAAAGCGAAATTCTCGGGGCGAGGATTTCGCTTATGATGGAGAGAAGAGCTTGTGCTCGTCCTGGTCCCCTCTGTTATCATGCCACTCTAGTTCTGATCTTTTTCCAGTGTTCGCCTGCTGGGCGAGCATGATTACTAGGCTCCAGAGCGGGTATATCATTGAGGCTGGGTGTGTTCGCCTGGTAGCATGGAGTGTGCTCGCCTGAGGTGGCGAGCACGTGGGCTGCTTCCGTGGTTGCCCCGTGTGCTTGCCCGTTTGGCGAACACCTTCTTGCTTAGCTGGGTTCCCTTGTCCATGTACTGGCCCACGTGTTCGCCTCGCGAACACATGGTGGGTTGACTTTGATCGAGTAGGCGTATGATACAACATTTATGAAAACATTATGTTATCTGGAATTTTGTTTATTTATTTATTATAATTATAATTATTATAGCCCCTTTTGCAAGATACACATATGTTTATCTGCACAACATGGAACAAAATGACATTTCTTTTGAGCTTAATGAAGTACAGTGATGCATATGATTATTGTGCTATTACTTTTCATTTCGCTTACCTGAAACACCTTACAAAGTTGTTTTTCTTATCATGTCAAAAACAAATAAAAAATTGGTCACAATTGAGCTTTGCAAGTATTAAAACTACTCATAAAACTACTAATATTCTTCTATCTCTTGGCCTTTTATATTGAAAGGACTGGTGTTTTTCCAGTGAACGTATTTTGGAATCTAAGTTAAGAATAACGGTTTTTAGTCCATTTATTAAGCCATGTTAATATGCTTCAAATAAAGATAAGAATTAATTTATTCTAATACAAGAATCCTCACTTGAGATCTGAAAGTTTTTTTTCAAATTGAAGCTTAAATGTGTTGACCTACTCCAACTAACCCTAATTCTTCACAAGCACATGCCTCATTTTGTTAAATTACCCAACAGGTCATTTTAATTTTAAGTTCATATGTTAAAAATCATATAAGTAGATTAGAGATATCGAACTTGATAAATAGAGAGACTTGTTGGTTGTGATTTCCTAGGGTTTTGAGAGTGATAATTTACTTTGAAAAAGTTGGGATTCAGTTGATCTCTTGGATTAGGCCAAGTGAACATTAGATTGAATTACACTTGACTTTCTGGTCAAATTTTTAAATTTGGCTTGACTTTTTATTAAACAAATTATGCCTACACTTCCTTAAAAGCCCATTTATCTATACACTCTAGATTCAGAATTGGAAGTTCACATTTATTACTACATTTTTTCAAGTTTCTGGACAGTTGAAACAATTCTTGAGACTGCTCTATACTTGGAAAAGTGAATCAAATTCCAGCTAATTGAGTGGGTTTTTCGTTGGGATGGAGGAGGTAGCGGTCGTGACTGAATTTTTTTGGACGGTGACTTGAGAAGGTGCTCCTTTTTTTCTATCGTTTGGGCAAGGGGCAGAGATGTTGGACAGAGAAGACGACAGAGAAAACAAGGTAATTTGATATATTAGAAGGTGCTCTTTTTTTATGTCGTTGTGGTGTTTTATTTTAACTTTGTCATTTTCGAGATTTGATGATTTATTGATTGTTTCCGTTCTGAGTTTTGCTATTTTACAATCTTTTGATGATGAGTATTGATTTGTCTATGTTTGTTCAATATTTTTTGTTGTAGATGATTTTTTGGTCGGTCATTGGTGCAAGAGAGAGAAAGATGATATGAGAGAGAAAGATTAATGGAATATTTTTGTATTTTTCTATTTTTTTTTTTGTGCAAAGTTTTTTTTTTTAATCTAGTTGCTGAGTTATTGATCGCAACATTAACTTTTTTCTAATTTTTAGATCCTATTAAAAATGTTTTTGATGTAATTATTTCAGATTATATTTTGTAAAAATTTGGTGTGTAATTTTATTGCAAGTATGCATTTTTTTTTACGAATTGTGCATATAATTTTTTACGGGTATGCACATTTTTTACTTTTGTAGAAATTTGGTTTGTAATTTTATTGCGGGTGTGCATAATTTTTTTATGGGTGTGCAAATTTTTTTATTTTTGTAGAAATTTGGTGTGTAATTTTATTGCGGGTGTGCATAATTTTTAAATAAAAGAACAAATAATTTAAAAAAAATAGGGGTGTGTAGAATCTTTTACGGATGTACAGATTTTTTCTTTAAATAAAAGGACAGATAATTAGAAAAAAAATTGAAGTGTGCAGAATTTATTATGGGTGTGCAAACTAGACAAAAAAGAAATTTGCACACAATTAATTAGATAATAAAGGATTGACAAAAAAAACATCATAAATTCAATTTTTAGGACTAATTTATTTTTTATAAAAAAAAATAATTGGATAAAAGGACATACAATTAAAAAAGTTTAGTAAAATTCAAAATTTAAAATCTACAATTTTAAAAATTTTAAAATACAAAATTACAAAATATATGGGGTGCAGAGAAGTGTCAGATTTTAAATCTGCACAGGGCCCCATGTTTCTGCACATATTATATACATAAGGGCAATTAAGATATTTTGCCCCAATTTTAGCACCTTAAAGTAAGTTTAAAAAAGTGATGGACCTTAGAGTAAGAGGCCTTTAAAAATGACACCTTAGAGCAACTATCCATTTTTTATTAATTTTATATATTATAGGCCTTTTATAAATTTAATGAGAAGATCCCTTGTGAATTTAATGTGAACCTTTTATCTAATATAATTATCATAATGTATATCATTTTTATGCGCATAACAACATAATAATTGACCTTTTTAATAAGATTAAATAATTATATTTCTCATTTATAATGAATATATAGTGCCAAATATATTACTAGAGATTATTTGCTTTGATTTTAAACAAGATAAATACGAAGGACATTTGAGTCGCAAAAGACATTTATTATAAATAAACATTAAACTATAGGAGATAAAATACCACCTACAAAAGATAGAAATTCCAATTCAAAAGACATGAGCAAGAAAATCATAAATTTCAGTAATTACAAAAACATATTATTAGAATTTAAGAAATGCCAGCTACTAGATTATAAGCTGATTACTTACTTAATTTGGGGTGTAGTGCTTAAAAAGTACTTGATCTATCTTTAGTTGATCATCGTCATTTTTATTTATTTTTTAGGTATTATATTATTATAGAAGCATATATTTGGATTCTTGAAGTATTGCTTTTATTTGAGAGCGTATTGGAATTGAAGATTTTTTTTTAACAAATATGACAATCTAAGAAAAATCGAGTTGTATGATCGGATTTTATGACAATTACATGCATGATTTAAATTACAACAGTAGATTTGTTTCGGCACGCAAAAAAAATAAAAATCCATTGATAACAAAATAACCAAAAAATTCTGGGATTAATAATAGATTCTTTCAAGTACCTCGTTAATTAACATCTACAACAGTTAAGTATTATTCAGATAATTGACACACATTTAACTTTGCTTTAAAATATTAATAACAATTTTCCATTGTGTTAGGTGAAGAACGTGCATCGTTTAAAACCAACTTATGGAGACCCCGTAAAAAAGAAAGAGATACTCAATGCTTTCACCAGAGCAACGGAGAGAGAAGATTCAACGAAACAATGAAAACCGCAAAAAACGACAGACATCAAGTTTAAACTCATCAACCTCATTCACCTACCCAATCCATGAATTTAAAACAAAGGCATCGTGCATTTTTTGTCGGGCAACGAAATTAGAAAATGAAATGCCAACATTCTGGTGTCAAAACGGCCAGGTGACACCTTAAAACCTCCTAACTTAGGAAATATTATATTATTTGACCAAAAAAATATTGTTATTTCATAATCATTATACTAAAAAATCAAAATAATTAATTTACAAAATTTAAAATTAGATACGGCTTGTGGAACATGACGCACCTGAAGAGTTGTACAATGTGTTCGCCTCTCAGACCGAAGAAGACGTCCACTTCAGGAAAAAAATCAGAGGCTTTAACAGTATGTTCTCCTTCCCCTCATTCGGAGTCAATTTAAACAAGAAGTTGGCAACATTAAATCAAGGAGTTTATACATTCAGAGTCAAAGGGAAAACGTATCATGATCTTCCAACTCTTTTTTCGGAACAACGACCGGTCTTTTTCCAGTTACACTTTTACGACACAGAGAATGAAGTCGAAAATAGGTTCAGTGTGCTGAAGGAGGCTGGGCTGGAGAGGCCGATTATCGAGAAACTTATGCAAATCATGCAAAGGAACCCTTACGCTACTTTTTTTCGGAGGGTAAGCGACCAACCATCTCTTCAAAATATAGAAATACACATTGCGAGCAACGTATACATTGATCAATGTATATACAACACACCCACGCAAGAACAAGTGGCGGCAACATGGATCAAAATGAAACAACAATAACATTTTATTTGAAAGAGAAATAAGTGTTCACGCGCGCTCAGGGAATATACACAGGATACATCATTCCTTCAACGGTTATGATTCCCTTCAATACCCAATACTTTTTCCAAAAGGGGAACCTGGTTGACACCATGACATCAAGAGAGAGAATACAAGAACAGCAACCAACAATCAGATCAGCGCACCTGGACAAAGCACTTGAGCATTTTCGAAGATAATAAATGCCAAAGCATAATTCAGAATGAACAACAAGGTAACAATCAAACTACACACGTATACCATTGAGAAGTCTTAAATATTTATTAACACGCAACTCATATAATCATTAAAACATCACTTTTTATGAAACCAGGAGCCTCATGTTCATGAGAGGTGAAGGTTTCGTGTCATGAGTACTATTGCTATAAGCTGCAATAAACCCATTCTTCATCGAGCTGGAAGACTTCTACAGCAGATTGTGGTCGATATATACATAAAGTTGGAAACAACCTGGCTCGATTACTTTAGGAATAATCACAGTCACATGCGAGCCGAACTTTACCAAGGAATTATTGACACAATGAATGCATGAGAAACACGAGGCTATAGAGTTGGATTAAGGCAATCCTTCCCCAAACATTTATCAGGGGACCGAGAGACATGTGGCGTCGCTATTTGGATGCTATGGCACTGGTCCAGGAATTCAGGAAACTGAATATATTTCTGACAATGATATGCAACACAGAGTGGAAAGAAATAAAGGACGGACTTCTGCGGGGCAAACACCACAAGACAGAACAGATCTCTCGACGAGAGTATTCAGAGGAAAAATCATGGATCTAAAAGATCAAATTCTAAAGAAAGAGATATTTGGCAAGGTTGCAACATTCGTGTATGTCATTGAATTACAGAAAAGAGGTCTACCGCATGTTCACATGTTGATAATCCTATAGAACAAATGTTGACCACTACGGTAGGTACGTATGCGCAACAATTCTAGACAAAAGAGATGACCTCCCGCTATATGAAGCAATCGTGAAACACATGCTACACAGTCCATGCAGAGACCTCAATCCTAAATGCCCTTGCATGGTAACAGAGAATGCAGGTTCCACTACCCAAAGCAATTCTCCTCGCAAACAATACAAGGAGCAAACACTTACCCAATTTATCACACAAGAAAATACGGAACCAAGGTACAATACTTTTTAATTACAAACTCTTTAAAAGAAAAGCATTCATACAGACACATGACCCACCATAACTGTCACAAGCACAAAAAAAATGGAGTTCTCAATAACAGATGGGTCATGCCCTACAATCCATACTTGTTGATCAGATACAATTGTTACATCAATGTGGAGATTTGTGCAGGTCTGAAATCAATTAAGTACTTATACAAGTACATCTAAAAAGGACACGACCGAGTAGCTATGAATGTATCCCAAAACGATGAGCACATGACAATAGACGAGATTAAGGAGTTTGAGGATGCAAGATGGGTATCTACACAAGAAGCTTTATGGAGAATGTACGAATTCCCTCTAAACAAGTGTATCCACTGGTGATTACCCTCAAGATACATCTCCCAAACCAGCAACTGGTGACATATTGGGAGAAACAAGACTTGCGGAAAGTCATTCAAAATGAGGGGACGTCCAAAACAATGCTGAACAGAGACTTTCAAAAGTACTACATGTGGAACAAGCAAAAACGTGAGTGTACGGAGAGATAAAGGGGGAGCGTCGTGGCAAGGATAGCAAGTGCAAACCATGCCGAGTGCGAATGGTACTATGAACGAATACTACTGAATAATTACCCGGGGCCAGAATCTTTTGAGGATTTAATGAGGGTTGACAGAGTGCAGTTTTAGACTTTCAAGGAGGCAGCACAAAAAAGAGGATTTCTTGAGTCGGACCAGAGTGTAATTGAATGTTTGGACGAAGCGGCAACCTTCCAAATGCCTCAAGAATTCAGAAGATTGTTCGTAACTATACTAACAAACTGTGAGTCTGCTGATGTTAGAAAACTATCGGAACTCTACTTCATGCCAATGTTTGAGGATTTCGAGAGGCAATACAACCCGACCGTTGAAGAAAGGTAAAACAACACTCTTCAAGATATCGAAACTTTCCTTGAATCCGTGGGGAAAAGAATAAGTGTGTACGACTTACCAAAAATAACAAACGTCGAACCTGAGATGCCTAACGGAATGTCGAAAGAGATAATGGACGAACTATCGATCGTGGCGCCATATAAGGACTTAGAGGCAGCACATAAATTGAATGAAGAACAAAAGCATGCATATAAAATCACAATGAAAAGAACTGACAACAACAAAGGCGCCTTATTTTTTATCGACGGACTAGGAGGAACATGAAAAACATTCCTATACAAGGCGATCATGGCAGAAACAAGAGGACGAGGAAAGATTGCGCTTGCAACAATGACTTAGGAGTCACATCGTCCATACTACTGGGAGGCAAGATGACACATTCACAGTTTAACATCCCCTTACAGACAGATGAAACGAATGTTTGTCGTATATCTAGACAGAGCATTCGAGGAACTCATTAGAAAAGCTTCATTGATTATATAGGACGAAGCACCGATGACGAAGAGAACAACCATCGAGACTATCGACAGTACCTTTCAGGATATAATGAACACCTCTCAACCATTCGAGGAAAAAATAATGGTGTTTGGAGGAGATTTCATGCAAGTGCTTCTAGTAGTTCCTAAAGCAACGAGACAACAACCGGTTAACTAGAGTCTCGCACACTCTTATCTATGTCACTCAATGGAAACACTGCAGCTAAAAAGAAATATGAGAGCTGAAGAAGATCTGGAATTCGTTGAATTATTGTCCAAAATAGGGAATGGGAGAGAGCCCACAACAAAGGATGAAATCATTGCATTACCAAAAGAATTAATTGTTGCTTCTGATAAGCCCAAATTATTTTCTCGACGGATAAGCCCAAACTAGGAGTGTAAAGAAGTTGAGCTGAGTCTACGTGCCACATGAATAAAAAAAGTCATGTCAACAACTTCATCCAGTAAATAAGCGCACATGATCAGTACATGATCTAAACAATGTCATTTCGTGCGTTTTCCTGCGATTTGACTAAATTGACATACTTTGAACATATGGGACTAAATATAAAAAGTGAATAATTTTGGGACTAAATAAAAAATATTCTTCCCGAGAATAGAGAAGATATCGCTATATTTTGCTATATCTCGCAATATATCGCTATACCTCGCAATATTATAAAAATGTATTTTTCTTATCACAATATTTTATATATTTTTTTTCATTTTTTGGGTGGGGGAGGTTTAGGGGGAAATATATTCATTCTTGAGTATCGTGAATATATATATATATATCGCAAAATATTGCAAAATATTGATATCGCTATCGATTTAGTCATAATTAAAAATTGTATGGAAATAAAATAATATCATGGATAAATAGCATAATACCGGTTTTTAAAAAATATCCTAATTAATCTTGAAAAAAAAACTCAACTATAAGGGTAATGCAAATAATATAGTATTCATATAATATGTTGTCAATTTATTTATTAATTTACTTTGCTAGAGATATATTGTATGTTTTCAAGGTAGTAGAATAGTAGTGCAATACATCTAGTATTGTTTGGACAGATATGTTATAAATCTTTTATATTTTAGGCTCATAGGTCATCATTTAAATACTAATTGTATTGTAACATGTAATTTTAGGCATTTGTGTTGGATTATGTGATATAATATAATTTACATCAGACAATATTTATATAATCTAATTATTAATATGGTTGTTTTAAACTATCATTTTATTGTCATATTAAATGAAATATATGTATAATTCTAAACACCCGTATACTACAATAGAAAATCTAAGGGTTTCTTTTTAAAATTTGAAAGAAAAAGAAATAGTCCCCAATTGACCAGTCTTGGCAGTTTCTTTGGGCATTAAATCCCCACTATCTTGGTTGTTACACATAGGAGTAAAGATACAAAATATTAGGAAAAAGGAAAGAAAACTCACGGTTCTTTCCTCACCTCAACTCACAAAGCAGGCCTTTTTCTCTCCTTACTT
Organism: Stenogyne calaminthoides; assembly: GCA_037126765.1. Classification (NCBI taxonomy): domain Eukaryota; kingdom Viridiplantae; phylum Streptophyta; class Magnoliopsida; order Lamiales; family Lamiaceae; genus Stenogyne; species Stenogyne calaminthoides. The sequence goes on from JBBCBC010000015.1 coordinate 8,694,216, forward strand.
TCTCACTTCCTCATTGGAGCAGAAACATAAGACAATCTCTATTTTCTCTCATCCTCTCTCTAAAGCAGTTTTTGGGTTGCCGGTTGTTTCTCAAATTCCACTATTTCTGTCTTGCTCTCAAACTTTCTGCAAGGCGACGACAATTCTGAGGACTAAGTTCGTAAGAGCTGTCTACTTATCATTTCTTGCATCTGTATTCGAGGTGGGGTTTTAATTGCTTTAATCTCTACAGTGATTAGTAGAACTCTTTTGCATGTGTTATTCGGTGTTATATGTTTTAAATAAATTATTGAGTTATCTATTATGTGAATTATTTTCCGATGTTATGCAAGTGTTGATGTTGACATAGTTACGAATAGCCAAGGGCCCTAATGTGGTCCGGGACCGACGAGTCTTTGGGTGTATCCTGCCATGCTCGACAAAGTCTAATAGTCAGGGGCCTTTTGTTGGGGAATAAGTTGCACAGATCTATTCGGGGTGAATATTTAAATACAAATTTAATTCTTATAATTATTACTAGCATGAATTAATTCTATATTAATTCAAATAATAATCCAACAACAAATCATGCATATAATTAAATCACGTAAATCCTACGCATGCGGAATTCTATGAGTTTACGTGAACGTACCTCTTGAGATGACAATGGCTTGGTTGATTAGACTCACCAAAAGAACTTCCCAAGTATTCTCTTAATCCTTGCTCGACTATCCGGTGGTAGGACACTTGCGAACAATTAACAAAAGGAAAATAAATTATGTTGCAGCACCTTTGTGGATTTGCTAATTTTTCCAGCACATGGAATTGTACTTGGGAATGAAAGAGTCATCCCCTATTTATAGAGTGGAGGTGGTCGAATTTTTAGGGCAAAAACAATGTGGGAAAATCTTTTCTTGATCTCCAAGAAATCTTGAATATATCTTATATATTCTTTTCCCATAATTATAATATTCCACAAAATCCCACATACTCTTTGTTATGGATTAATTTCGAAAATTATAGGGCAAGAATCCAAGATTTGGATCTTCTTGAATTTATGAGATATTCTTGTATTTCAAGAAATACATATCTCCCATAATATCTTTTCAAGAAAATCAAGAAAATCTTTCTTTCCCTTAATTATCAAAATTTTCGAAAATTTCCCTATGGATAACCAAGTGGGAGATTTCTTGAATTTAATGAGATAATCTTGTATTCCAAGAATTCATATCTTCATTCCATAACAAAATTCAAAGAAAATCTTTCTCCCCTTTATATCCATAAATCTCGAAAAACATGGAAAAAATAAGGGAACAATATTTATTTTAAACACCTTTTTTAAGTTATTGGACTTTATGTTGGGCTACTTAGGGGGCCTTTAGGAGAATTAAGATTGGACATTCCAATGGATCTTGAATTATCAATATTGAGCCACAATATTATTCAAGCCCATAAATATTAATTAATCCCACTACATAATTAATATTCAGACTATCCATATTAACCCATATTACGATCAATATGGCTCCGGTTATTATTTCCCGTGTTTAAGATTATCTAGCCCATTAATTAATTCAAGCCACTGAAATAGCTTTCCGTTAATTAATATCTTTTGTCCTCGGTTAAGGAACGGTTCAACATTATTACTCATACCGGAAACTAGTTCCACTTGCAAGATTTGGTATGATAAAACTTATGAACCTCCCAAGGGGGCAAATCGAACAAGCGTACTTGCACACGATTCTCCGTATTAAATCTTAGCAATCACATGTGACCAATAATATTGCCCAAGATAAAAAGTATTGAATCTCGTTGATTCTCTACCCGTGATAAGTCAAAGTAATAGTTACCAACCACACGTGATCCTATTTAAGGAACGAAGATTAAGAAATAACGAACCACTGAGGTCTAATTCTTCTTTGTTGGATTTCAAGAATTTGTCCTCCTGTAGGTCCTATTCAGTGCATCAGTCATGCACTAGTTTAATCTCTTGGTCAAGACAAGCAATCTGAACCTTACACTTCAACCTTTCACGATAGATTGTTCATTTCCATCTAGGTGGTGAATGGTGTACTTTTAGTTACAAGGGATTGTTAATTTAATCTTCTGTGATCTGGTATCACTAAATTAACTAATGTAACACGTACTATTTATTGAACAGTTATGCAGTAAATATATGTAACATTCAATGATATTTAAAGCATCAGTGATAAACAATTTATTTCAAATAAATAAGTCCGAATTCAGGTTTTTGATTATACAAAGTAAAAGCATACTTTTCAAAGATAATCCCAACAATCTCCCACTTATACTCAAAGTCGCTTTTAAGTATACTACAACATGTCTCGTGTAGTTCCTGTCACGTGACATCTAATGTCACCTACACGAACCTAATAATTTCTCCCACTTATACTCAAAGCAGATTGACAACAGTCTTGACACCCATTCCTTCCACTTGTCTCTCGAATGTATTCAGAGGCAGACCCTTTGTGAATGGATCTGCTAGGTTGTCTTCAGACGCTATCTTTGCCACATCTATATCTCCTCTCTTAACGATATCTCGTATAAGATGGTATTTCCTTTCAATGTGTTTGCTGGTCTTGTGAGCTCTTGGTTCCATTGAATTTGCAATCGCTCGGCATTGTCACAATAAATGATGATTCTGGCTGGGCAAATTCGGAACTACATTCAAGTCCACTAGGAAGTTCTTGAGCCATACCGCTTTTTTTTTCGCCAAGTTAGACTACATATTCGGCTTCCATGGTAGAATCTGCGACACATTTACGCTTGACGCTTCTCCATGTCACGGCTCCTTCCCCATGCAAAACACACTACCGGGAGGTAGATTTTTCGAGTCTATGTTTGATTGAAACCGAAAGTTCGTGTGGCCGATGGGGATTAAACTATCGACCGATAAATTAACATTCTATCCCGAAAGTTCTTTTCAGATACTTGAGAATGTTTGTAACGCGCCATTCAATGTTCTTTCCCGGGTTACTTTGATATCTTGCCACCATGCCAACGGCAAAGCGGATATCCGGTCTCGTGATACAAGATTGCATACATAAGGCTTCCGACGGTACCAAGCATAAGGAATGCCTCTCATGTCATCTATCTCCTTTTTCGTCTTAGGGCACATTTTTCTTGGATAGATGGATTCCATGTCCGAAAAGGTGCAAGCCTTTCTTGGAATCTCATCTTTGAATCGTTTCAAGACGAGTGTCTATGTAAGAAGCTTGCGATAAGCCTATCATCATTTTCTTGCGATCTCGAGTGATCTTGATCTCAAGGATGTGTGCGGCTTCCTCTAAGTCCTTCATATCAAACTGTTTTGAAAGTAATGCCCTTACGTCTGATAACACCATTACATCATTCCCGATGATCAGAATGTCGTCTACGTATAGTACTAAGAATACCAATGCAGTTCCGACATGCTTTTTGTACACACAACTTTCGAACTCGTTTTGATCGAACCCATAAGACTTTATAACATGATCAAAACATTGGTTCGAAGCTCTGGATGCCTGTTTGAGTCCGTATATGGACTTCATGAGCTTACTAACTAGGTGTTCTTGGCCTTTTTCAATGAAGCCTTGGGGTTGTTGCATATAGATCTTCTTCATCAAGACTTCCGTTAAGGAAAGCTGTCTTGACATCCATTTGCCAGATTTCAAAGTTGAGATGCGTAGCAATCGATAAGAGAATCTGGATGGACTTGAGCATGGCTACGGGTTAAAAAAGTTTTCTCATAATCGATCCTTCTTTTTCGAGTATAACCTTTCGCCATTTAGTCTTGCTTTGAAGGTTTCCACCTTCCCGTCCGGCCCCTCTTTTTTTTCTTATACACCCACTTGCAAACCAATGGGTTTGACCCTTTAAGTGGTTCGACTAGCTCCCCACACTCTGTTATGATTCATAGAACCCATTTCGGCTTTCATTGCTATTTGCCAAGAATCAGATCATTGTCTTGGATTGCCTCGTCATATGTCCATGGGTCTCGATTTCGTCTTGTCCGGGAATCAAGTCCGAGGACTCTCCTATTCCCATGAATCTCTCGGGGTGTTTCACAACCCTCCCCCACTGACGAGGTTAGGTTGTGTACAGCAAGTGTGTCGTTTGGTATGTCATCTTATGCGGTTTGCATTGAGGTTAGCCCCCTTAGCTCATTTAAGGTAATCTCACTACGAGTCTTCTTTTCGTTCATATAGTCTTCTTCCAAAATCTAAAGTGGGTGCTTATGACCACTTTTTGATCTTCGGGACCATAAAACATACACCCTTTTGTTCCCTCGGGGTATCCCACAAACAACCTTAATTCTGATCGAGGATCCAATTTACCGGCTTCCTTATCCAACACGTAGGCCGGACACCCCCAAATCCTTATGTGTCTCAAACTAGGCTTGCGCCCGGTCCACAATTCTTTGGGAGTTTTGGGAACCGATTTGGATGGCACCAAGTTCAGAATGTAGGCTGCTGTTTCCAAGGCATGACCCCAGAACGACTTGGGAAGATCCGCATAACTAATCATAGATCTAACCATTTCCAAAAGAGTTCTGTTTCTTCGCTCTGCAACCCCGTTTTGTTGAGGGGTTCCGGGTGCAGTTAGCTGGGATGCAATCTCTTCATCAGATAAGTAGTTCAAAAACTCATTGCTGAGGTATTCGCCTCCACGATCGGATCGTAGAGACTTGATACGTTTGTCCCTATGATTCTCTGCTTGAGCCTTAAATTCTTTGAATTTCTCAAAGGTCTCAGATTTATGCTTCATAAGGAAAATATAACCGTACCTTGAGTAATCATCAATAAATGTGACGAAATACTCATAACCTCCTCTTGCTTTGGTTGACATTGGACCACATACATCTGTGTGAACGATTTCTAACACTTCTTTGGCTCTATTCCCCTTGGCTCCAAATGCCCTCTTGGTCATTTTACCCTCCAAACATGATTCGCAGGTTGGAATTGGTTCGACTTGGAGAAACTCTAGTGAACCATCTTGCACCAACCTTTGGATCCTCTTTGGATTTATATATCCCAATCTTAGATGCCATAGAAGTGTCTCGTTCACGTCTGATGAACGTTTTCTTTTGTCGGAAATAGTTGATGTGTTATAGGATGCATTTCGTGAGTGGTGTGCACAGTTAATTGTATTGAGATTATTCGACAACGTTCCATGACAGATAAATTTATCAGAAAGAGAAATGGTAACAACTTTATTAAAAGTAACTGAATATCCATCAAGAAAAAGTTTAGAAACTGAAATTAAATTCTTTCTAAAACTCGGAATGTAAAGAACATCTCTTAAAATTAAAACTCTGTCTTCAAAAGACAGGTGCACCTCTCCCACTGCTTCAGCTGCCACTCTCGTAGCATCGCCCAGTGTGATGAGGATCTCACTCCCACTAAGTTGTCGGGTCCGCTTGAACCCCTGTAAAGTGAAACAAACATGATCAGTGGACCCCGTATCCACTACCCATAAATGGGAGGCATACGCCGCTAAGCAAGTTTCAACAACTAGTGCGTGAGAATTACCTTTCTTTCCATTCCTTTTGGGATTGGAACAGGCTAACTTCCAATGTCCTTTCTCACCGCAATTAAAACATTTTCCTTTTGGTCCTTTCTTGACACCCAAACAACTAACTGTCTTTTTCTCACTTTTCTTAGTATTGAGTTTGCTTTGGTTCTGACCACTTTCCTTTTCTTGAGACTTGCCTTCCATTGACCTAGATCTCGAGAAAAGACTTTTGGTTACCAATGCTTCGTCTTTCTTTCCTAAATGCTTCTCTATTTTCTCCAAGGCTTCTTGTAGGATGTCCATAGTAAACATGTGATCACTCATCACAAAACTACAGTAAAACCCATCGAAGCATTTTGGTAGAGTCAGCAAAAGAAATTCAATTTGGGCCTCATCACAATACTTAGTACCGAGATAAGCCAGTTTTTCAAAATGGTGTTTAATTCTGAGAACATGCTCCCTTACGGGTGTTCCCTCAACCATCTTTAGCCTGACCACGTCGTCATTTTTAAACTGATTGATCATGCGGTCTTTTGTTAAAAATATTTCTTCAAGACTTTGCATAATTTCTGCAGCAGACTCAACACCTTCATGAATGTGTCTCTAATCATCAGACAGTGAAGTCAAAATTACACGTTTCATGGGTTCATTGGCCTGCTCCCAAATATTATACAAGTGTCTTTCCGCATTAGGTGATGCATCAGTAGGCTTACGTGGCTTGGGTAAATCAAGAACCCAATGATGTTCTTGTGCAGGTAGGACAAAACTCATATTTCGTTTCCAAACATTATAGTTTTCGCCAGTTAATTGGTGTTATTTGAGTGTATATAACAGTGGATTAAAAGGTTGCTACATGATGAACTGAAATAAACAATAATATGTATAAGCACAAATATATCACAAGGTTCGATCACATGCATCATATTAAAATCTCAAAAAAATATGAACATGCATCAGCCAACATCTCAAAACAGTTTAAATAAGCCACGTGGGGTGGGTCATTATTTAAACATTCAAGCAGGTTACAAACAAGAACAGTTACAAACCTTTAATATCCAGATTAATAGTTGGCTCCCACTTGACCAATATAAAATTGACAGGGAGTTCGGGGAAGTATATGCATATCAATTTTATACCTAAGTAATAACCATGATTAAATACAGGATTATTATTTCATTTTGAACGAGCCTCGTGGGGAGGGTCATCGTCGCCACTAGTAATAATCCACAATCATCCATTTGGAATTTATTCATGTGAAAGCTAACTTTTGACCGTCCCGTGGGGGGAATTTCTCCAAAAGAATTCACAAATAAATAAATCATGGAGGTCAAAATTAATTCAATTTTATTATCCGGAATAAAATTGTCAATTAATTATTTAAACATACTTAGTAATTTTGACGGTGAGATTTTTTCATTGGGCAACTCTCATGCAAACACATTTAAACAAATTAAATAAAGCATAAGATAACACAATAATAAATCAAGCAAAGCAGAAAAATAAACATATTGGGCACAAATTATCCAATTGTCATGGTTTGATTTTTCTTGACTTGATTTTGAAGAAACGCCGTCTTGAATTTCTCCCACTCAATTGTCTCGAAAAAAAACTCCGTCTCGAAACGCCACGCCAAGTAGCTCGCAGCCGGGATGCACGCCCGCATCCGGCCGGCCACTTAGCCAAACGACCGTGCCCGTGCGCCTTGGCGCAGCGCGCATCGCCCAGGGCCGCTCAGCGGCCTCGGCAGGCATCGGCCGCGTCGGCCTCGACAGCCTCGGCAGGGATCAGACCAATATTGGACCAATATGACATCTTATAGTTTTAGTACATTATCTTAGGTGTCCAAAAACATCAATATCCTATAATTTGGATAAGTATATCTCAAGTTATGACCTCAACAATCAAACAATACATCTATGAAAATTATATATGAAAATGCTACAAATAATATCTTATAATAACCAAAATAACACATGAAACAGATATACCACATACATATTTAAACACTAATCAACTATCACAAAATTCATTTTCGAGCACTCAAAAGTCTCATACAAGCGAAACAAATTTCTAATCCGACTTCAAACTTACATCGCATCAAACGATTAAGGAAAATACTCAAATTCATAAAGTCGCGGTCTCAAACCAGAAGACCCGACAATGTCAAAATTACGAAGTCGCAGTCTTAAAAAAACTAGACCCGACGACCAAAAATTAACAAGGTCGTACTTCCAAAAAAAATAATAATAAAAATAATGACCATGTCGACCCCGACAGGCGCAATGGTCAAACCAGAAGGTAATCAAGTCGCAATTTAAGTAAGACGACAAATAAGTCCTTCAAATCACAAGTCAAAGAGAGTTGTAACCTCAATAAAATAACCTCAAAGGACGACCTTTTCATAACAAACGAATATCTCAATCCAAGTTGACATTGGGTTAAAACACTTGGTTAAAGTCACATTTAGGAATATCCTCCAGCTCACATCGTAGCCATGACTTTCGAATCCCAAGGTCGATGAGGTCGCGGCCTAAATGACTCGATTCTTATCACGACTTCATAAGACGACAAAGAACAAGTTAATTTAAATCGCAATGTCAATAAGACGATTAGAAAATAACTCGATTCATAGTCGCAGAAGTTATTCAAGTCACTGGCAAACAGTCCGAAATGACTATAAACCTATATGCCAATCTTCTTTCACATTCTTGAAACAACAAATCGCTCTGATACAAACGATCTAAACAAACAAGAATCAAATCTCGATCCTGGGGCAAGACCCTAGGGATCCCAAACCTTCGTGCATCCATGAAAGATGTTTTTAAACCGATATCAAAACACAATCCTGGGGCGCAAAACACCATAAATCTCAAAGGTTATTTTATACCACAAAAACCAAAAAAGATCTTGTTAATAATCGTGAAATTCAAGTCTCCTTTCCAACTTTGATAAAAGCCAATTTTACCAAAAATATCAGAAACATTTTCAGACCTCCTAATAATATCTTCACAAAAAATTTCAAAGGTCTTTTTGTTGGAGAATTAGTTGCACGGATCTATTCGGGATGAATATTTAAATACAAATTTAATTCTATCAATTATTACTAGCATTAATTAATCCTATATTAATTCAAATAATAATTCAACAACAAATCATGCATATAAACTATTCACATAAATCCTACGCATGCGGAATTGCTACGGGTTTACGTGAACTAACCTCTTGGAGTGGCAATGGTCTCGTCGATAAAAACACACCAAAAAGCCTTCCCAAGTATTCCCTAGTCCTTGCTCGTCAATCCGGTGGAAGGAAGCTCGCGAACAATTAACAAAAGGGAAAATAAAATTTGTTGCACCACTTTTGTGGATTTACTAATTTTTCCAGCACATGAAATTGTACTTGGGAATGAAACACTCATCCCCTATTTATAGGGGTGTTTGGTCGAAAATTTTGTGCATGAATAAGATGGGAAAATCTTTTTCTTGATCTTCAAGAAATCTTGAATATATCCAATATATTCTTTTCTCCATATTTAAAATATTCCACAAAAATCCCAACTCCCTTTTGTTATGGTATTTTCGAAAATAATAAGGAGTAAGAATCCAAGATTTTGATCTTCTTGAATTTATGAGATATTCTTGTATTCCAAGAATACATATCTTCCATAATATCTTTTCAAGAAAATCAAGAAAATCTTTCTTTCCCTTATTCTTTCAAGATTTTCGAAAATCATCATATAAATAACCAAGTGGGAGATTTCTCGAATTTAATGAGATAATCTTGTATTCCAAGAATACATATCTTCATTCCATAACAAAATTCAAAGAAAAGCTTTCTCCCCTTTTATTCATATTTTTCGGATTAATGAGGAAAAATAGCAACAAAAATTTATTTTATTTTTAAACACATTTTTCAGTTATTGGACTTTATGTTGGGCTACTTGAGGGGCCTTTAGGAGAATTAAGATTGGACCTCCCAATGGATCTTGAATTATCAATATTGAGCCACAATATTATTCAAGCCCATAAATATTAATTAATCCCACTACATAATTAATATTGCACTATCCATCTTAACCCATATTACAGTCAATATGGCTCCCGGTTATTATTTCCCGTGTTTAAGATTATCTAGCCCATTAATTAATTCAATCCACTGAAATAGCTTTCCATTAATTAATATCTTTTATCCTTGGTAAGGAACGGTTTTACATTATTATCCATACTGGAAACTAGTTCCACTTGCAAGATTTGGTATGATAAAACTTATGAACCTCCCAAGGGGGCAAATCGAACAAGCGTACTTGCACACGATTCTCCGTATTAAATCTTAGCAATCGCATGTGACCAATAATATTGCCCAAGATATAAAGTATTGAATCTCGTTGATTCTCTACCCGTAATAAGTCAAAGCAATAATTACTAACCACACGCGATCCTATTTAAGGGACGAAGATTAAGAAATAACGAACCACTGAGGTCTAATTCTTCCTAGTTCAGTTCTGAAGAATTTGTCCTCCTGTAGGTCCTATTCAGTGCACTAAACATGCACTAGTGTAATCTCTTGGTCAAGACAAGCCAATCTGAGCCTTACACTTCAACCTTTCACGATGGATTGTTCATTTCCATCTAGGTCGTGAATGATGTACTTTTGGTTACAAGGGACTGTTAATTTAATTTTATGTGATATGGTATCACTAAATTAACTACAATGTAACACGTACTATTTATTGAACAGTTATGCAGTAAATATATGTAACATTCGATGATATTTAAAGCATCAGTGATAAACAATTTATTTCAGTAAATAAGACCGAAATTCAGTTTGATTATACAAAGTAAAAACATACTTTCCAGTATAATCCCAACAATCTCCCACTTATACTCAAAGTCTGCTTTTAAGTATACTACAACATGTCTCGTGTAGTTCCTAATACGTGACATATAATGTTTTTGGGGAATTAATTGCACGGATCTATTCGGGATGAATATTTAAATACAAATTTAATTCTAACAATTATTACTAGCATTAATTAATCCTATATTAATTCAAATAATAATTCAACAACAAATCATGCATATAAACTGTTCACATAAATCCTACGCATGCGGAATTGCTACGGGTTTACGTGAACTAACCTCTTGGAGTGGCAATGGTCTCGTCGATAAAAACACACCAAAAAGTCTTCCCAAGTATTTCCTAGTCCTTGCTCGTCAATCCGGTGGAAGGAAGCTCGCGAACAATTAACAAAAGGGAAAATAAAATTTGTTGCACCACTTTTGTGGATTTACTAATTTTTCCAGCACATGAAATTGTACTTGGGAATGAAACACTCATCCCCTATTTATAGGGGTGTTTGGTCGAAAATTTTGTGCATGAATAAGATGGGAAAATCTTTTTCTTGATCTTCAAGAAATCTTGAATATATCCAATATATTCTTTTCTCCATATTTAAAATATTCCACAAAAATCCCAACTCCCTTTTGTTATGGTATTTTCGAAAATAATAAGGAGTAAGAATCCAAGATTTTGATCTTCTTGAATTTATGAGATATTCTTGTATTCCAAGAATACATATCTTCCATAATATCTTTTCAAGAAAATCAAGAAAATCTTTCTTTCCCTTATTCTTTCAAGATTTTCGAAAATCATCATATAAATAACCAAGTGGGAGATTTCTCGAATTTAATGAGATAATCTTGTATTCCAAGAATACATATCTTCATTCCATAACAAAATTCAAAGAAAAGCTTTCTCCCCTTTTATTCATATTTTTCGGATTAATGAGGAAAAATAGCAACAAAAATTTATTTTATTTTTAAACACATTTTTCAGTTATTGGACTTTATGTTGGGCTACTTGAGGGGCCTTTAGGAGAATTAAGATTGGACCTTCCAATGGATCTTGAATTATCAATATTGAGCCACAATATTATTCAAGCCCATAAATATTAATTAATCCCACTACATAATTAATATTGCACTATCCATCTTAACCCATATTACAGTCAATATGGCTCCCGGTTATTATTTCCCGTGTTTAAGATTATCTAGCCCATTAATTAATTCAATCCACAGAAATAGCTTTCCATTAATTAATATCTTTTATCCTTGGTAAATGAACGATTCAATCATTATTATCCATACCGGAAACTAGTTCCATTTGCAAGATTTGGTATGATAAAACTTCTGAACCTCCCAAGGGGGCAAATCGAACAAGCGTACTTGCACAGGATTCTCCGTATTAAATCTTAGCAATCGCATATGACCAATAATATTGCCCAAGATATAATGTATTGAATCTAGTTGATTCTCTACCCGTAATAAGTCAAAGCAATAATTACTAACCTCACGCAATCCTATTTAAGGGACGAAGATTAAGAAATAACGAACCACTGAGGTCTAATTCTTCCTAGTTCAGTTCTGAAGAATTTGTCCTCCTGTAGGTCCTATTCAGTGCACTAAACATGCACTAGTGTAATCTCTTGGTCAAGACAAGCCAATCTGAGCCTTACACTTCAACCTTTCACGATGGATTGTTCATTTCCATCTAGGTCGTGAATGATGTACTTTTGGTTACAAGGGACTGTTAATTTAATTTTATGTGATATGGTATCACTAAATTAACTACAATGTAACACGTACTATTTATTGAACAGTTATGCAGTAAATATATGTAACATTCGATGATATTTAAAGCATTAGTGATAAACAATTTATTTAAGTAAATAAGACCGAAATTCAGTTTGATTATACAAAGTAAAAACATACTTTCCAGTATAATCCCAACAATCTCCCACTTATACTCAAAGTCTGCTTTTAAGTATACTACAACATGTCTCGTGTAGTTCCTAATACGTGACATATAATGTCACCTACACGAACCTAATAATGTCTCCCACTTATACTCAAAGCAGATTGGCAACGGTCTTGACACCCATTCCTTCCACATGTCTCTCGAATGTATTCTGAGGCAGACCCTTTGTGAATGGATCTGCTAGATTGTCTTCTGACGCGATCTTTGCCACCTCTATATCTCCTCTCTTAAAGATTTCTCGTATAAGATGGTATTTCCTTTCAATGTGTTTGTTGGCCTTGTGGGCTCTTGGTTCCCTTGAATTTGCAACTGCTCCGACATTGTCACAATAAACAGTGATTGTGCTGGGCAAATTCGGAACTACATCCAAGTCCACTAGGAAGTTCTTGAGCCAAACCGCTTCTTTCGCTGCCTCGCAAGCAGCTACATATTCGGCTTCCATGGTAGAATCTGCGATGCATTTCTGCTTAACGCTTCTCCATGTCATGGCTCCTCCCCCCATGCAAAACACACTACCGGAGGTAGATTTTCTGGAATCTAAGTCTGATTGAAAATCCGAGTTCGTGTAGCCGATGGGATTAGACTATCTGGCTGATAAACCAACATTCTATCTCGAGTTCTTTTCAGATACTTCAGAATGTTTTTAACTGCCGTCCAATGTTCTTTCCCCGGGTTACTTTGATATCTTGCCACCATGCCAACGGAAAAGCAGATATCCGGTCTCGTGCACAACATTACATACATAAGGCTTCCGACAGCCGAAGCATAAGGAATGCCTTTCATGTCATCTATCTCCTTTTGTGTCTTAGGGCACATTTCCTTGGATAGATGGATTCCATGCCTGAAAGGTACGAAGCCTTTCTTGGAATCCTGCATGCTGAATCGTTTCAAGACAGTGTCTATGTATGAAGCTTGCGATAAGCCTATCATCCTTTTCTTGCGATCTCGAGTGATCTTTATCCCAAGGATGTGCCCGGCTTCCCCTAAGTCCTTCATATCAAACTGTTTTGAAAGTCATGCCCTTACGTCTGATAACACCTTTACATCGTTCCCGATGAGCAGAATGTCGTCTACATATAGTATTAAGAATACCAAGGCAGTTCCGACACGCTTTTTGTACACACAACTTTCGAACTCATTTTGATCAAACCCATAAGACTTTATAACATGATCAAAACATTAGTTCCAAGCTCTGGATGCTTATTTGAGTCCGTAAATGGACTTCATGAGCTTACAAACTAGGTGTTCTTGGCCCTTTTCAATGAAGCCTTGGGGTTGTTGCATATAGATTTCTTCATCAAGACTTCCGTTAAGGAAAGCTGTCTTGACATCCATTTGCCAGATTTTAAAATCGAGATGCGCAGCAATCGACAAGAGAATTCGGATGGACTTGAGCATTGCTACAGGTGAAAAAGTTTCCTCATAGTCGATCCCTTCTTCCTGAGTATAACCTTTCGCCACAAGCCTTGCCTTGAAGGTTTCCACCTTCCCGTCTGGTCCTCTTTTTCTCTTGTATACCCACTTGCAACCAATGAGTTTGACCCCATTAAGTGGTTCGACTAGCTCCCACACTCTGTTATGATTCATAGAACCCATTTCGACTTTCATTGCTTTTTGCCAAGAAACCGCATCCTTGTCTTGGATTGCCTCATCATATGTCCATGGGTCTGATTCGTCTTGTCCGGGAATCAAGTCCGAGGACTCTCCTATCCCAATGAATCTCTCGGGCTGTCTCACAACCCTCCCACTACGACGAGGTTCTGGTTGTGAAAGTGTGTCATTTGGTATGTCATCTTGTACAGTTGACATTGAGGTTAGCCCCCTTAGCTCATTTAAGGTAATCTCACTTCTGGGTCTTCTTTCGTTCATATAGTCTTCTTCCAAAAATCTAAAGTGGGTGCTTATTACCACCTTTTGATCTTCGGGACCATAGAACATACACCCTTTTGTTCCCTCGGGGTATCCTATAAACAACCTTAATTCTGATCGAGGATCTAATTTTCCGGCTTCCTTGTCCAACATGTAGGCCGGACACCCCCCCAAATTCTCATGTGTCTCAAACTGGGCTTGCGCCCGGTCCACAATTCTTTGGGAGTTTTGGGAACCAATTTGGATGGCACCAAGTTCAGAATGTAAGCCGCTGTTTCCAAGGCATGACCCCAGAACGACTTGGGAAGATCCGCATAACTCATCATTGATCTAACCATTTCCAAAAGAGTTATGTTTCTTCGCTCTGCAACCCCGTTTTGTTGAGGGGTTCCGGGTGCAGTTAGCTAGGATACAATCCCTTCATCTGACAAGTAGTTCAAAAACTCATCGCTGAGGTACTCACCTCCACGATCGGATCGTAGAGACTTGATACGTTTTTCCCTATGATTCTCTGCTTGAGCCTTAAATTCTTTGAATTTCTCAAAGGTCTCAGATTTATGCTTCATAAGGAAAATATAACCGTACCTTGAGTAGTCATCAATAAAAGTGACGAAATACTCATAACCTCCTCTTACTTTGGTTGACAATGGACCACATACGTCTGTGTGAACGATTTCTAACACTTCTTTGGCTCTATTCCTCTTGGCTCCGAATGCCCTCTTGGTCATTTTACCCTCCAAACATGATTCACAGGTTGGAATTGGTTCAATTTGGAGAGACTCCAATGAACCGTCATCTACCAACCTTTGGATCCTCTTTGGATTAATATGTCCCAATCTTAGATGCCATAGAAGTGTTTCGTTCACGTCTGATGAACGTTTTCTTTTATTGGAAACAATGATGTGTTATAGGATGCATTTCGTGAGTGGGGTGCACAGTTAATTGTATAGAGATTATTCGACAATGTTCCATGACAGATAAATTTATCATAAAGAGAAATGGTAACAACTTTATCAAAAGTAACCGAATATCCATCAAGATAAAGTTTAGAAACCAAAATTAAATTCTTTCTAAAATTCGGAACGTAAAGAACATCTCTTAAAATTAAAACTCTGTCTTCAAAAGACAGGTGCACTTCTCCCACTGCTTCAGCTGCCACTCTCGTAGCATCGCCCAGTGTGATGAGGATCTCACTCCCACTAAGTTGCCGGGTCCGCTTGAACCCCTGTAAAGTGAAATAAACATGATCAGTGGATCCCGTATCCACCACCCATAAATGGGAGGCATACGCCGCTAAGCAAGTTTCAACAACTAGTGCGTGAGAATTACCTTTTTTTCCATTCCTTTTGGGTTTGGAACAGGCTGACCTCCAATGTCCTTTTTCACTGCATTTGAAGCACCTCCCCTTAGCTGGCTTGCTCACTCCTCCACCTCCCTTCACCTTTTCTTTGCCTTTGGCAACACTTGAGTTCACTTGCTTATGACTTTTGTCCTTTTTCTTGTTCTTACAATACCTTGGCCTAGAAGAAGAAGAAGGTCCATTTGCCACCAAGGCTTGTCTCTTTTGTCCCAATATCTCCTCTGCCGAGACCAAAGCTTGCAATAGATCAGGCATCGAGAACTTCTGATTGTTCATCTGGTAGTATAGCCTGAACTGTTCAAAACTTTTCGGCAGAGAGTGGAGCACGAAATCGATTTGGGTCTCGATATTGTATTCAGCGCCAAGTACCTTAAGTTTGTTAAGGTGAGCCATCATCTGGAGAACGTGCTCCCTTCGGGCATTCCCTCCACCATTTTCATAGAGAGCAAGTCCCTCATGGTGATCTGACGAGCCACACAGTTCTGATGTTGAAACATCGCTTTAAGACTAGTCATGATGTCTGCAGCGGTCTCAACATTCTGGTGTTGGTGTTGCAACACATCTGACATTGAAGCCAAGATGGTACACTTTGCCATTTCGTTGGAACGCTCCCAGTCAGCATACTCTTTTTTAACCAATTTAATTGACTCATCATTTGGCTTTTCTGGTTTAGGTGTAGTGAGAACCCAGTTATGGCTTTGTGCAGTGAGGACAATAGTAAGTTTACGACTCCAATCAACGATGTTTTCACCAGTAAGCAAATTGTCTTTAAGTATATTGAACAGTGGATTAAAAGGTTGCGACATGATGAACTGAAATAAATAATAATATGCATAAGCACAAATATATCACAAAATTCGATCACGTGTTTCATATTAAAATCTCAAAAATATGAACATGCATCAGCCAACATCTCAAAACAGTTTAAATAAGCCACGTGGGGTGGGTCATTATTTAAACACATTCAAGCAGGTTACAAACAAGAACAGTTACAAACCTTTAATAACAAGATTAATAGTTGGCTCTCACTTGACCAATATAAAATTGACAGGGACTTCGGGGAAGTATATGCATATCAATTTTATACCTAAGTAGTAACCATGATTAAATACAGAATTATTATTTCGCTTTGAACGAGCCTCGTGGGGAGGGTCATCGTCGCCACTAGTAATAATCCACAATCATCCATTTGGAATCCATTCATGTGAAAGCTATCTTTTGACCGTCCCGTGGGGGGAATTTCTCCAAAAAATTCACAAATAAATAAATCATTGAGGTCAAAATTAATTCAATTTTATTATCCATAAAATTGTCAATTAATTGTTTAAGCATACTTAGTAATTTTCGAAAGTGAGATTTTTCAAAAACATTTTCTCATGCATCGCAAATTTAAACACAATTTAAATAAGCATAAAATAATGCATAAACATCAAAACAAAAAATTAAACATATTGGGCACACATATCCAATTGTCACGGTTAATTTTTGTCATGTCTTGATCTCGAGAAATTGTCTTATTTGCCTTCATCGTTCGTCTTGAAAGGTTCTCCACGTCTAGTGACGTCATCGACCAGCTCGTGGGTCAGAGTGCACGTCTTGCACTCCCCCGACCGTGTCGATCGGTGCCCTTTCTAGACGTCTTATGCCCGGGCCATTGCTTAGGCGCGCCGCTTGGTAGATCTCGGCAGGGGTCGGCGGCCGTCGGATTTCTTGGCCAAGCCTTTTCACCTCACCCGCGTCGCTGCATCGGCATCCCGCCCGCATCATTGATCGTCGCCCGCCCCATGCGAGCCTCGGCGATCCATCGGCTTCCCCGGACGGCCTCACCCTATGCCGTCTTGGCGCGCCGCTAACGTCAGCGTTGTGGCGTCCTCCTTCAGCGCGTTTACATGACGATGACGCATCTACGCCCTTGTTCGGTTCCGATCCGTCTTTTAATTCTTCATCTCCGTCTCCATTTCTGATCCGGTTACAATTTATTTACAAAAATAAATAAACCTAGATCTAGACTAGTCTATTACATTGATCAAATCAAACAAATTCTAATCTACTCGTGGATTTTCTCACGAGGCAAAACGAATTCGAACGAATCGAATTAAAAACCACAAGTTATATGCATGCACAAATAAACACATTAAATTCCATGACAATTGGATACCTGCAAAAAAGATCTAGCAATTCTACTATTCAATTTCAAATTTAATGAAAACGAACTAAATTACAATTTAAAAATCAGAGCCCAAAACCGAGGCTCTGATACCAGTTGTTGGGGAATTAATTGCACGGATCTATTCGGGATGAATATTTAAATACAAATTTAATTCTAACAATTATTACTAGCATGAATTAATCCTATATTAATTCAAATAATAATTCAACAACAAATCATGCATATAAACAGTTCACATAAATCCTACGCATGCGGAATTGCTACGGGTTTACGTGAACTAACATCTTGGAGTGGCAATGATCTCGTCGATAAAAATACACCAAAAAGCCTTCCCACGTATTCCCTAGTCCTTGCTCGTCAATCCGATGGAAGGAAGCTCGCGAACAATTAACAAAAGAGGAAATAAAAATTTGTTGCACCACCTTTGTGGATTTACTAATTTTTCCAGCACATAGAATTGTTCTTGGGGATGAAGAAATCATCCCCTATTTATAGATAGGTGGTGACCGATTTTTTGTCATGGAATAGGGAGGAAATTTTTTTTTCTTGATCTCCAAGAAATCTTGAATATATCTCCTATATTCTTTTCTCCATAATTAAAATATTCCATAAAATCCCACCTTCTCTTGTTATGGTTATTTTCAAAAAAATAAGGATAAAGATTCCAAGATTTGGATCTTCTTGAATTTATGAGATATACCTGTATTGCAAGAATACATATCTTCCATAATATCTTTTCAAGAAAATCAAGAAAATCTTTCTTTCCCTTATTCTTTCAAAATTTTCGAAAATAACATATAAATAACCAAGTGAGAGATTTCTTGAATTTAATGAGATAATCTTGTATTTCAAGAATACATATCTTCATTCCATAACAAAATTCAAAGAAAATCTTTCTCCCCTTTTATTTATATTTTTCGAAATTAATGAGGAAAAATAGCAACAAAATTTATTTTATTTTTAAACACCTTTTTCAGTTATTGGACTTTATGTTGGGCTACTTGAGGGGCCTTTAGGAGAATTAAGATTGGACCTTCCAATGGATCTTGAATTATCAATATTGAGCCACAATATTATTCAAGCCCATAAATATTAATTAATCCCACTACATAATTAATATTGCACTATCCATCTTAACCCATATTACAGTCAATATGGCTCCCGGTTATTATTTCCCGTGTTTAAGATTATCTAGCCTATAAATTAATTCAATCCACTGAAATAGCTTTCCATTAATTAATATCTTTTATCCTTGGTAAGGAACGGTTCAACATTATTATCCATACCAGAAACTAGTTCCACTTGCAAGATTTGGTATGATAAAACTTATGAACCTCCCAAGGGGGCAAATCGAACAAGCATACTTGCACACGATTCTCCGTATTAAATCTTAGCAATCGCATGTGACCAATAATATTGCCCAAGATATAAAGTATTGAATCTCGTTGATTCTCTACCCGTAATAAGTCAAAGCAATAATTACTAACCACACGCGATCCTATTTAAGGGACGAAGATTAAGAAATAACGAACCACTGAGGTCTAATTCTTCCTAGTTCAGTTCTGAAGAATTTGTCCTCCTGTAGGTCCTATTCAGTGCACTAAACATGCACTAGTGTAATCTCTTGGTCAAGACAAGCCAATCTGAGCCTTACACTTCAACCTTTCACGATGGATTGTTCATTTTCATCTAGGTCGTGAATGGTGTACTTTTGGTTACAAGGGACTGTTAATTTAATCTTCTGTGATCTGGTATCACTAAATTAACTACAATGTAACACGTACTATTTATTGAACAGTTATGCAGTAAATATATGTAACATTCGATGATATTTAAAGCATCAGTGATAAACAATTTATTTCAGTAAATAAGACCGAAATTCAGTTTGATTATACAAAGTAAAAGCATACTTTCCAGTATAATCCCAACATTTTTAACCTAAATCTCTCTCTCCCAAAGAATTTCCTCAAATGGTCGAACAAACCATGGCATTCCGCCTTCGTGGCGATGATTTTGTCTGCCTCAAACGCGTCGACCAGCCCACCTCTTCGGCACTGGCATTCTGCCTTCGTGGCGATGATTTTGTCCGCCTCAAAGGCGTCGACCAGCTCGCCCCCTAGGCGCTGGCATTCCGCCTTTGTGTCGATGATTTAGTCCGCCTCTAAGGCATCGACCAGCCCGCCTCCTCGGCACTGGCATTCCGCCTTCGTGGCGATGATTCTGTCCGCCTCTATGGTGTCGACCTGCCGGCCTCTTCGGCATCGGCTTTTCGCTTATTTCGGCGAGATTCACTGGTTTTATCTATCGTAAGCCAATACAAGTCAAATAAAATGTTACCTTTCTTTTTCATAATTCGTGGGTGTTAAACCGAAGGTCACATGAATAAACATCGAACCCCCGAGGTACGACTTTCGACATATTGGCGGCGAGATCGCCACCCTAGCAGGTGCGGTCCTCCCCCGACTTTGTAAGACGACTAAGCGAAGTTTGTAAATAAGCCGCATCCAAATAAGACGACAAGAACATATGCAATTTTAAAGTCGCGTAAGGAAATCAAGTCGGCATGCTAAAGGTAGAAAAAGAAATGAGTTTCATTGACGGAAGGCCCAAAGGTTAATTTCATCAAGTAATGGTCGTCGACGAGCGCAGAAAAGTCTCGCACAAAGAGATTCAACTCAAAGTGCGAGCACAAGAAAAGTCTCGCACAAAGAGATTCAACTCAAAGTGCGAGCACAGAAAAGACTCGTACAAAGAGGCTCACCTCAAAGTACGAGCACAAGTAAAGAAAATCAAATACCTACCAAGTCGCAGCATGAACCGACGACCAAGACTCTCGACGAGCCCAGCATCTCGACGAGCTCAATCTCAAATAGCAATTTCAGATGAACCTCCTGACAAACAGTGAATACAAGATGGACCCCCGACCTGGGGGCATGAGGGAGAATCGAGCCCGCTAAAAAACATCCAAGTCTGAAGTAAAAAATCCAAACTTGATATCAGAAGTATTATTATCAAAGTATGAACAATCAAAACCTCATGAAGGCATTCAAAACAAACACCAGGGGCAAAGAATGCATCCCCAAGGGCGAAAATCAGATAAGTCTTATTTGAACAAAGATCAAGACCGATCTCCAAACAAAGTCAAAGTCCGCTCTTGGGGGCAATCGTTGTAGCCATAATAATCGTCCAGCGACCGCATGGCGAATATTGATGACGTGGCAACCATGGTTTAGCAGTAAAGTACAAGTAGCCGAGGTCGGCCCCGTAGGGCGACCTGACAGAGATCAAGGAAGAAGAAGAGTCGAGCTCGTCTAATCGGGCGACCTCCTCAAGGTCGTTCTATAGGAGAAGTCGGCATGCGTATCAAAATGAAGATAAGCAAGAGAAGTGGATCAAGATAGAGATTCCCGGTATTTATTATGGAAATAGAAGATCTTGCATATCTATTGTAGATTCGGACGAAGATTTAGTGTATCTTGTATTTCGTTGTTTAAAAGGCCCATTAAATGACCCATTAGGGTTTTTATATTTGTACATTGTAAACATTATAAATAGGGGACAAACCCCAAGAGAAAAACACGGATGAAAATACACACAAAAATCATAGTAGAATAGTCCTGGCTTGGTATGCCCCCAGACGTAGTCCTTCCGGATGAACTAGGTCAACAAATTTGTTTGTTCTTTACGTTTTTCATTAATTGTTCATTCATTCTTCATTAGTTACTTGTTTGTGGCATAGACGTAAAATCCATGTTACAACAACCACGCACATGCATTTCGTGATGAATCCAATCCAAGTCATATCTACCCATAGACGGGTGCAAGCATCGGTCATGGTCAAAGTTCATCACTCCACACATGTCGTTCGTATTGACCTCAAGTCAAAGGAGTATCACATCGCTCCCACTAACCGAGACACCCGTAGACACATATAGTGGAACTACATCAAACGGTTGCTCGAATGGGTATACCAATACCCTCTAAGGTATTTGTGCATCCATCATGAGATACCTAGTATCTCGTAGTAAGTGAGATCTTACTACACTCTCTAAGAGTATGATGCAGATCGCACACCAATCTCCATTGCATCATCAATATCCCATTCTTGATTATCCTTGATCGGGGCTATTTGAGAATCATGCTTAAGTCATATGAGTTCTCACAACATCAATGACAGCAATGACTCATGGGAACACTTGTATGAATAAATGCAAACAATCAAACATAATATTCAAACAAGTGTATTGTCATACATTAATATTAACTGAACTATAATATTTAATCAAACTGAATATCATCGAGTATTATGTCCTTACAATAGGTTGTCTCTAGGACACTAACACTAACAATCTCCCACTTGGACTAGAGTCAATCACCTACATGTCTAACCCTTAGTGTGCACATGAACACTCAGTATTTCGGTGAAAGGATCTGCCAAATTAAATATGTGGGAATACGTTTTAATTTTATTTCTCCTATCATTATGATCTCTCGGATCAAATGATAAGTCTAGGTACATGCTTGTTTATGCTTGTTG
This sequence comes from Stenogyne calaminthoides, assembly GCA_037126765.1. NCBI lineage: Eukaryota > Viridiplantae > Streptophyta > Magnoliopsida > Lamiales > Lamiaceae > Stenogyne > Stenogyne calaminthoides. Next base: position 8,716,461 of record JBBCBC010000015.1, read on the forward strand.
ATCTCGGTTCCTTTGCTTGTGCAATTGCACCAGCGTAGTCTCAATACAACTTTATTAGACAACTGACACTCGGAACTACCCCTAGTTCTCTTGAGAACTATAAAATTCAGGCAGCCTTCTTGAGGCTTCTGATACAGTAATGTACTCAATTTCGGCTGTTGAATCTGCGGTCTACTCACTTAGAACTATTCCAACTGACCGCCTCATCATTGAGAGTGAGACGTAACCTGACTGTGATTTGTAATCATCACAGTCGGATTGAAAACTTGTGTCAACTTAACCAGTCACTACTAGTTCTGACTGTCCACCATAGACAAGGAAACATTCTTTAGTTCATTTAAGACACTTTAGAATGGTCTTGACAGCAATCCAGTGAAACTCACTCGGATTCTGTTGGTATCTTCTAGTGATGCTGATAGCGTAGGCCACATTTGGCTAGTGCAAGTCATGGTGTACATGATTGACCCAATTGCATATGCATATGGGACATCTTTCATGTGCTTGATATCAGCTTCAATAGAAGGACAATCCTTATTTGACAGCTTTATCCCATGATTTGCCCGTAGAGACCCTCTCTTATAGTTCTATATCGCAAAAATGCTTCAACACCTTGTCTACATAGGTGGACTGTGACAACCTCAACATCCTCTTGGATCTATCCCCGTGGATCTTAATCCCTAGGATGTAGCAGGCTTCACAAAGATCCTTCATCATGAAGATCTTTGACAACCAATCTTTAAGGAACTGCATTAACGGGATATTGGTTCTCAAAATCAATATGTCGTCGATATATACGATTATGAAAACAATATTCTTCTCGTTGCGTTTATAATAAACACAAGGATCTTCCGAATTAATGATGAAGTCAAAAGGGATTTGATAGCTTCATCAAATCGGATATTCCAACTCCTAGAAGCTTGCTTCAATCCATAAATGGATATCTTTAGCTTGCATACTATATTAGAATTTGACTTAGATGTAAAACCTTCCGGTTGAGTCACAAACACTTCCTTACCAATGTTTCCATTGAGGAAAGCTGTTTGGACATCCATCTGTCAAATCTCTTAATCAAAGTGTGCTGCTATCTCAAGTAAAATTCGAATGGACTTGATCTTTATAACTGGTGAGAAGGTCTCATCACAGTCAGTGCTTTCGCATTGACTATAACCCTTTTCTACCAACCTAGCTTTGCAGGTTTGTACTTTGCCATTTGCATCGGTCTCTCGCTTGAAGACCTAATCGCAACATATGGGTCTAACCCTTTTAGGCAACTCAACCAAGTCCCAGACTTGATTGGTGTACATCGAGTCCATCTCGGATTTCATGGCTTCATGCCACTTTCCTGAATCAATATCTGATATTGCTTCAGAATAAGTATTAGGATCGTCCTTGTCCGGTATGTCCATACTATCGAGTTCCTCCAAGAGGTAACCACATCTAATGGGCGGATTATGATTCCTTATTGACTTACGGAGCTGTGGTTGTGTAGGTTGTACATTCTAATCGTGAAATTTTGTGGTGCATCGATTTCATCAATGTCCGAAGAGTCCTCAAGAGCTACACTTTCAGATGCCTCTTGGCGGGAGTTTGAACTATGTTGTTCTCATTCAGCCCACTTGGAGGTTCTTGCACTGGCAAGCATACTCCAATTACGCTCCCACTGGCTAAAAGACGATAACCTAGTGAAAGACTCCCACCGTGAAAGTTGTTAAATGCTCCCACTGATTCCTTGTCATGTTGCTTTGACAAGATATCAGTCTCTTTGTTAATTTGTGGTTCTTGAATTTCTTCAAGTTCTATCAGCTTACGACCTTGTTCCTTAAAGACATAGTCTTCTTCGAGGAACTTGGTCTGCCTAGAAACAATCACTGATTATTTCTCAGGTAGATAGAAATAATATCCTTTAGTTTTCTTAGGATATCCCACAAAGTAACCCTTTTAACTTTTGGATTCCAACCTGTCAGTAAGCATCCTTTTCACAATCACGGGGCAACCTCATGTTTGATATGTGTAAAAGTTGGCTTCTTGCCACACCATAGTTCATATGGTGTATGCTCAACCGATTTAGATGGAATTCTATCCAGAATGTAAATTGAGGTTTGTAACACGTATCCCCATAAGAATGTCGGAAGAGAGGAGAAGCTCATCATGGACCTTCACCATGTCTAACAGGGTTTGGTTTCTTCTCTCGGACACACCGTTCATCTGAGGTGTTCCGGAGGAGTCCATTGTGACTGGATTCCATCCAACTTCAGGTAATCAGTGAATTCATGGCTAAGGTATTCACCTCCTCGATCTGATCGAAGAGTCTTGATACTCTTACCAAGTTGCTTCTCTACTTCAACCTTAAACTCTTTGAATTTCTCAAAAGATTCGAATTTGTGTTTCATAAAATACACGTATCCGTATCTTGAGAAATCATCAGTAAAAGTGAAGAAGTATCTGAAGTGACCCTTAGCTAGAGTGGACAATGGTCCACAAACATCGTTGTAGATCAACTCTAAAACTTCTTTGGCATGCACCACTTTCCCAGAAAAAAGGTCTGTTGATCATCTTGCCCATGAGATAAGATTCACAATCTCAATAAGACTCACAGTCGAGTGGGGTTAAGTAGTCTAACTTTCTTAACCTTGCAATTCTTTTCTCGTTTACATGATCAAGTTCTACAATACCATAAGTAATTCGGGTTTTCATGATTACTAAGTTTGAGTCTTTTATTTTGTATATAAAGAACATCATATCCATAATGCAACAAATACATGTTGCGAGTAATAGAAAAAACTAGATGACAATCATTAAGTTCTAATCTAAAACCAAAGGGTAAGTCTAACATATAAGTCCCCACACGGAGTTAGCAACTCTTGCTTCATTTTCATGTGTAAGACGACTTTACCCGCCCTAACTGCCCTAAGACACGTGAGCCCCTTGACATTTATACAAATGTGAGAGCCACATCCGGTATCTAATACCAAACAGTTAGTGCTATTAGTGGACATGTTTATCTTAATAACAAACATAGATGTTCTAGTGCCAGAAGCACCTAGTGCATTCCTTTTAGCAACCAAAACCTTATAGTCCTTCTTCTAGTGCCCTCTTCTACTTATAGTAGAGGCATACATCCTTGTCTACCCGCTCCTTCTTTTGAACACCATCTTAGTGATAGTGAACTCAAAATCTTGAGCACGCTATGAAGTTTAGGCATGGTCACATCTGTCTTATTCATATTGTAGTTCACAATGAAGCTAAAATATGAATCCAGAAGCGACTGAAGGATAACATAAATGAAAACATTGGTCTTTTAGCTCAAAGCCTGAATTACCAAGTTTATCAATTAGGCCTATCATCATAAGCACATTAGGTGAAATCTTCCGTCCTTTAGCTAACCGGCATCTGAACAGATCTCTCATCACTTAATAAATCTCAGAATGAGATTCAGAATCAAAGAGATCCTTCAGATGCTTGAGCATCTAGAAGGGACTCATTTTCTCATGTTGCCTATGTATATCGGGAGTCATGCCAAGCAATATCACACATATCGAGCACAGGAAGCATCCTCTTGATGCTTTTTCCGAAATTCTACATCAAACGAATTGCCTCGAGTACCAACTTTTAAGGGTAGCAGGGATATACATATCCAACACGTACTTAATCTTTTTTTTTGCCTTAGCACCAAACACACATGTTTCAGGTGCGATCCGAGAAAAATTTGGCATAGCCAATTTAGTTTGTTTCCAAAACACATCTCAATAACAGTTATACATTTCAACTAACCCAGAGAAATAAAATAAAACGGGAATTAAACACATAATTCCTATGATCAATATTCAGCAATAAAAATAAACATGACCTTTCTTTTGTATTTATTTTGTCTCCATTATTTTTACATACTTAACGACCTCATCGGAAAAGTACGAATTTATATCAAATATAAATTATAATGGACTAGGATCCACATTTCTACCATCATAATCCTAGCGAGGGCTGATCATTATAATAGCATAACTGGTAGGTCTCCAAACCAATTGTAAAAGTACAATTCCTAGTTTGTCGAACCTAGTTCGACTGATGTCCCTTACCTTTTGTTCCCCGCGAGGGCTAGCGAAATAAAATTAAGTTGGTTTACAACCATCAAACGGCGACATTACATGTCCTAATAAAAGTCCCGTTAGATGTAGATCCCAGTGTGCGGGTGACTCGCGGTCGCGAAGCGGAAGGGGCGTGCGCGCGGAGCCGCGCCCCCTTGGTCAAATACTGGTTCGAAACCAGAGTGAATCGAGAGAGACGAATGAAGTGGCGGCGCCCCGTCACTGAGTCATCTCGATTCCAGTGGCGCGCCGCTTTGAAGCCCATCAAGACAGACACACCGGCCAGGTCTCGAAAGCAATCAAGCGCACCGCCGTGAATAGATATGGCACCAGGGAGAGCAAATCGCAATGTAAATTGCAGAAGTCGACGGAGACTGTGAATCGCGACGGAGCACCGTGAGCCACCCTGCTGGCTTCTGCACGCGTCGCGAGGCACGACGCCTAGCGCCTGCCTACAGCGACATGGTGTAGCACCGCCGGCCATGAGACTGAGAGTGAGCAGCGGCGGAAACCCCAATCGTGGGGTAAACCTTAATTTAGGTTGGGGACGAAGGCAACAAGCCCCAAAACCGAGAGCAAAATAAGAAAATATGGGGTGCGGCTTCTTCAAAACAACCGTGCCCCTTGGTTATTAAAAACAAAAAAAAAATTAAAAAACTAAAAGCAATTATAACAAAGAGCCTGAAGCTCTGATACCACTATTGAAATTTAGAGGCACATAAACAAGTAATACATACTCAGCATTAATAAACAGTTCACCAACAACGAACATATAGTTGGATAAACGATTACAATAATCATAACGATAAACCTTACAATAATTTGATAGCAGATTTCTCAACTATGGTATCCACGTAATCCCCGTGAACAGATCTGCACAGATTTGCCAGCGTTGAATCTAAGATGGAATTCGCTAGGAAAATTCCTATTCTAGATTTTATGGAGAAACTAGGTTTTCTTGTTGTAGTAAATAATGAATCCCGGGAAGTCATATATATAAGGAGAGACTGACTTAAATCTTAAGCTATCTTTATTAGGAAGATAATTCCTAATCTTGTAAAACAAATCTCAAAGATATGTTTTTCCCTACGGATATTTTCCTACATTAATATTCCATAATATTATTTGGGATTCCTATTTAATTAAATCTAATTTAATTAAATAGTAATAATAATTAATTCTAAATTAATATATTATTAATTCTCCATAAATTAAATATTAAATCCAATTTAATACTTAATCAACCAACTATAATCCGTACACGGGAGTTACTTGTTGTGTGACCCATAGGCCCTCATATATCGAGCGATTAGTCAATCTAACGGTCTTAATTAAACCCTAGACAATAAATCAGACATTCTCAATATATGAGGTACGTTGCGAGAAACGTGCAACTACCTGTAACTGTAACATGGACTATTACAATCTCCTCCTTTCATTCACGAATACTCGATTAGTCTTGAACATGATGAAGTGTCTATTCAAATAACTTAATCAATTTATCTCCAATCACTAATTGGTCACTTATGTCACAGTTGGCCACAAAGTCCAAGTTGACGTGCATTGACCAATGACTTTGATCCAATTATGATGAGAAGATGACTATTCTCTCTAAATCCACTTTGAGGAATGAATCATTTTCTTGGCTCAACTACCACGCATATGCATTTCGTGATGAACCCAATCCAAACCATATCTACCCATAGAAGGGTGCAAGCTTCGGTCATGGTCAAAGTTCATCACTCCACACATGTCGTTCGTATTGACCTCAAATCAAAGGAGTATCGCATCGCTCCCAATAACCGAGACACCCGTAGACACATATAGTGGAACTACATCAAACAATTGCTCGGATGGGTATACCAATACCCTCTAAGGTATTGTGCATCCATCATGAGATACCTAGTATCTCGTAGTAAGTGAGATCTTACTACACTCTATAAGAGTATGATGCAGATCGCACACAAATCTCCATTGCATCATCAATATCCCATTCTTGATGATCCTGTTGGGAAAATATGGGTGCCCGGATTTATTCGAGGTGATTTTCAAATACATATTTAAATAAATCAGTTAATTACTAACATGAATTAATCATAAATCAATTCAACATAATAATCAATAAGCAAATAAACAATTCATGCGTACACATAATCAACGTAAATCCTAAGCATGTGGAATCTAGGAGTTACGAGATTACGTACCTCTTGTAGAGACAACCGTTGAGACGTTGGATCAACCCAAAGAGCCTTCTCAAATATATCCCAAGTCCACGAACGTAATCCGGTGGGAGGATTTCACACGAACGATTTTAACAAGAGAGAAAAATAAAATATTTTGCCACCACCTTTGTGGATTTCTAATATTTCCAACACATGGAATTTCACTTGGGAATGAAAAATTCATCCCATATAAATAGGACTAGGGTGACCGATTTTTTGGAGGAAAAAAATAAGGAAGAAAAATCTTTTTCTTGGTCTCCAAAAAATCTTGAATATATCTCCTATATTCTTTTCTCCTTAATTAAATGTTTCCATAAAAATCTTTCTTCCCCTTTTCCCCACTTTTTCGAAAATTACAAGGCAAAAGGGATCAAGATTTGACTTCTTGTATTTATGGGATAATTATGTATTCCAAGAATACTTATCTCTTTCCATAAAATATCTTTCAAGAAAATCAAGAAATATTTTTCTTCATTTTCCTATATTTTTCGAAAATTTTGAGAAATATTAGGCAAAAATATTTTCTTCTTCTTTTCATTAATTGAACTTTAATTTGGGCTATTTGAGGGGCCTTTAAGAGAATTAAGATTGGACCTTTAATGGACTATGAAGCTTTAATATTGGGCCAAATATTATTCAAGTCCATTAATATTAATTTACTCCACTATAAAATTAATATTGAACTATCCATCTTAACCCATATTACGATTCTACTATAAATATGGCTCCCAATCATTATTTTTCGTGTTTAAGATTATTTTAGTCAATTAATTAATTAAGCCATTGAACAAGCTTTAAATTAATTAATATCTTAGTCCTTGGAGTAAAGACAACTCAACATTATTATCCATACCGGAAATAAATTTCCACTTGCAAGATTTGGTATGATAAAGATTCTGAGCCCACTAAGGGGACAAATCAAGCAAGACGTACTTGCACACGATTCTCCATATTAAATGTCAACAATCATCATGTAATTAATAATATTGCCCAAGATATAAGGTATCGAATCATATTGACTCTCTTCCTATCATAATTCAAAGCAATAGTTATTAATTTCACACGACCCTATTTAAGGGACGAAGATTAAGAAATAACACACCACTGAGGTCTAATTCTTGTATATTCAATACTTAAGAATTTATCCTCATGTAGGTCCTTATTCAGTGCATCTAAATGCACTAGTATAATCTCTTGGTCAAGACAAGTCAATCCGAGTCTTAACTTCAACCTTTCATGATGGTTTGTTCATTTCCATCTGGGTTGTGAATTTGTACTTAATTACGAGGAGCTGTTAATTTGATCTTCTGTGATTTGGTATCACCAAATTAACTATAACGTAATATTTACTTTACTTATTGAACGGATTTACAATAAATATATATAACATTCATTCATATTTAATGCAACAATGATTTATTAATTATTTCAGTAAATAAATAAGAAATTCTAGTTTGGTTATACAAAGTAAAAGCATACTTTTCAGTATAACCCTAACAATCTAATTTTAAGTATACTACAGCATGTCTCGTGTTCTATGTGACATCTAATGTCACCTACACGAACCTAATAATATTTCTCCCACTTATACTCAAAGCAAATTGGCAACGTTCTTGACACCCATTCCTTCCACATGTCTCTCGAATGTACTCTAAGGCAGACCCTTTGTGAACGGATCTGCTAGGTTATCTTCCGATGCAATCTTTGCCACCTCAATGTCTCCTCCCTTAACGATTTCTCGTATGAGATGGTATTTTCTTTCAATATATTTGCTGGCCTTGTGTGCTCTCGGTTCCATGGAATTTGTAACTGCTCTGGCATTATCACAATAGACTGTGATCGTGCTGGGAAAATCCGGGACAACGTCCAAGTCCACTAGAAAGTTCTTGAGCCAAATCGCTTCCTTCGCTGCTTCACAAGCAACTACGTATTCAGCTTCCATGGTAGAATCGGCGATGCATTTCTGCTTTATGCTTCTCCATGTCATGGCTCCTCCCCCTATGCAAAACACACTACCCGAGGTAGACTTTCTGGAGTGTATGTCTGATTGGAAATCCGAGTGCGTGTAATCGATGGGGATTCGACTGTCTGACTTGTAAATTAACATTCTGTCCTGTGTCCTCTTCAGATACTTTAGAATGTTCTTTACGCAGTCCAATGCTCTTTCCCAGGGATGCTTTGATATCTTGCTACCATGCCTACAGCGAAGCAGATATCCGATCTCGTGCATAGCATTGCATACATGAGGCTTCCCACAGCCAAAGCATAAGGGATGCCCTTCATGTCATCTATCTCTTTCGATAGATAGATTCCAAGTCTGTAGGGCACAAAGCCTTTCTTGGAATCTTGCATGCTGAATCGCTTCAAAATAGTGTCTATGTATGAGGCCTGTGAAAGCCCGGTCATTCTTTTCTTGCGATCTCGAGTGATCTTGATCCCCAGAATGTGACCGGCTTCCCCTAAATCCTTCATATCAAACTGTTTTGACAGTCATGCCCTTACGTCTGATAACACCTTTACATCATTTCCGATGAGCAGAATGTCGTCTACGTATAGTCCAAAAAATACCAAGGCAATTTTCTCACGCTTTTTGTAAACACAACTTTCAAAGTTGTTCTGATCAAAACTGTAGGATTTTATAACTTGATCAAAACACTGATTCCAAGCACGGGATGCTTGATTTGGCCCATAAATGGACTTCTTAAGCTTGCAAACTAGATGCTCTTGGCCTTTTTCAATGAAGCCTTCGGGTTGTTACATATAGATTTCTTCGTCAAGACTTCCATTGAGGAAAGTTATCTCGACATCCATTTGCTAGATCTCAAAGTCTAAGTGCACAACAATCGACAAGAGAATGCGGATGGACTTGAGTATGGCTACGGGCGAAAAGGTTTCCTCATAATCGATCCCTTGTTTCTGAGTGTACCCTTTCGCCACAAGTCTTGCTTTAAAGTTTTCAACCTTTCCGTCCGGTCCCCTCTTTCTCTTGTATACCCACTTGCATCCAATGGGTTTTACCCCATTGAGTGGTTCGACTAGCTCCCACACCTTATTGTGATCCATTAAACCCATTTCGGCTTCCATTGCTGTTTGCCAAGATGTTGCATCCTTGTCTTGGATCGCCTCGTTGTAGGACCATGGATCTGATTCTTCTCCTGAGATCAAGTCCGAAGACTCTCCGATCCCTAAGAAACGCTCGGGTTGTCTGACAACCCTCCCACTACGACGAGGTTCCGGTTGTGTAGGTGTGACAATTGGTATGTCATTTTGTACAGTTGGCAATGGAGTCGCCCCCCTAAGTTATTCTAAGGTAATCTCACTTCTAGGCTTTATATCGTTCATATAGTCTTCTTCCAAAAATCTAAAGTGCGTACTGATTACCACCTTTTGTTCTTCGGGACCATAGAACATGCATCCCTTCGTTCCTTCAAGGTACCCAATGAAAAACCTTAATTCTGAACATGCATCTAATTTACCAGCTTCCTTGTCCAACACGTATGCCGGACACCCCCAGATCCTGATGTGTCCTAAACTGGGCTTGCGCCCTGTCCACAATTCTCTCGGGGTTTTAGGAACTGATTTAGAAGGCACTAAGTTCAGAATGTAAGCCGCTATTTCCAGAGCGTAACCCCAGAACGATTTTGGTAAATCTGCATAACTCATCATTGATCTTACCATTTCTAAAAGCATCATATTCCTTTGTTCTGCAACCCCATTTTGTTGAGGGGTACCAGGTGCAGTCAACTGGGATGCAATCCCCTCTTCCGACAGGTAGTTCAAGAATTCATCGCTGAGGTATTCGCCTCCATGATCAGATCATAGAGACTTGATAGTCTTTTCCTTATGATTCTCAGCTTGAGCTTTAAATTCTTTGAATTTATCAAAGGTCTCAGATTTATGCTTCATTAGAAAAATGTATCCGTAGCGTGAGTAATCATCGATAAACGTAACGAAGTACTCGTAGCCACCTCTAGCTTTGATTTGCATTGGACCACACACATCGGTGTGAACGATTTCTAACACTTCCTTAGCTCTAAGCCCCTTGGCTCCAAATGCCCTCTTGGTCATTTTACCCTCTAAGCATGATTCGCAAGTTGGAAATGGTTCAATCTGGAGAGTCCCCAAGTAACCATCTTGAACCAACCTTTGAATCCTTTTTGGGTTAATATGACCTAATCTTAGGTGCCAAAGAAGTGTTTCATTCACATCAGCCGAACGCTTTCTTTTGCATGAAATAGTAGATGTGTTATACGATGCATTTTGTGAGTGATGTGCACAATTAATAATATAGAGATTGTTCCGTAAATTCCATGACAAATAATCATATTGTTATGTAAAACAATAACATGCTTATTAAAACGAACAGAATATCCATCAACAAAAAGTTTTGAAACTGAAATAAGGTTTTTCCGAAAAACAGGAACATAAAGAACATCTCTTAAAATTAAAGTCTTGTCTTCAAAAGACAGGTGCACTTCTCCCACTGCTTCAACTGCCACTCTCGTAGCATCGCCCAGCGTTATGAGGATCTCACGTCCACTAAGTTGCCGGGTCCGCTTGAACCCCTGTAACGTGAAACAAACATGATCAATGGATCCCGTATCTACTACACACGAATGGGTAGCGTACTCCGCCAAACAAGTTTCAACAACTAGTGAGTGAGAATTATCTTTCATTCCATTCCTTTTGGGTTTGGAACAGGCTGACCTCCAATGTCATTTTTCACCGCATTTGAAACATTTTCCCTTTGGTTTCTTCTGGACCTTCAACCAACTGGCTCTCTTACCTGTTTTCTTAGTGGCCTTGACTTGGATCGGACCAATCATCTTCTCTTCGATCTTACCCACCATTGGTCTAGATCTTGAGAGAAGTTTCTTAGTCACCAAAACTTCGTCCTCTTGTCCCAAGTGTTCCTCTATCGTTTCCAAGCTCTCTTGTAGAGTATCCATGGTAAACATGTGATCACTCATCACAAAGCTACAATTGAACTCATTAAAGCATCTTGGAAGAGTTAGGAACAAGAATTCGATTTGAGCCTTATCACAGTACCGTGTACCGAGGTAAGCAAGTTTTTCAAAATGGCGTCTGACCTTGAGAATGTGATCCCTCACGGGTGTTCCCTCGATCATCCTTAGTTTATCCACACCATTTTGATGAAACTCTATGATCATGCAGCTCTCTGAGGAAAACATTTCCTCAAGACTTTGTATAATTTCCGCAGCCGAATCAACTCCTTCATGAATGAGCCTTAAATCATCAGACAGTGAAGTCAAGATTATAGGTTTCATTGATTTGTTTTCTTGCTCCCAGAACTTGTACAAATATCTTTCCACCTTTGATGACTTTTCAGCGGGCTTTTCAGGTTTTTGTCCGCTAAGAACCCAATGATATTTTTGTGCGGTGAGGACAAAAGACATATTTCGTTTCCAAGTAACATAGTTTTTACTTTTTACCAGTGAGTTAGTGTTCTTTAAGCATATATTTCAATGGATTAAAAGGTTGCGACATGATGAAACTGAAATAAACATACATATTGTGTCAATATCCAGATCAACACAAAAGAAATCACATAATTCGATCACATGATTCATATTAAAATCTAAAAAAAATATGAACGTGCATCAGCCAACATCTCAAAACAGATTTAAATGAGCCTCTTGGGAGGGTCATCATTTAAATGAGCCTCTTGGGAGGGTCATCATTTAAATCCTATTCAAGCAGGTTACAAACAAGAACAGTTACAGACCTTTAATTCAAAATTAATAGTCTGCTCCCACTTGACCAATATAAAATTGACAGGGACTTCGGTGAAGTATATGCATATCAATTTTATACCTAAGTAATAATCATGATTAAATCCAAAATTACTACTTCATTTTGATCGAGCTTCTTGGGAGGGTCATCGTCGACACTAATAATAATTCACGATCATCCTTTTGAGAATTTATTCATGTGAAAGCTATCTTTAGACCGTCCCGTAGGGGATTTTCTCCAAAAGATTTCACAAATAAATAAATCATGGAGGTCAAAATTAATTTGATTCGAAACCAAATTAATTATTAAAACATACTTAGTAATTTTTGAGTTTGAGAATTTTAGTTGAGCAATTCTCATGCAAACACATTTAAACAAATTAAATAAAGCATAAGAAAAACAACAATAAATCAAGCAAAGCGGAAAATAAACATATTGGGCACAAATTATCCAACTATCATGGTTTGATTTTCCTTGGCTTGATCTTGAAGAAACGCCATCTTGAATTTCTCCCACTCGTTCGTCTCGAAAAAAAATTGATCTCTTGTCTAGTTCCGCGCTTTTTCTAGTCACGCTAAAACAATGGGTAACCTATAAATAAACATAGCGGTGTACGCAGCCAGTATTTCGTCAATTATATTTTTTGTCCGCGTCTTTGCCCTGCCTTGAGGAACAACCGCGTTGCCACGTGTAAAGCGTGGCGGCAATCCGCCTGGCATCTTATTCCATGATTCCCGCGGGTGGTAAGCGCCCGTCAACATTCAATCGCCCGGGTCTTATTCAGCGTCGTTTAAATTGCCCTCGCGCCTCGTGGGCTTTGAGAAAAATAAATCCGATTTTCGTCTTAAAAACCAACATCCGCATGCCGATTTACGCCCGTTTGGCGTCAATACCCCATTTTAATTTGGCGTAACATTTTGTGCCACGCCCGTTCGATAATGCAGCAACATTAAAGCAATTAATTAAATATGTGCCTCCCATAAAAAATAAGCGTTAAATGCCGTGGAAACGATTGCGTCCCTAAGATGTGTTTTTGGGGACTTTCTCAATTCTAAGGATTCCCCAACAATTTAGAGAGTGAAACCGGGTCTATTTTATACAAGTTTAAAAAAAGAAGATTGCTCCAATCGTCTCCGTTTGAAATTTTTCATCTTCAATCAGGTTACAATTTATTTAACAAAAAATAAATACCTTAAATCTAGACTAGTCTATAACATTGAACAAATCAAATAGCCTAATCTACTCGTGGATTTTCTCACGAGAAAAATAAATCCGAACGAGTCGAATTAAAACCAACATTCATATGCATGAAAAATAAACACATTAAATACCATGACAATTGGATACCTGCAAAACAGAGCTAGCAATTCTACTATCCAATTTTTAATTTAACGTGCAACAAAATTTAAATAACAATTTAAAAAATCAGAGCTCGAAACAAGAGCTCTGATACCAGTTGTTGGGAAATTATGGGTGCCCGGATCTATTCGAGTTGATTTTCAAATACATATTTAAATAAATCAATTAATTACTAACATGAATTAATCTTAAATAATTTCAACATAATAATCAATATGCAAATAAACAATTCATGCGTACACATAATCCACGTAAATCCTAAGCATGTGGAATCTAGGAGTTACGAGATTACGTACCTCTTGTAGAGACAACCGTTGAGACGTTGGATCAACCCAAAGAGCCTTCTCAAATATATCCCAAGTCCACGAACGTAATCCGGTGGGAGGATTTCACACGAACGATTTTAACAAGAGAGAAAAATAAAATTTTTTGCCACCACCTTTGTGGATTTCTAATATTTCCAACAAATGAAATTTCACTTGGGAATGAAAAATTCATCCCCTATAAATAGGACTAGGGTGACCGATTTTTTGGAGGAAAAAAATAAGGAAGAAAATATTTTTCTTGGTCTCCAAGAAATCTTGAATATATCTCCTATATTCTTCTCTCCTTAATTAAAATTTTCCATAAAAATCTTTCTTCCCCTTTTCCCCACTTTTTCAAAAATTACAAGGCAAAAGGGATCAAGATTTGACTTCTTGAATTTATGGGATAATTATGTATTCCAAAAATACTTATCTCTTTCCATAAAATATCTTTCAAGAAAATCAAGAAAATATTTTCTTCCTTTTCCTATATTTTTCGAAAATTTTGAGAAATATTAGGCAAAAATATTTTCTTCTCCTTTTTATTAATTGGACTTTAATTTGGGTTATTTGAGGGGCCTTTAGGAGAATTAAGATTGGACCTTTAATGGACTATGAAGCTTTAATATTGGGCCAAATATTATTCAAGTCCATTAATATTAATTTACTCCACTATAAAATTAATATTGAACTATCCATCTTAACCCATATTACGATTCTACTATAATATGGCTCCCGGTTATTATTTCCCGTGTTTAAGATTATTTTAGTCTATTAATTAATTAAGCCACTGAACAAGCTTTAAATTAATTAATATCTTAGTCCTTGGAGTAAAGACAGCTCAACATTATTATCCACTTGCAAGATTTGGTATGATAAAGATTCTGAGCCCACCAAGGGGACAATCAATCAAGACTTACTTGCACATGATTCTCCATATTAAATGTCAGCAATCGTCATGTAATTAATAATATTGTCCAAGATATAAGGTATCAAATCGTATTGACTCTCTTCATATCATAAGTCAAAGTAATAGTTATTAATTTCTCACGATCCTATTTAAGGGATGGAGATTAAGAAATAACACACCACTGAGGTCTAATTCTTGTATATTCAGTACCTAAGAATTTATCCTCCTGTAGGTCCTTATTCAGTGTATCTAAATGCACTAGTTTAATCTCTTGGTCAAGACAAGCCAATCCGAGTCTTAAACTTCAACCTTTCATGATAGTTAGTTCATTTCCATCTGGGTTGTGAATTTCCTTAATTACGAGGAGCTGTTAATTTGATCTTCTGTGATCTGGTATCACCAAATTAACTACAACGTAATATGTACTTTACTTATTGAACGGATTTGCAATAAATATATATAACATTCATTCATATTTAATGCAACAATGATGTTGGTCCCGGTGCTAACGAGTCTCACACGTGTATGGGGGGGGAATACACGTGTTCAGTGATTTTTCAAACTTTTTCTTCACTGAGGTCAGATGGGTCAAGTTATCATGATATTTTTGTCCTGAGAAGCACGGATTGCCCTGAGTCAAAGTCTACTGAGACAATGATCCTGAGCTACTTTTAGAAGCTTCAGATTAGCCCAACTGATCCTGAATTTATCAGATATCCTGAGGAGCTTGGATTAGATAATTATCTTACTGAACACTCAGTAGAGTTAGTTCAGTTTGGTAACTATCTGTTCTAGCTACTCAAGTGTCTTGAATGGTTGGCCCTAAGTTTATACTGCGTTTTAGCAAGATTTTTTCTTTAAATATCTTCTTCCTTTAATAAAATAGTGATTAAGGCCGTGACCAATTTTATGCGTTTTGTTTCGATGGATTGGTTCAAATCAATATCGATGAAATATGCTTTTAGTGATAAACATGTAATGTATAAAATGCAAAGATGTAAAGCAAACAACACAAAGAATTATAGTGGTTCAGAGACTCAAGCTCCTACGCCCACTCCTTTTTTCGATCTTCAGAGAAATTCCTTAACCACTTCCTAAAGCTCTAGATGATAGTGCTTTTGGGCTAACTCACTGTTTTTTTAGCTTACTCACTTTTCTACCTTGAGTTTTCATTTTTTACTAACTCAAACACACACAAGTGTTCAAGACTACCACAAGTAGCTTACTAACTTCTTCTCTAGAGTTTGAAGGGAGGAGATAAGCTTGCTAACTCACTTCGTAGCTTACTCACTTTTTTTACAACTCTAACTCACCAACAAAAACACACACAAACTACCTTAACAAAGGGTTTGGGTTTTTGGGGTTGGTTTCAACTAGGGTGAGATATCCTTACGATAAGAACTAATGCAAAGGTTAGGATATCTCTTCTAAGCTTTGGATATATCTATCAATCTAGGCTTAGAATAGTGAGCTTTCTCTAATGTGAAACACTTGGGAAATTCTAGGGTTTTCAAGTGCTTCAATTTGCAATAATCTGAATGAGCTCTTGAGTTGCTTTGAAATTTCCAGAACCTCTCAATGTAAAAAGGGTCACCGGTATTTATAGCAACTTCACCAAGGTCACTCTTTGAAAAAAAAACTATCCGAGATGATTTGGAAGAGATAGCTTTATGAGTTTCCTCTTACGGTGTTTTGATGAACGACTATTTTTAGGGTTTGAACACTCCCTTGCATGTTTTAGGAAATATGCGGTCATGTAGCCAATCACCAATTTTTGCGATGCGGAACTTAGTACTTCGACATAATTGGTCCCTGTCACTTTTCAAACGTCGTGAAATACATGATGTTAAATCTTCCCTCGATTGGTTCTTGTCTTGATGAATGTAGACAAACAAAAACGGCTCTTTTTGGTCAATCTCTCCGAATGAGACAACCTTAAACAACACTTAGACTTAGTTCCTTTTTTCTAGACTAGAATGTTTTGGGCAATATCTACTTTTCCGAAATATGCGTTTTTTCGATTTTGTAGTCTTCAGATAGATATTATTCGATTGCCTCGAACATTCAAAGTTATATTGAGCATTCAAGATTCTTCGAAGTCTTCGAAGAACTCATCGAATTTTTCGGTGTCTTTCAAAGAACAACTTCTTGAGTCTTGATGTCTTCAAAGAACTTCATTGAGTCTTGATGTCTTGATTTCTTTCCGAGTCTCTAGTAATATCTGAGTCTTTATTTCTTTAGTACCTTTTTGAACATTCAGTTCTACTGATTCTTTAGTTACTCAGTACCTTCTAAGTTCTTCAGTAACTTCAAGATCTAACCATATCTATATCTGCTAACTATACATTGTGCGAGATATCTTCCGAACAACAATCTATATCTTAAACCCCGACTCGATTATTAAGATTATCCTGAACATGTCATACTCAGGGGTTTTTGGGATCTAATCAAAACTTCTTTATTAAATTCATCTCCCAACAATTTCCCATTTTTGATGATGCCAAAACCATCTTGTTACATTTAAGAAAACCTAACCTATCCTTAGGTTTCAGTTTATCTATTACAAACCAAAATGGTATTTCACCCAACAATTTTCTAAACAACTGCATATCAAGTAATTAAAGACATGTAAAAAGATAATGAGATATTATCTTTTTGAGCATAAAGATAAAATTTTCATTGATATAGGATAAGAGTTCTGATTACAATGAAAATAAAAAATAAATCAGATGAACAAAGTCTTGGGTCTTCTTCCACTTCATCTCTCTCGCACTTCCAAAGTTGAACATCCCGTAGTATCTCTTCTTGGTTCATCCTTGCCTTTGATGATATCGGGGTTGTTTCTCGTTAGGGCCTATTGTTGGATGGCATATCGGGCTATTTCCGAGAAATGGTCGCTTCAATCACATAGTCATTCTCAAACCTAGGAGCCGGGTACATGTATGGACCGAAAGGGGGCTACTATCTGCGTGTTTCTTCATCCGCCATGTTGATCCAACTTTGCATGTATTTAGGATAGAATGTCGATGAAAGTACGAACTTTTGTTTCTAGAAAAATGAAGGCTTCATTCTTATCCGAAATTTTGCTCCCCTCCATTCTCTCTAAGAATCTCATAATAGAACCGTAAGGTTCTCTCCGATCTCTTCCCATGCATCATTGAACAGATATGCATCCACTTGTCAATGTGCGACCCTTCGAAGTCTTTTTCCCCACCCTCCTTTTGCTTAAAAACTTTTTAAAAAAATTCTAAATATTTTTTTCTCTTCTTCTTTTTCTTTTCTTCTTTCCGATCGGTGGAACATCTGAAATCGGCAGCAATATTTTCTCTTCTTCTTTTTTTTTCAAGAGCTTTTTGAGTTTCCTTGGTATCAAGACTTCTTTCGAAGTTTCATGTTCTTTTTTTGACTCCTTCCTCGATTCTTTTAATTCCATTATCAACTTTCCTCCGAGTAGGTTTTGAAACTTTAGCTCTTTTCTTTTTTTTTTCTTGTTCATGAATGCAACAACCTTTTTCTTTTTAGGTCCGACTTGCTCTTCACGGTTTTGCTTGTCTCAATCATCCTTCTATCACTCGGTTTTTCACCAATTACTTCTGAATGGTTTGCTCGGGATGTTTGAGTGAAGGTAGATTTTTTTTCTCGCTTCTTTGAACTTCAATTTCTCAAATGGCTTCAATCTCACTTAAGGCATCAAAAATTTTCTTTCCTTGACTTCTTTTTGAGCCTTTCTCTCAAGGTTTGTGCCAACAACTCACTTAATTTGCCATGATGGGACTTTCCTTTTGGCACCATACCTTGGGAGTAGTTAGTCGGTCAAGATATCCATATAGCATTGCTCCTTGCCCATCTTCGCCTTTTTCTCACCAACAAACTTGTTGATCATGCTCATCCTCTAAGCCTCATCATGTAATTCTTGGCCATTGAGAATTCATCTCTTCAAGCTTTGGATAGTGAGCAAACCGCTTTGAGAACACTTCATGCATCATGTCATCATCTTGGTCATGAGTAGGGAGCCCATTTCCTCAATTTGTCTTGATTATCTCGATCATTCTTCTCAATAGGTTTTTTCAAGGTCAAAGATTCCTTGATTACGGTTTGATACCTTTGCTCCATCTCTACATTGAGGCGGGGGCATTCATTTTTGACTACATCAATCTTTCCTTCCAAAGTAGTCATTTTATGGATTCGCAAGAGTTATTTGTAGTTGCAAGATGTCCGAAGATGAACTCATATTTTCCGGCTTTTGAGATTGGCTTGCCAAGGTTTCTTCAATTTGAGTCACTTTTCTCCACCATTGGCACCACCTTATTCAATTTATCGGGGATATAAGAAAAATCAACGGGAGGCAAAACAATTGTCTCCAACAAAGGGATCTAGCTCGGTTTGGTTGCTCCAATTGAGCCTCGATGCATATCATACATAATAGATTTAAAGATATGAACTTCATAGTTTTGGCATAATGTATAATAAGTGTCAAAAAGATACGGAGAGTGTTAACTTTCGATCCGAGGATATGTGATATTGATGCATGCAAAGATCATCATTCTTTCTCCATCTCGGTTTTTCCGAACTCTTTTTTTTTTTCAAAGATGTCTGCATTTTCCCGAGGTTCCTTCTCCCCTCGAGTTGCCCCAATAGCATCACCTCCTCGATCTCCATCTTTGTTACGATTATGAGAACTTGATGCATCTATTTTTTCAAATTATCTTTCTTTTGAATGAGCTGAAGAGTTTTAATCTATTTTCGTAACTTCTTCTTTTTAACAATTCATCAAAGTTAACTTCCGTATCGCCAACCATAGGTTTTGAAACTTTCATCCCGAAGCTTTGTCTTTTCGGGGGGTTTTTTGTCTCGAAGAATTGAATGGGGGCTTCATCTGTCTCGAAAGATTCCACCACTCTTCTCCTCCGAATGATCGATGTTACTTTCCCCTCGAGGCAGATTTTCTTGGAAGTATCGATCGATTGGATGGGATGTATCTTTGTTGTTCGAGCTTGAAGAGCATATCATGAAGGTCGGGATAAGCATTTAGCTTTATTTTTCATGCATCATGCATCCTCTTTGTCGGTCCGGGATGAACTTGATTTTCCCCATTCTTCCTTCTCCGCCATTTAGTCTCTTCGGTTTCTCTCTTCTTTCAATCTTGGGCTTTTCAAAGTAGTCATTTTATTTCAGAGTTATTTGTACAAGTTCAAAGTCATAAAGTCTTTTGATGGATCAAGAAAAGTTTCATTGGCGTATCCAAGTTCAAGATATCCGAGGTTCAGACTTCGATATGAAGTCTAAAATACCGTTTTTTCTTTGATGAGATCCGAGGTCCGGATTGAAGATTTCTGAGAGATTTTAGTTTCTTGCGAGCTTCGAGAGATGTTTTCAAGTACCTCGAGAAAACACGCTCCTCGGTTTCTTTCTTGCTCCGCACATTTGTCACTATGAGCAAGAGCAAGAACGGAGAATTCAACCCTTGTTGGCCTTCTTCCAAGGTTGAGTTTTTCTTGGAAATTTCGTTTGGCCTCCTTTCAATTTTCAATTGTTTGAAGCCTTCTGTAATCTATAGGCAAGTTCAAAGTTCAAAACTTTGAAAAAAACTTCCGGCGAGAGCCGTTTGATTCTTTGTTCTTCGATGATTTTTCTCACCTTTCACTCTTTTAATTTGCATCGAGGGCTTTCCCCAGCTTTTTCAGTTTTCTTCATTAGTTGTCTCAAAAAGGATTCGCCTTTTCTACAGATTTCTCACTTTTTGTTTTCCTGACTTGCTCTTCGCTTTTTCATTAGTTGTATCTTCGGTTTTTCTTCTTGAAGAGATCTCCTCCGAGACTTCAGGTGTTTTTTGTCCTTCTTTCCTCTCAAAGTCTTCTTCGTTGGTTTGAACATGATTTTTGACTTTGGAAAGGAAGTGGAATCCAAGCAAAAATGTCCTCCTCTTCTCTTGACGTTTCCAAGATAAATGCAATCTTGGTTGCATGTAGAATTTTTCCTTGATAACTCTGAGCCATTCACCTTCTCGAATTTGTTTGGCTTGATCACTCACCACCTTGATCAAATAAGGCAACCAATTGAATGTCGTAGTAGGTGAATCTTCAATCGCCGCCATTAGCCTTAACTTAGGCGTGCTTATCTATTCGAAACTACCAGATCTACTCATGATGCATTTGCTTACAATATCCAACAATACTCGATATTTAGGCTTCAAATGCCTCTTATTCAAAGTAGCTTCAAACTTTCTGGGATGCTCAGTAATTTTATCCAAATACTCTTGTTCCCTACCCATCATGTATACCGTAGGGTCTTCACCTCTATCACTTAACTCATATATGGCATTCAGATTCTTAGGAATAATATATAATTCCCTAACAAAATCCACATATTTTGTACTATGTTCCAAATGCAACACCGTAATCTTAGACTCTATGCAATTTTTGTCATCCAATTGCATATTAGAAACAAACTCAATTACCTCCTTGGCATATTCAGCATCTGGTTTATTTGCGATCAGACAAGTAAGCTTTTGCCATATTTGAATCATATGCAACGCCTCCTCCTAAGTGAGGTGCATTGGATGCTTTTCAGAGAAACAACATATTTGTACCGTGGTTTGTTGGAAATGGCAAGTTTGTCGTATATAGAGAGTGTCATTTTTTGGTGATTTTGAGTGAAGGATTTTTTAGATAAGAGATTTCTGGGTAATCGAAGGTTTTGAAGCAGAGGGTTTGTGAAGACGAAGGCCTTTTTGAAATAGGGCTTGAATGGAGTCTTTGTAATGGATATAGGATTTTGATTTATGGAAAATCGCGTAGATGAAGGTTTTGACGGTCAAGATTAAAAACCGACTAAAACGGGTATTTGAAAGACGAGCGGTTCGCAAGTACTTAGCTTTAATTTTAATTTATCCATATTGGTGATTAATGAACAGTGAATTTAATTACTGTTCCTGCAGACCATTGACTTTTCTCGAGAATTTCAAAGGTCCCGCTCAATTATTTCTTCAGGTGTTTTGTCATTTATTGTCAATGATTACTGAGATTCAGATAGACAATATATGTGGTGCATGAGTAAATACTTCTTCAGACTAATTTTGTCCATCAGTCATACTGAGTTTTGACCTTGATAAAATGTCAAGATAAATCTCGAGAAATCTTGAACTTGAGGATAACTGAGTTTCCCAAGACTCAGTGTTCAGGACTCTCAATTTTATTCTGAGTTTTTCAGTAAAAACTTGAGAAAACTTCATGCATCTGAAAACCTTCAATTTTTCAGATTTGCTTTATTCACCTGGATCCAACATACCTAATTCAATCATATTGATAGTTCACGAAATCTTGATTCACCAAAGGTTTAGTCAAGATATCAACTCTCTGTTTATCAGTGTGAATTTTCTCCATTCCGATGTCTTTCTTCTCAACATGATCTCTGATGAAGTGATGTCTGATATCAACATGCTTACATCTGGTGTGCAATACAGGATTTTGTGTAATAGCAATTGCACTATTATTATCACAAAATATAGGTACTTCATTGGCTATAATCTTATAATCCCTCAATTGTTGTGCGAGCTAAAGAATGCGGCAACAACTTCCTTTGACCATGTATTGTTCAAAGAGTAGATCTTGGTTGCTCTTTCGAGGTTTGTTTTTTGAAAACCATGATATCGGTTTATTTCCAAGAAATTGACAAGTTCTCGTGGTAGACTTTATAACAATCAATTTACATCCTCCATAGTCGAGATCCGAATAACCGGCTAATTCAAGGTTATCATCATTTGGATACCATAATCTTCTATTCACAAAGGTGCCTTTAAGATATTTCATAATCTTTTTGGCGACCTCCATGTGACTAGCCTTAGGATTAGCTTGGTATTCGCACATATCCCAACAAAGAAATGTTATATCAGGCCTACTTGTTGTGAGATATAGCGGTGATCCAATGATCCTCCAGAATCGGTGTGATTTCTTGATTTGCCTTTGGATCGAGGATCCATCTTGTAGTTAGTATTCATGGGAACTCTAACTGCATTGCAATTCTACTTCATACTTTGCAATCAGATCTCTGGTGTATTTTGCTTGATTGATGAATATTCCTTCCTTAGTTTGTTTCACCTGAAGTCCAAGAAAGAAATTCATCTCCCCCATCATTGACATCTCAAACTTTCCTTTCATCAGAGTAGAAAACTTTTCACACAACCGATGATTTGGAGATCCAAATATGATTTCATCTACATAGATCCTCGAACTAGTAAAATATCCTTTCCATCTTCTATCACGAACAAAGTCCTATCAACAGGTTCCTTTGATAAAATGGTCGAAGAAGAAACCGAGAAAGTGGTATCATACCATTTCTTGGTG
Source organism: Stenogyne calaminthoides (assembly GCA_037126765.1). Taxonomy (NCBI): domain Eukaryota; kingdom Viridiplantae; phylum Streptophyta; class Magnoliopsida; order Lamiales; family Lamiaceae; genus Stenogyne; species Stenogyne calaminthoides. The sequence goes on from JBBCBC010000015.1 coordinate 8,739,438, forward strand.
CTTGCTTAAGACCATACAAGGCTTTCGAGCTTTCAGAATTTGGTCATTCTAACAAAATCCGGAGGTTGTTCCACATATACTTCCTCCTTAAGCACACCATTCATGTAAATGCACTTTTCACATCCATCGATATATTGTGAATTTCATGCAAAGATATGCAAGAAACAATCGATGGCTTCTAGTCTTGCAACAGGTGCAAAGGTTTCATCATAATCCAAGCCTTCTTCTAGGGAATAACTTTGTGCAACTAGCCTTGCCTTGTTTCTCACAATGTTGTTGTTTTCATCTCTCTTATTCTTGAACACCCGCTTAGTTCCAATCACATTGTGCCTTTTAGGTCTGTCCACTAGCTCCCAAACTTCATTCCTTGTGAACTGATTCAATTCTTCTTGCATAGCAACAATCCAGAATGAGTCTTGTAGAGCTTCTTCAATCTCAGTAGGTTCCTTTTCTGATAAAAAATAGCAGAATAAAGCACTTTCACCATGGAATCGTCTTGTCTTTACTCCTTCTGATAGATCACCCACAAACTGACTTGTAGGATGGCTATCCAACCATTTTCTCCTGGATGTTCCCCCTTCAGTAGTGTCCTCAACATCATAAATGTTAGGTTCAGGCAGTTCATCAAATTCAGGGAATAACAGAAAAGGAGAAAGAGAATCATCTTCCTCAGGGGAAATTCCATTCAGAACATTGTCAGAGACATTTATTCCCCCTTGGTTGATAGATTCAGAGTTTGCCTCAGCTGTGACCACATCTTCATCGATATTACATACCTGAGTCTAAACTGGTGTATGTTCAGATTGGTCAGCTTCAGTGTGTTGGCTTTCCTTCAGTGAAGAATTTTCATCCCGAGTCTCACCATCCTCGAAGTTTTTTTCATCCCGAACTTCTTTGTCGTGAGTCCGATTCACTCCATTCATAGAAAGTTTGATATTTGACTTCTTCTTTTTTCGAGTTCAGAGGATTTCTTTTTCAAAGCTAAGTCCGGTGATTCTCTTGGTCGGGTTCTCCGAAGTCATGTTCCCGTTTTTCCGAACACAAGTAGATTCATAAAAAAAAAACAACATGAGGTGTTTCTTCCACAATAAGAGTCCTACAATTTGTAAACTCTGAAGGCTTTTCGACTTTAAAAATCCTAAGAATATCCCTTCATCGACTTTTTGCTATCAAAAGTTTTCAATTGATCTTTACCATTATTGTGTATGAAACACTTGCAACCAAAACACACGAAAAGAAATAAACAAGAGGCTTCCTTTCATTCCACAAATTTCATATGGAGTTTTTCCTTGATTCTTGGTCAAAGATGGATCCATTTTCGAGAGTAGCATGCAATGTTGATAACCCCCAAAATCTCTTAAGAATATCAGCTTCAACAATCATTGTTCTTGCAGCTTCTTTCAGAGTTCTATTTCTTCTTTCATTAACACCATTCTGTTGTGGGGTCCTTGCAGCTTATGTTTCATGGGTTATTCCATTTGCTGCACAATAATCAGATATGATATGATTGATAAACTCAGTTCCTTTATCTGATCTGATCTTGACCACTCTCAGATTCTTTTCAGTACTGAGCCTTTTCAGTATTTCTGGCAGTTTTGTCTGAGTCATCTTCTTGCTAAGTAAGAATATGACCCATGTGTATTTAGAGTAGTCATCAACTACCACAAGTGTATATTTCCTGCCATTTGTGCTTACAGGTGTTACTGGACCAAAGAGATCCATATGTAACAGTTGCAGTATTCTGTCAGTAGAAACATCTACTTTGCTTTTGAAAGATGCTCTGATTTGTTTTCCTTTCTGACAGGCATCACAAACATGATTTTTACTGAACACTTCATTTGGTAACCCCCTCACAAGTGCTAATCTTGCAAGTTTGTTCAGGGTTTTAAAGTTTAAGTGATTCAGTCTTTTGTGCCACAAACCAACCGGGTATCGATTGGAACTTTTTGCAATCAAACATGTATCTTTAGGAGATAATTTCCAATCAACAAGATACACATTTCCTTTTCTAGTACCAGTCAGTAAAATTTTCTGTGAAGTATTGTCTTTCACATAACATAAGTTCTTTGAGAACTCAAAACTGAATCCTTTGTCGTAGAATTGACTGATAGAAAGTAAGTTATGCTTTAAACCAGACACATATGAAACACTATGGATATGAACAGAATCAACTTCAAGAGTTCCATATCCCTCAGTTTGTCCTTTTGAGTTGTCTCCAAATGTGATCTGAGGGCCTTTTTGCTCAACATAGTCGGTGAGTAGTTGCTTATATCCTGTCATATGTCTTGAACATCCCTTTGTCCCGATACCATACAAAGAAGGTGCCAATTCATTTCCACTCATCGGTCTTTATGTTGTATTCATTCAATTTCGTCCTTTTCCTTTACGATTATATTTTCCGAAAAAACATATCGGTTTTTAGGTACCCATTTGGTGTAGGGTCCTACCAGTTAATTTTCATTTTACCTTTTGGAACCCAAATCTGCCTGATAACTCTAATTACTTTAGAGTGGCTGATTTGTCTCCCATAAACAACTACATACACATTCACTACCTTAGGTGCTTGGCAGTACCTTGTGTATGAGTGCCAGCCTTAGCATGAACATGAGCCTTAGAGTTCTTCTTGGGTTCAGGCCTTTATTCAAGTGCTTTGGCTTTTGTGCAACTGGTCTCTGTCTCTGATGACTTGGGTTTAGGAAACCTTTACCCTTAGGCAAGTGGGGTTTAGGTTGTCTGTACTGAAATTGGGGTCTTCAAGATGTCGAGGACTTGGTCTTTTCAGGTTGAGAATATCTGATATGAGTGTTTCTCTTCCGAAAATTCCCCGATGGTTCAAATCACAGAGATCTCTTGAGTTGGTATTCTTAGCCCGAGGCTTTGAAGCATCGGTATTTTGAAATTTTTTCCTCTTCGAGTGTTGGGTTTTCTAGCCTTTTCCCGAGGTTTAGGCTTTCTTTTTCAATCAAACGAACCTTGATACAATTTCCTTTTTTTTTCAAACCATTGGTCATTTACCCTTGTCTAAAACGCTTTTAAACGTTCTTCAAGAAGAAGATTAGATGCCATTGGTTTAACAAAGTTGCGATCTTGGTGCTACTAGAAGCAACATTCGAAGACCTTGTGAGGTTCCCCTCGGAATGTATCAATCCGGCTTTTTTTATAGTTGCGGGTTTTTGATAACTCTGAATTTCATCTATTACTTTAGATGCGATTTGAATTCAATAGAGCTAACTTTCTCTCACAAGACTATCCTCACATTTATTTAGAGTTTCATGCTTCTCAAAGAGGTCATTGAACTTCGGTTATGATAAAATTTGAATCTCTTTAGTGGATTTCTCTAATTTTCCATTCGTAAGAATCTCTATCACCTTCTTTTTTTCGAGAGTTGTACTTTCGTAACATCCATTCATCAAGAGTTCCCATCAATTGAGAAGTGATCTCATTTTTAGAGTCTTTCCACTTGATTCTCAACTTTTTATGATCGGTTCCTTGTTACGCTCTTGAGTTTCAATGAGCGATTCTTGTAACCTTTTTTTGAATAGTCCTTCATAAGATTCTCAAACGAATCCATCAGTCAAAATTCTTGTTCACAGTTGAACTTGAGAACTCATGTGCTTGTGTAGGAGCAACAACAGAGATAGAAGAATTTACCTCCTCCCGGCCATAAAGCAGACATCATCACCGCCATCCTTTCGAGAAAAATCTCATCGAGGGCTGGAACCTTCTTGAGAATGTTCTTCCTCTTCTCGCAATCATAGTTTTCTTGTTGGAGATCTTCCTGTCTCTCTTGGCTTGTATCTCTCCTTTCTTTCTTTAGCAAGAATTTCGGATACGGTCATATTGAAAGTGACTTTTTTTTCGGACGGTTGTAGCATCTATTGGTATCATCATCCCCGATCACTTTCCTCCTTGGTCTTGGAGTCCTTCTTCTTGGATGAGGATCCTTGATTCTGGTCCTTCTTTTTCTCAAATGAATCGTCCTCGAACTTCTAAGTTTCTCTTGTACCTGTGATTCCTGTAGTATTTCTTATATTTTCCATATCTGCTATTGAGTCTTTCAAACCTCCTTGCCATCAGTACTAGCTTATCCTCTTGCTCATCCTGATTTACGGCAAGTAAGTTTTCGAACTCTAAATTTTTCTGAGGTTTTCTCTTTAGCTTTAAAAGCCACATTCTTGCTAGATGAAGAATCATCTTTGCTGTTAGATTTCTTAGTTTTCTTGTCAATCACAAACTCATAAGCTTTCAGTTCAGAGAAAACTTGTTGGTATGGCATGAAAACAATATTTTTGGTGTTTTCAATCACCACAGCATGTATACCACATTTCTTAGACAATCCTCTAAGAATTTTCAGTGTCACTTCTCTCTGTGGGTATCTTTTCCCAAGAGCACTCAGTCATTCATGATCTTTAGTGAATCGACCTCAAGTTTGTCAATGGACTCACCATCTTCCATTTCAAAGCCATCAAACTTTCCAATAGCAAATGCGAAAGTTTGTTTTCCTTAATATGATCGTGCCTTGACACATAACAAATAAAGCGTGTCCCATATTTCTTTTGCGGTTTCACAAAGGAGAAATCATCCCCATCACACCCATCATCAATAGTGTTATACAAAGTATCTTTAGCAATGTAGTCCAGATTGACTAACTTTCTCTCATCAGGAGTCAGTTGGTCATCAGGTTTAGGAAATTCATCCCTGGGATCATTTCTCTCAGTATCAGTGATTCTGGGATTTACAACAGTAAATTTGAATGGCCCTTCAGAGACCACTCTCCACATTCTTTCATGTTTTGAATACAGATGAGCCTGCATTCTCAGTCTCCATAGGTCATAGCTCTCAACAGAGAACATAGGAAGTTTCTTAGAAGGCATGATGACTGAGCCTTGTAAGATGTCAGCAAACAGATCTATTCAGTAGACCACCAAAGTCTTTTAGCAAATAGACTATGGCTACCAAAGCAAGTGGTCAAAATGAACCACTGCTCTGATACCACTTGTTGGTCTCGGTGCTAACGAGTCTCACACGTGTATGGGGGGAATACACGTGTTCAGTGATTTTTCAAACTTTTTCTTCACTAAGGTCAGATGGGTCAGGTTATTCTGATATTTTTGTCCTGAGAAGCACGGATTGCCCTGAGTCAAAGTCTACTAAGACAATGATCCCGAGTCGCTTTTTGAAGACAAATTAGCCCAACCGATCCCGAATTTATCGAGAGATCTCGAGGAGCTTGGATCGATAATTATCTTCTTGAACACTCAAGAGAGTTAGTTCGATTTGGTAACTATCTGTTCTAGCTACTCAAGTGTCTTGAATGGTTGGCCCTAAGTTTATACTCGTTTTAGCTTTTTTGTCAAATATCTTCTTCCTTTAATAAAACAATTGATTAAGGTCAGAATCAATTTTATGCGATTCATTGGATTGGTTCCAACCGAATATCGATGAAATATGCTTTCGATGAAAAACATGTAATGAGATAAAATGCAAAGACATAAAGCAAACAACACAAAGAATTATAGTGGTTCGGAGACTCAAGCTCCTATGTCCACTCTCTCCGATCTTTAGAGAAATTCCTTAACCACTTCCTAAAGCTTTCAAAGCTAACTCCTTTGTAGCTTACTCACTTTTCTACCTTGAGTTTTTCGGGCCGACTCACCGCAGCCTTACTAACTCAAACACACGCAAGTGTTCGGGACTACCACAAGTAGCTTACTAACTTCTTCTCTAGAGTTTTTTCGGCTAACCCAATTTGTAGCTTACTCACTCTTTATAACTCTAACTCACCAACAAAACACACACAAACTACCTTAACAAAGGGTTTGGGTTTTTGGTTGGTTTCCAACTAGGGTGAGATATCCTTTACAATAAGAACTAATGCAAAGGCTAGAATATCTCTTCTAAGCTTTGGATATATCTATCAATCTAGGCTTAGAATAGTGAGCTCTCTCCAATGTGAAACACTTGGGAAATTCTAGGTTTTCGAAAGTGCTTCAATTTGCAATAATCTGAATGAGCTCTTGAGTTGCTTTTGAAATTTCTCGTAACCTCTCAATGTAAAGGGTCACTGGTATTTATAGGTAACTTCACCAAGGTCACTCTTTGAAAAAAAAAACTATCCGTTGGAAGAGATAGCTTTATGAGTTTCCTCTCTGGTGTTTGATGAACGACTATTTTTAGGGTTTGAACACTCCCTTGCATGTTTTAGGAAATATGCAGTCATGTAGTCAATCACCAATTTTTGCAGTCTGGAACTTAGTACTCTCGACATAATTAGTGGTCCTGTCTTTTCAAAGGTCAATGAAGTACAGTGTTGTCTTCCTCTGATTGGTTCTTGTCTTCAGTGAATGTAGACAAACAAAACGGCTCTTTTTGGTTAATCTCTCTAAATGAGACAACCTTAAACAACACTTAGACTTAGTTCCTTTTGTCTGCACTAGAATGTTTTGGACAATATCTACTTTTCTGAACATGTGCAGTTTTTTTCAGTTTTGTAGTCTTCAGATAGATATTATTCAAATGCCTCCGAACATTGGGTTATCTTGAGTATTCAAGATCTTCTTCGAGTCTTCATTAACTACTGAGTCTTCAATGTCTTCAGCAACTTACTGAGTCTTCAGTGTCTTCAGCAAATATCCGAGTCTTCATTTCTTCAGTACCTTTTTAAACCTTCAGTTCTACTGATTCTTTAGTTACTCAGTACCTTCTGAGTTCTTCAGTAACTTCAAGATCTAACCTGATCTATATCTGCTAACTATACATTGTGCAAATATCTTCCTGAACAATCTATGCTGAAACTTGACTCAGACTATCAAGATTATCCTGAACATGTCATACTCAGGGGTTTTTGGGATCTAATCAAAACTTCTTTATTAAATTCATCTCCCAACAAATGATTTATTAATTATTTCAGTAAATAAATAAGAAATTTCAGTTTGGTTATACAAAGTAAAAGCATACTTTTCAGTATAACCCAAACAGATCCTTGATCGGGGCTATTTGAGAATCATGCTTAAGTCATCTGAGTTCTCACAACCTCAATGACAACAATGACTCATGGGAACACTTGTATGAATAAATGCAAACAATCAAATATATTATTCAAATTAGTGTATTGTCATACATTAATATTAAGTGAACTATAATATTAAATCAAACTGAATAGCATCGAGTATTATGTCCTTACAATAAATTGTCTCTAGGACACTAACACTAACAGTATATTGTCGTCCTTCATTCCCTGAAAGGTTCTAAGATCGAGCTATTTTTTTCTTTAACCTTCTTATTTTCAAGTCGCCAGCAATCCTAATGGTATGGGATTATCCTAATAGAGTAGGTCTTATATGAAAATTTTTACATGTGAAAATATCATATTTTGAAAATCATAACAGTTATAAATGTGCCTGTGTATAAGCTAAGCAACAATAGTCTTTGTAGCCTAGTGGTAAGCAATACTTTCTTAAGGCTGCTTAACCCGGGTTCAATTCCTGTTTCCTTTATTAAAAAAAAATTTGCTCTTCTTTGAAATGTGACCCTTGTCACATAAATAATAAATAAATAAAATAAATCACATAAAAGCCGATTCAGCACATTGAATATTTATTAAATTAATTTTTTCACGAATTTATTTAGTTTTTTTCAATTTTTTTCTTAATAAAAATAAAATAAAAAATAAAAAGTCAATTCTTCTTTGGAATTGAACCCTTGTCACAAAAATAATAAATAAATTAAATAAATCACATAAAAACATACTCAACATATTGAATATTTATTAAATAATTTTTTTACTAATTTATTTAGCTTTGCTCTTTAGTTATGAAGGGTTGCAAACTGAAACGATATTACATGTAAAACGTAACAGTATTACATATAGCAGTATAACACTATTACATCAAAAAATAAAAAAATAAAGATATTTTGCACACCCACGGAGGTTGCTAGTGCATGCGATTACACCATTACTGTGTGAAATTTATTTTTTTCGTGCAACCACTAAAATCGCCGCCGATGGCGGCCGGTCCACCCACGGCCACCATCCCCCAGACGTGGGACGCCATGGCCACAAAATTCTGCAACATCTTTGCGGCGCTTTCAAATCCCAAGACACTCTCATCGCTGATTCCATATGCGCATCTGGGTCGCGATTTTCAGAACCCCAATTTCAATCGCTCCTCGGCGGAGGACGCGGGCCACGAGCCAATTTACACCGTCCTAGGCATGTCCACCCATCCCCGTTACAATCCCCTCATGCCCGGACTTCAGCGACGGAGTTTGGAGGATTCGCGATTTTGCCCTATTCAGGGTGGGCCGGATTCAGCTGCTCAATCAGAAGAGGTGAGTGCAGGGGATGATCTGGAGTATCCCCCACTGGGTGGGGCTCGTGCCATGGGCTCGGGCTCGGCCTCTCTTCTTGATTCAGGCCCTGCTCAGGCGTCAATTTCTGAACGTAGGACCAAGGCTGCTACGGGTTTGGTTGAAGGCCAGTCCGCTCCAGGTATTTCGAATTCTGGGAATTTGAGTTGCATGTCTGATTTTGTTGAGAATCGAGGGCCTGATATTATGAATAAAACTGTTAATTTGCCATCTGGTGCAATTTCTGGTCTGATTTTGGGGGATAAGAACATGATTTTGACGAATGATACAAGTATGAATGCTGGTACGAATTTGGGGATAACATGAGTAATGCTGGTTTATTTGGTGCTGGTATGCATTCTAGGAATGCTGATAATGGTTCTGGTATGAACAGTGAGCTGGGGGATGCTACTGTTTACCCTCATGGAACAGGAGGATTCCACAAAACTCCACATCAAAAATCCTTCGTCTATGGTCTCAATACTCCAAAAACCCTCACGCAGGTGGCTGTTAGAAAGGGGGAGTTCCTGTCGGTAAACATAGATGATTTGTTACATAAGCAAGGAGTCCGTGATTTGCATAATTCTATGATTGGGCGTATCAGGTGCTAAAGTTGTGCCGACTACAGAGCTTAAGGCTTTATTAGACAAAGTTTGGTGCATTAACGGAAGTTGGAGACTTGTCACCTTGGGGAGAGGGTACTTCAACATCCAAATAACAGATTTGACGGAACGTAACATGATCTTTCTGAAACGTTCTTGGCCCTTAGAGATTGGGACTATCAGACTTCAAAGGTGGGTCCCGGAATTTAACCCTTATAAGGTGAGTTCACCGATTGTCAATGTATGGGTGCGCATATATGAACTGCCAATGGAATATTTTTACGTGCCCATTATTGCATCGACATTTGGCCCTGTTGTGAGCATTGATGAACATACACGAAACAGAACCATGTGTCACTTTGCTCGTGTCTTAATTGAACTGGATTTGAGGAAAGACAAAGAGTATAAAATTATGTATGAACAATCAGGAAATTGCTCGATTGCTTCAGTAGGCTACGAGGGGAAGCCAGAGGACAAATCCAAACCTCCTGAACCGGATAAAGGACAAAAACAAAAGGCATGGGTTCAAAAGACGACTACGGAAAAGAATAGCAACACCATTGCACAATCTGAAGACATTAGACCCATGAAACACCCTGATACTATGGTTGGTAAGAGGAATGATGTTGATATGCAGGAGATTGGGGACGGAGAGACCATTTCCTACACTAGGGACTTGGGAGACGAGATTGACCAGACCTTGGAGGAGCATGGCCCTGGAGGAGTTGCCGGAGCTACCTCTGAAGATACGCAGATAGTGGAAAATGAGAAGGAACAAGAGCACGCCCAAGACTCAGAGGATTGGGAGACGGTTACGAGGAAGAAGGCAGCTTCGCCGACACGCCTATAGGTTTCACAGACTTCCTCCCCACCTGCTACCTCTAATAGTTTTGTCATTCCCCAGACGAGGGACGGAACTACAGCCTCGGAGTTGGAGACAGAAGTCAAAGATTATCCGAATGACCCTTTGGGACCGAAGGAAGCAAAATCACCAGAACCAAATACGAAGAAGAAGGTCGGAAGACCTCGTGGAGGAACAAAGCAGAAGCCGATTGCTCTAGTCCCCAACTATAACACTTGTGCACGAGAAACCACTATCCCTTCGGTCTCGGAGGCGGTGGTCATTGTTAAAGCCCATTCACAAGTTGTCTTCAACATCGATGATGAGCCCCTACGTAAAATGCATCTGTTAGAATCTTGGGCTAAAAATGGTCCTTAGCTAATTTTACATGCTTTTGTTGCTATCATGGTCACTTTTGGACCATTTACTCCTTCTTTTCTCTTGTACGGGTCACTTTTGGGCCCACATTTTTCTTTCTCTTTTTATATATTGCCTATTTGTCAAAAAATAAGAAAAAAATAAAAAAATTGAAGTGTATTAAATGCACAACTTAAGTAGTACTATTGAAATTCATAATCAACAATCATTTATGCATTCTATTTTGATTTCAAATAAGAAAATGAAGCAGTGTTATAAGCAAAAGTATAACAGTATTATAAGCAAAAATATAACAACAGTACATGCAGAAACATAACAATATTACAAAAAAAAAAAAAAAGAAGCATAACGATATTACAATCTAAACAAGGCGAAAACTAAGGTAAATTATTGAGGTTTTCTAATCAAAACGGAACAGTATTACATGCAAAACATAACAATTATAATTAAAAAAATAATTTTAAATTATACGTACAATTTGTAAACAGAAGTAATAATAAAAAAATATTTTCTTATATACTTGAATCAACTAGATAACTAATTAACTTTATTTTTAATTCATCAATTAATTGTGAATATAATCTACAATTAATTAAAATACATACCTAATTAAAATAGTTAAACACAATTTATTATTTAGAAAGTCTCAATTTAAAAATATTTAATGTGTTGTAGTATAGTGATATGGAGCCTTCTCTCTTAGCATAAACACTTAATTTAGACCCCTTTGACTTACTCTCTTCTTTATTAAATATACATCCTTAATTAAATTAAATTAAAAATCATGAGTTATTATCAGGGGCGGAGCCAGGATCTTGGGCAAGGGGGTCAATTAATATAGTCCAACACTAATATATCTTCAATTATACTCCCTCCGTCCTATTTTTGATTATCCATTTACTGTAGACACGGAGATTAAGAAAAAGTAGGAGATAATAGTATTAAATGGTGTAAAGTGGGTAAAGTGGGTTTCGTGGAGGGAAATAATAGTATTAAATGATGTAAAGTGGGTTTGGTGGAGATAAATAATAGTATTAAATAGTATTGAATGTTGCTTTATTGCCTTATTTGGAAATAGATAAACAAAATTAGGACGACTATTTATGGAAAAACGGATAATCAAAATCAGGACGGAGGGAGTAAAATTTAGATATTTTATATTTGTATTAAAATATATCAATGTTCATGGTTAAATATCTCAAAATACGTAAATATTTTCTTTTATTAAAATATATAAAGTTTCTCTCGCATATCATGAAAATCAACAATTAAGTCTTTACATAATTCTTTGAAATTTACTTCTCAATATAACACATTAATTGACCGTTCGTAAAAAAATTCACATTTTATTTTGTAATGTTGTTTTCAATTAACGGATTTAATTCACATATTGAACCTTTGATATTTTCTTTTTATAAAAAATATTAACATCCTTGCAGTCAGGAAAAAATAACAGTCTAGTAGAAAAAAAAAGTGTTATTAATAGAAATTTCAAACTTACAATATAAGCAGGTGTAGCAGAGTGGTCGTGTTCTTTGCTTTGAATCCAAACTCAAGATTCAACCCTGCAAACTACGGCGATTTTGCCCTTTTTTCTAAATAAGGTAATTTCTAAAAAAATTCACATCCTTTCGTATAGCTTTTTAACTTTTAGGCGCATAAAAATCCTACATACATTTTTAAATATATTGCAATACGTACAAATATAATTGATTATACAAATATTTTTACCACTAAAATTATAATGCGAGTTGTATTTAAGTAATTATTTTTTAAAAAATATTGTCATATTAATGAAGCAAAAAAATGTAAATTATTTTTATAACATTTTAGCCATTACTGTCTTTAAGTATATGGCAACACACATGTAATTGATTACAAATATAACTAATGTTTTTGCCGTTAAAATAGTAAAATAAGTTGTATTTAAGTAATTATTTTAAAAATATCCATCATATTATAAAGCATAAAAGTGTGTTTTTAATAATTATTTATAAAAAAATTATATTATGTTTGAGTTCATATTAGAGAAAATTATGAGGGGCCTTATTTTAAAATCGGCTCAGCGTCTAAAACTTATAAGATCGGCCTTGATGATTCTTGAACAGTGATGGTGCATATGCACAACAATAATTGTGTGCATGCATGATTCATAACTAAAACCATAAATTTAAAACATAATTATCAAATTTACAGATCATATAGCAATGGGGACAAATGTAAAATTTCATTTTAAGATAATATTTAAAGAAGCAAACTCTATATAATTATAAACTAAGTCTTGTATGCAAAATTCAATGTAAACAAATTGCATATTTCAGTGCAATGAATTGCATAGTTCTAAAAAATACTATGAAATGCACGGTGCACTGCACATGAGACTCGCCCATAATTATAGTATCAAATGGAGTTTCAAATCAAGTGAAACAAACTCCTAGAATCTTTTATATATAAAAAATTTAAAAAATAAATCTCACTTGCTCTTAAATTCATTCATAAATCTCTATAAATAGCTAAATCCATGTCACCATCTAACAATGTGAACGTAAATAGCAGGATCACCGTCCAAGGGAAAATCATGTCGAAGTTGAGACTAGAGAGGGGAAACTCTAGAGCTACACTAGGTACGTACGTTGAGGTTGGGTCGCTTTCTATATCACCGCCCATTAGAAATAGATCATCAACCTCCAAATTCTAATTATTGCCTTATTATAATATAATTTGTGTATTATTAATTATTATTCAACTTGGAGTATTGTAAGTCCTCAAATTACATAAAACTATATCAATATTTGATTTCTTAGTATTGTTCTATACGCATCCAACACGAACCAATAGAGAAGAAATTTGATTTCTTAAGAATATTTTGTTACCACTACTATACATTTAAGCTTGCACAGCTGCACTTGGACAGCCATTTTTTCAAACAGCTCTCCAAGCTACAGCTTGAAGAGCGGTTTTAATTAAAAATAATAATAGACAGCGGTTCAAAACCGTTGTCCAAGTACAACACTTAGAAAGCGGTTTAGAACCGCTGTGCAATGTTTTAGACAACGGTTTTGAACCGCTGTCCAAGGGCAGAGTTTGGACAGCGGTTCGGAACCGCTGTCCAAAAGGTCGGATAATTAATATATATACACCCAAATCACGAACCAAAGGAAATTTTCCCCAAATCGTTAATTAAAACCAGCTGATATCGAAGCCCTAGCCTCCTCCTCCCTCTCCCCCAAATCAAACCATCCGCCGCGCGTCCTCCCCTACCGTCGCCGCCGTCGCCTTGTTGCCAAGCTCCCCTACCGCCGCCGCCGTCTAGCTTTCTCCTTCCATAGGTAATTTTTATTCAGTAGAAGGTATTTAATCGTACTGGATGACATGTGGAGTATTGAACTTTGGGACGACATTAAGTTTTTCTTTTCAAATAATGATAATGGACGTCGTGTTGTTGTTACCACTAGGTTAGTCAATATTGCTCTTCATTTCGACTCATCTTACCACACGGTTAACTTACTAGATGAGGATAAAAGTTGGAGTCTATTTTGTCAAGAGTCGTTTGGGGAAGAAGGTTGCCCTTCTGAATTAGAGGAAACTAGTAAGAAGATCTGTGAAAATTGCAAAGGACTTTCGTTGTCCATTGTTGTAATTGGGGGGTTTCTTCTAAAGTCCAGTAAGTCACGAGAATATTGGAAGGGTATTGCAAGGGATAAGTACTCAATTTTGAATTCAGAAGAAGACAACGAATGCATCATGAGTATATTATCATTGAGTTATACCCACTTGCCGGCCCATCTTAAACCATGTTTTCTCTATAATCGATTCCTGTTTCTAAACTCATTAAAATTTGGGTGGGCGAGGGATTTCTAATACCGAATGACGGTAAAATCTTGGAAGTGGTTGGTGAGGGGTATTTAAAGGATCTTGTGGACAGGAATCTCATTTTAGCTAATTTGTTAGGATTAATTGTTGTTAGATGAACAATTGATGCTTGGTTTATATATTGTTAATTGTATATATATATATATATTGTGTGGCTTTGTTTAATTGTTTTTAGTGGCTTTGTTTAATTGTATGTATGGTGTATGTATATTGGTGTATATATGTATATCATGTATATTGGTGTATATATGTATATTGGTGTATATATATCATGTTGTATGTATTGGTGTATGTATATTGTTGTATATATATTGGTGTATGATGCACTCAAGGTGTTTGATAATATGCTTGTGTGAGGATTTAAACATAAATTAGTGTTAATTTATTAGGATTAATGTTGTTGGTGTTAGAGATGAACAACTTGTTAGAGATGAATACATATTGTGTGACTTGGCTTGATTTTTTATGCTAATTTAGATATGAACAATTGATGCACTCAAGGTGTTTGATAATATGCTTGTGTGAGGATTTAAGCATAGTTTTGAATATTGTTTGTTTTTTGTTTATTAAATGTTGTTTCTTCTGTTTTACAAGATCATGTCTCGTTTGCCATAACCCGGAGATGATGGAGATGATGATGGATATTCTGATGGAGATCATGACGCATATGATCATGGTGCATATGATCGACAACATCCTGATGACTTGAGAGAGTGTGACACTGATGCTCCCACCACCACTAGCAGCTCCGGGGAGAAGAGCACTCGGGGTATAGTCACCATGTCATCTATTTGTTGGGGAATAATTTGTCCGGATCTATTCGGGATGAATATTTAAATACAAATTTAATTTTGATAATTATTACTAGCATGAATTAATCATATATTAATTCAAATAATAATTCAAAAACAAATCATGTATATAAACAGTTCACGTAAATCCTTCGCATGCGGAATTACTACGAGTTTACGTGAACTTACCTCTTGGAATGACAATGGTCTCGTATATGAAAACACACCAAAAGTCCTTCCCAAGTATTCCCTAGTCCTTGCTCGACAATCCGGTGGAAGGATGCTCGCGAACAATTAACAAAATGAAAGATAAACTTTGTTGCACCACCTTTGTGGATTTACTAATTTTTCCAGCACATGGAATTGTACTTGGGAATGAAAGAATCATCCCCTATTTATAGATGGGGTGGTGGTCGAAATTTTGGGGAAAAACCAATGTGGGAAAATCTTTTCTTGATCTCCAAGAAATCTTAAATATATCTCATATATTCTTTTCTCCATAATTAAAATATTCCACATAATCCCACCTCATCTTGTTATGACATATTTTTCGAAAATCAAGAGACAAGAATCCAAGATTTGGATCTTCTTGAATTTATGAGATATACTTGTATTTCAAGAAATACATATCTTCCATAATATCTTTTAAAGAAAATCTTTCTTTCCCTTAATTATCAAAAAATTTGAAAATTTCATATGAATAACCAAGTGGGAGATTTCTTGAATTTAATGAGATAATCTTGTATTCCAAGATTACATATCTTCATTCCATAACAAAATTCAAAGAAAATCTTTCTCCCCTTTTATCCATAATTTTCGAAAAAGAGAGGAAAAATAAGCAACAAAATTTATTTTATTTTTAAACACCTTTTTCAGTTATTGAACTTTATCTTGGGCTACTTGGGGGGCCTTTAGGAGAATTGAGATTGGACCTTCCAATGGATCTTGAATTATCAATATTGAGCCACAATATTATCCAAGCCCATAAATATTAATTAATCCCACTACATAATTAATATTGCACTATCCATCTTAACCCATATTACAGTTACTATGGCTCCCGATTATTATTTTCCCGTGTTTAAGATTGTCTAGCCCATTAATTAATTCAAGCCACTGAAATAGCTTTCCATTAATTAATATTTTTTATCCCTGGTAAAGGAACGGTTCAACATTATTATCCATACCGGAAACTAGTTCCACTTGCAAGATTTGGTATGATAAAACTTATGAACCTCCCATAATAAGTCAAAGCAATAGTTACTAACCACACGCAATCCTATTTAAGGGACGAAGATTAAGAAATAACTAACCACTGAGGTCTAATTCTTCCTAGTTCAGTTCTGAAGAATTTTTCCTCCTGTAGGTCCTCTTCAATGCATCAGTCATGCACTAGTGTAATCTCTTGGTCAAGACAAACCAATCTGAGCCTTACACTACAACCTTTCACGATGTATTGCTCATTTCCATCTAGGTTGTGAATAGTGTAATTTTAGTTACAAGGAACTGTTAATTTAATCTTCTGTGATCTTGGTATCACTAAATTAACTACAATGTAACACGTACTATTTAATGAACAGTTATGCAGTAAATATATGTAACATTCGATGATATTTAAAGCATTAGTGATAAACAATTTATTTCAGTAAATAAGTCCGAAATTCAGTTAGTTTGATTATACAAAGTAAAAGCATACTTTCCAGTATAATCCCAACAATCTCCCACTTATACTCAAAGTCTGCTTTTAAGTATACTACAACATGTCTCTTGTAGTACGTGACAACTAATGCCACCTACACGAACCTAATAATGTCTCCCACTTATACTCAAAGCAGATTGGCAACGGTCTTGACACCCATTCCTTTCACATGTCTCTCGAATGTATTATGAGGCAGACCCTTTGTGAATGGATCAGCTAGGGTGTCTTCTGACGCGATCTTTGCCACCTCTATATCTCATCTCTTAACGATATCTCGTATAAGATGGTATTTCCTTTCAATGTGTTTGCTGGCCTTGTGGGCTCATAACCTCCTATTGCTTTGGTTGACATTGGACCACATACATCTGTGTGAACGATTTCTAACACTTCTTTGGCTCTATTCCCCTTGGATCCAAATGCCTCTTGGTCATTTTACCCTCCAAACATGATTCGCAGGTTGGAATTGGTTCAACTTGGAGAAACTCCAGTGAACCGTCTTTCACCAACCTTTGGATCCTCTTTGGATTTATATGTCCCAATCTTAGATGCCATAGAAGTGTCTCGTTCACGTCTGATGAACGTTTTCTTTTCTCGGAAACAGTTGATGTGTTATAGGATGCATTTCGTGAGTGGTGTGCACAGTTAATTGTATAGAGATTATTCGACAACGTTCCATGACAGATAAATTTATCAAAAAGAGAAATGGTAACAACTTTATTAAAAGTAACCGAATATCCATCAAGGTAAAGTTTAGAAACTGAAATTAAATTCTTTCTAAAGTTCAAAACGTAAAGAACATCTCTTAAAATTAAAACCCTGTCTTCAAAAGACATGTGCACTTCTCCCACTGCTTCAGCTGCCACTCTCGTAGCATTGCCTAGTGCGATGAGGATCTCACTCTCACTAAGTTGCCGGGTCCGCTTGAACCCCTGTAAAGTGAAACAAACATGATCAGTGGATCCCGTATCCACTACCCATAAATGGGAGGCATACGCAACTAAGCAAGTTTCAACAACTAGTGCGTGAGAATTACCTTTCTTTCCATTCCTTTTGGGTTTGGAACAGGCTGACCTCCAATGTCCTTTTTCACCTCAGTTGAAGCACTTCCCCTTAGCTGGCTTGCTCACTGCTCCACCCTTCTTCACCTTTTCTTTGCTATTGGCAACACTTGAGTTCACTTGCTTGTGGCTTTTGTCCTTTTTCTTGTTCTTACCACCCCTTGGCCTTGAAGAAGAAGAGGGTCCATTTGCCACCAAGGCTTGGCTCTTTTGCCCCAATATCGCCTCCGCCGAGACTAAAGCTTGCAATAGATCAGGCATCGAGAACTTCTGATTATTCATCTGGTAGTTCAGCCTGAACTGTTCAAAACTTTTCGGCAGAGAGTGGAGCACAAAATCAATTTGGGTCTCGATGTCGTATTCAGCGCCAAGTACCTCAAGTTTATTAAGGTGAGCCATCATCTGGAGAACATGCTCCCTTACGGGCGTTCCCTCCACCATTTTTATAGAGAGCAAGTCCCTCATGGTGATCTGACGAGCCACACGGTTCTGATGTTGAAACATCGCTTTAAGACTAGTCATGATGTCTGCAGCGGTCTCAATGTTCTGGTGTTGGTGTTGCAACACATCTGACATAGAAGCCAAGATGGTACACTTTGCCATTTCGTTGGAATGCTCCCAGTCAGCATACTCTTTCTTAACCGTTTTAGTTGACTCATCTTTTGGCTTTTCTGGTTTAGGTGTAGTGAGAACCCAGTTATGGCTTTGTGCAGTGAGGACAATAGTAAGTTTACCATTCCAATCAACGAAGTTTTCACCAGTAAGCAAATTGTCTTTAAGTATATTGAACAGTGGATTAAAAGGTTGCGACATGATGAAATGAAATAAATAATAATATGCATAAGCACAAATATATCACAAAATTCGATCACATGTTTCATATTAAAATCTCAAAAAAAAATATGAACATGCATCAGTCAACATCTCAAAACAATTTAAATAAGTCACGTGGGGTGGGTCATTACTTAAACACATTCAAGCAGGTTATAAACAAGAACAATTACAAACCTTTAATATTCAGATTAATAGTTGGCTCTCACTTGACCAATATAAAATTAACAGGGACTTCGGGGAAGTATATGCATATCAATTTTATACCTAAGTAATAACCATGATTAAATACAGAATTATTATTCGCTTTGAACGAGCCTCGTGGGGAGGGTCATCGTCGCCACAAGTAATAATCCACAATCATCCATTTGAAATTTATTCATGTGAAAGCTAACTTTTGACCGTCCCGTGTGGGGAATTTCTCCAAAAGAATTCACAAATAAATTAATCATGGAGGTCAAAATTAATTCAATTTTATTATCCGGAATAAAATTGTCAATTAATTATTTAAACATACTTAGTAATTTTTGAAGGTGAAATTTTTCATTGGGCAACTCTCATGCAAACACATTTAAACAAATTAAATAAAGCACAAAAAATCACAATAATAAATCAAGCAAAGCGGAAAAATAAACATATTGGGCACAAATTATCCAATTGTCATGGTTTGATTTTTCTTGGCTTGATTTTGAAGAAATGCCTTCTTGAATTTCTCCCACTCGATCGTCTAAAAAAGAACTCCATCTCGAAACGCCACGCCAAGTAGCTCGCAGTCGGGATGCACGCCCGCATCCGGTCGGCCCCTTAGCCGAGTCAGCCTTGGCAGCCTTTCAAGACGCCTAAGAGTAGGCGCCGCCCCGTGAATCAGCTTCGGCGGAACAGCGACGTGTGTATCTCATAAGATTGGCTACAAGACTCGCCTCGCCTCGCCTCGCCGCCGCCGCCGCCCGTCCGCCTCGGCCGCCAGCAGATGGTCCGTCGTGCCGTCTGGAAGTCGCCGTCCGTCGTGCGTCGTCGAGGCCGATCGCGCCGATCCGCCTCGACGCCCAGCATCGCCCATGCGCATGGCAATGTCCGCATCGCAATCGCGCGTGCCTTTTTGGAACATTTTCGATTCGATGCACGTCCGTCGTCTGCATCGGATCGGATCTATTCTTTAATTCTTCGTCTCCGCCTCCGTTTCCAATCCGGTTATAATTTATTTACAAAAAATAAATAAACCTAGATCTAGACTAGTCTATTACATTGATCAAATCAAACAAATCCTAATCTACTCGTGGATTTTCTCACGAGGCAAAATGAATTCGAACTAATCGAATTAAAACTACAATTTATATGCATGCATAAATAAACACATTAAATTCCATGACAAGTGGATACCTGCAAAAAAAGATCTAGCAATTCTACTATCCAATTTCAAATTTAATGAAAACGAATTAAATTACAATCTAAAATCCAGAGCCCGAAACCGAGGCTCTGATACCAGTTGTTGGGGAATTAATTGCACGGATCTATTCGGGATAAATATTTAAATACAAATTTAATTCTGATAATTATTACTAGCATGAATTAATCCTATATTAATTCAAATAATAATTCAACAACAAATCATGCATATAAACAGTTCACGTAAATCCTACGCATGCGGAATTTCTACGAGTTTACGTGAACGTACCTCTTGGAGTGGCAATGGTCTTGTTGATTAGACACACCAAAAAAACCTTCCCAAGTATTCCCTTAATCCTTGCTCGACAATCCGGTGGTAGGATGCTCGCGAACAATTAACAAAAGGAAAATAAACTTTGTTGCACCACCTTTGTGGATTTACTAATTTTTCCAGCACATGAATTGTACTTGGGAATGAAACATTCATCCCCTATTTATAGAGTTGATGTGGACGATTTTTTGCTCATGGAATAGGGGAAAAAACCTTTTCTTGATCTCCAAGAAATCTTGAATATATCTCATATATTCTTTTTCTCCATAATTAAAATATTCCATAAAAATCCCATTCACTCTTGTTATGGTGTATTTTTCGAAATATAGGGAACAAGAATCCAAGATTTGGATCTTCTTGAATTTATGAGATATTCTTGTATTTCAAGAAATACATATATTTCATAATATCTTTTCAAGAAAATCAAGAAAATCTTTCTTGCCCTTTATATTTCAAAATTTTCAAAATTTACTATATGGATAACCAAGTGGGAGATTTCTTGAATTTAATGAGATAATCTTGTATTCCAAGAATACATATCTTCATTCCATAACAAAATTCAAAGAAAATCTTTCTCCCCTTTTAATCCATAATTTTCGAAAAAGAGGAAAAATAAGGCAACAATATTTATTTTATTTTTAAACACCTTTTTCAGTTATTGGACTTTATGTTGGGCTACTTAGGGGGCCTTTAGGAGAATTAAGATTGGACCTTCCAATGGATCTTGAATTATCAATATTGAGCCACAATATTATTAAAGCCCATAAATATAAATTAATCCCACTACATAATTAATATTGCACTATCCATCTTAACCCATATTAAAGTCAATATGGCTCACGGTTATTATTTTCCGCGTTTAAGATTATCTAGCCCATTAATTAATTAAAGCCACTGAAATAGCTTTCCATTAATTAATATCTTTTGTCCTTGGACGATTTAACATTATTATCCATACCGGAAACTAGTTCCACTTGCAAGATTTGGTATGATAAAGCTTATGAACCTCCCAAGGGGGCAAATCGAACAAGTGTACTTGCACACGATTCTCCGTATTAAATCTTAGCAATCGCATGTGGCCAATAATATTGCCCAAGATAAAAAGTATTGAATCTCGTTGATTCTCTACCCGTGATAAGTCAAAGCAATAGTTACTAACCACACGTGATCCTATTTAAGGGACGAAGATTAAGAAATAACGAACCACTGAGGTCTAATTCTTCCTTGTTCAGTTCTGAAGAATTTATCTTCCTGTAGGTCCTATTCAGTGCATCAGTCATGCACTAGTGTAATCTCTTGGTCAAGACAAGCCAATCTGAGCCTTACACTTCAACCTTTCACGATGGATTGTTCATTTCCATCTAGGTTGTGAATGATGTACTTTTGGTTACAAGGGACTGTTAATTTAATCTTCTGTGATCTGGTATCACTAAATTAACTACAATGTAACACGTACTATTTATTGAACAGTTATGCAGTAAATATATGTAACATTCGATGATATTTAAAGCATCATTAATAAATAATTTATTTCAGTAAATAAGTCCGAAATTCAGTTCTGATTATACAAAGTAAAAGCATACTTTCCAGTATAATCCCAACATGTATATCCAATCAAAATAGTTTTCACCAGTAAGCAAATTGTCTTTAAGTATATTGAATAGTGGATTTAAAGGTTGCGACATGATGAACTGAAATAAATAATAATATGCATAAGCACAAATATATCACAAAATTCGATCACATGTTTCATATTAAAATCTCAAAAAAATATGAACATGCATCAGCCAACATCTCAAAATAGTTTAAATAAGCCACGTGGGGTGGGTCATTATTTAAACACATTCAAGCAGGTTACAAACAAGAACAGTTACAAACCTTTAATATCCAGATTAATAGTTGGCTCCCACTTGACCAATATAAAATTGACAGGGACTTCAGGGAAGTATATTCATATCAATTTTATACCTAAGTAATAACCATGATTAAATATAGAATTATTATTTCACTTTGAACGAGCCTCGTGGGGAGGGTCATCGTCGCCACTAGTAATAATCCACAATCATCCGTTTGGAATTTATTCATGTGAAAGCTATCTTTTGACCGTCCCGTGGGGGGAATTTCTCCAAAAGAATTCACAAATAAATAAATCATGGAGGTCAATAATTAATTCAATTTTATTATCCGGAATAAAATTATCAATTAATTGTTTAAACATACTTAGTAATTTTCGAAAGTGAGATTTTTCAAAACATTTTCTAATGCATCGCTAATTTAAACACAATTTAAATAAGCATAAATAACGCATAAACATCTAGACAAAAATTAAACATATTGGGCACATTTATCCAATTGTCAAGGTTAATTTTGTCATGTCTTGATCTTGAGAAATCGTCTTCATAGCCTTCATCGTTCGTCTCGAAAAGCTCCCACTTGATCGTTAAAAAAAAACGCCTTGTCAAGCCACGTCATCGACCGGCTTTCGTGAAAGTGCCCTCTTGCTCTCCGGCCGTGTCGAGTGGCGTCCGTGGCGTCTTGGCGAAAGTGCAGCGCCAAGTCATCGCGCCCGTCTTAGCGTCGCCGTTTTGGCCCTCGCGCGCATCGCGGCGGCCAGTCGCGCCGCCCGTCTTTCGCGTTGCGATCGCGCTTCGCCGCGCGCCCGCGCGCCTACTCGGCATCGCCCGCCCGCGCCCGCTGCATCGCCCGCGCGTGCCTTAGCGGTATTGCCGCCAAGCCGCGCCAGCGTCGCTGGCGAATCAGCGTCGGCTCGGCCCCTCCAGCCTCACCCCACACCCGTGCGCGCCCACCAGCGTCCGCGTCGTGCGCGTGCCTCCGTGGCACGTTTCACGCGATGCACGCTGCCTACGCTCTGTTCCGGATCCCGTCTTTTAACTCTTCGTTTCCGCCTCCATTTTTCTATCCGGTTACAATTTATTTACAAAAATAAATAAACCTAGATCTAGACTAGTCTATTACATTGATCAAATCAAAGAAATTCTAATCTACTCGTGGATTTTCTCACGAGGCAAAACGAATTCAAACGAATCGAATTAAAAAACCACAATTTATATGCATGCTTAAATAAACACATTAAATTCCATGACAATTGGATACCTGTAAAAAAAGATCTAGCAATTCTACTATCCAATTTCAAATTTAATGACAGCGAATTAAATTACAATTTAAAATTCAGAGCCCGAAACCGAGGCTCTGATACCAGTTGTTGGGGAATAATTTGCCCGGATCTATTCGGGATGAATATTTAAATACAAATTTAATTCTGATAATTATTACTAGCATGAATTAATCCTATATTAATTCAAATAATAATTCAACAACAAATCATGCATATAAACAGTTCACGTAAATCCTACGCATGCGGAATTACTACGAGTTTACGTGAACTTACCTCTTGGAATGGCAATGGTCTCGTATATGAAAACACACCAAAAGTCCTTCCCAAGTATTCACTAGTCCTTGCTCGACAATCCGGTGGAAGGATGCTCGCGAACAATTAACAAAAGGAAATATAAACTTTGTTGCACCACCTTTGTGGATTTACTAATTTTTCCAGCACATGGAATTGTACTTGGGAATGAAAGAATCATCCCCTATTTATAGATGGGGTGGTGGTCGAAATTTTGGGGAAAAACCAATGTGGGAAAATCTTTTCTTGATCTCCAAGAAATCTTGAATATATCTCCTATATTCTTTTCTCCATAATTAAAATATTCCACAAAATCCCACCTCATCTTGTTATGGCATATTTTTTGAAAATCAAGAGACAAGAATCCAAGATTTGGA
Source organism: Stenogyne calaminthoides (assembly GCA_037126765.1). Taxonomy (NCBI): domain Eukaryota; kingdom Viridiplantae; phylum Streptophyta; class Magnoliopsida; order Lamiales; family Lamiaceae; genus Stenogyne; species Stenogyne calaminthoides. Next base: position 8,763,381 of record JBBCBC010000015.1, read on the forward strand.
TCTTCTTGAATTTATGAGATATACTTATATTTCAAGAAATACATATCTTCCATAATATCTTTTCAAGAAAATCAAGAAAATCTTTCTTTCCATTAATTATCAAAAATTTCGAAAATTTCATATGAATAACCAAGTGGGAGATTTCTTGAATTTAATGAGATAATCTTGTATTCCAAGAATACATATCTTCATTCCATAACAAAATTCAAAGAAAATCTTTCTCCCCTTTTATCCATAATTTTCGAAAAAGAGAGGAAAAATAAGCAACAAAATTTATTTTATTTTTAAACACCTTTTTTCAATTATTGGACGTTATCTTGGGCTACTTTGGGGGGCCTTTAGGAGAATTAAGATTGGACCTTCCAATGGATCTTGAATTATCAATATTGAGCCACAATATTATCCAAGCCCATAAATATTAATTAATCCCACTACATAATTAATATTGCACTATCCATCTTAACCCATATTACAGTTAATATGGCTCCCGATTATTATTTCCCGTGTTTAAGATTATCTAGCCCATTAATTAATTCAAGCCACTGAAATAGCTTTCCATTAATTAATGTCTTTTATCCTTGGTAAAGGAACGGTTCAATATTATTATCCACACCGGAATCTAGTTCCACTTGCAAGATTTGGTATGATAAAACTTATGAACCTCCCAAGGGGGCAAATCGAACAAGCGTACTTGCACACGATTCTCCGTATTAAATCTTAGCAATCGCATGTGACCAATAATATTGCCCAAGATATAGGGTATTGAATCTCATTGATTCTCTTCCCATAATAAGTCAAAGCAATATTTACTAACCACACGAAATCCTATTTAAGGGACGAAGATTAATAAATAACTAACCACTGAGGTCTAATTCTTCCTAGTTCAGTTCTGAAGAATTTGTCCTCCTGTAGGTCCTCTTCAATGCATCAGTCATGCACTAGTGTAATCTCTTGGTCAAGACAAACCAATCTGAGCCTTACACTACAACCTTTCACGATGGATTGTTCATTTCCATCTAGGTTGTGAATGGTGTACTTTTAGTTACAAGGAACTGTTAATTTAATCTTCTGTGATCTTGGTATCACTAAATTAACTACAATGTAACACGTACTATTTAATGAACAGTTATGCAGTAAATATATGTACAATTCGATGATATTTAAAGCATCAGTGATAAACAATTTATTTCAGTAAATAAGTCCGAAATTCAAATAGTTTGATTATACAAAGTAAAAGCATACTTTCCAGTATAATCCCAACACTATTAAGAGAGCTCGTAGCAAGGGGAAAACACTTAAGGTAATTTTATTACAATTGAACAGTTTGAAATCGATAAATATATTGATTGATCGTTGAACCTAATTAAATACTATGTTATTGCAGTTATCGTTTTATTATAGGATTTTTGGTTTATGATTTATGGTATTGGACGTATATATAAGTTTTGGTTTATAGTTTTATTATAGGATTTTTAAAATATAAATTAATAATAAAAAAAAAAAAGATATTGACAACGGTTAATAAATCACTGTCTATCTAACATAATAAACTAAATTATAAAAAAATTTATGTTAGGCGGTGATTTATTAATCATTCATTCAAGACAACACTTGCAATGAGGTTGAAAAACCGTCGAAGTCACGATTTCTTGGACAACGTTTTTTATCGATTGTCCAAGCTTTGGATTTGTTATTTGAGAGAGCGGTTATAACCGCTCTCCAAGGTCATTTTTCACAGCTGTCCAAGCCCAAATGTGTATTAGTGTACATTTTTTTTTTCCGATAACTTAGATCGATCCGTCGACTAGCGGAGGCCCCACTTCAAGTAAAGCTAAGTTCTGTATAAACTGACTCATCTCAAGAGTTGATCGTACCTAAAAGGGTTCGAATCTGAGACCTATAGACAGAAGTGGAAGCAGAAATGTAATTCAGTCAGGGCAAAAAAAAAGGTGAAAATTAAAATAATTTATAAATAATTAATATTTTGAATTACAATTGATCACGATGATTTGCTGAATTATCATTCATCCATCCGTCAACGTATCTAATTATTATATTACAAGAAAATAAAAAGTTGACAATGGAATTTTCTAGCACGGTTACGAATATTCCAACAAAATAATTTTGTCTTAATAAGCATTGCCTACTGCTTTTTAACATTCTACTAGAAAAAATATTGTCTACGAATTTTCTATAGATTCTTAAAACAAATAAATTATCTAAGAATAAATTGCCTACACATTTGTAATTTCCGTAGGTAAAATAAATTACTCACAAATAATTCCATAAGCAATTAATATATTTGTAGGCAATTACGTTTGTAATTTAGAATTGCCTATAAATAAATTTACATATGAATTACATTTTTGTAAGCAAATTGTTTGTAGGTAGCTATATGATTAAAAAATTTGTAGACAAGTTGTAGGCTCCTCACGATTAAAGACTATTTTCGTTGAAAATTTTGTAAACATATTGAAAAATTAGGTAGAAAATTCTCTATAGCGTTAAAATTATTTATAAAATTTTAAAAATTTGAGGAGTATATATGTATTTCGCAACAAAAATTAATTGCTCCGCCTTGCCTAAGTGTAACCATAGCGTTAATTAGGTGCCATTCTTCTTAATAAGGTAACCAAATATACTGCACTTTTCTTTTGAAATTTAGATACCGCCCAAAAGACAATTACGGGCAAAAACGACTTCCATGATAGGACTAATTCCAAGTCCTCATATGGAAGTGACTGTACTAAACTAAACTAAAACAGAAACTACAAGAATTAATACAAAATAATGAGAAGTTTCCATATGATTGTACTAAATTAAACTAAAACAGAAACTACAAGAATTAATACAAAATAATGAGAAGTTTGAAACTCTAGATTTCTCTGATTTCACTATATATGTTTAGTTCGTAACTAATGAATTTCAATTAAATGAAGATAAACGGCACCGTTGGAAGCCAAAAGTCAGAAGAGATAAGTGGCAATCAGAGTAAGATAAGTTGTTATCTTCAAATAACGGAGGAAATGTCACATGCATTTAATGCAATTTTACCAGTAGTCAATCTAGCTTTAGTGAACTTATTTCTAAAGACCAAGTGTGAGAGTTTTCCTCTCCAACGGACAAATTCATTCAAGCACTATAAATAGAAGATTAACGGCTAAAGACAAATGCAACCTTGCATATTCTATCATTCTAAACTTCCAAAGTGCTCAACCTTTCTGTTTAAATGCAAGCCAAAATCCTCTGAAGAAGTCACCCAAGCCTAAGTTTTGCAGGCTTAATGTTTCTTCAAACTTAATTGGAAGTCAAATCTACTTCATATTTTACCTACTGGCTATAAATAATTAGGATTTTAGTGATCCTTCCTTAAGTGGGAATTGAGTGTGAACTCTTGCATTTTAAGGTTTCACTACTTGTGAGATTAATCTTAGTGCGGTCTACAAGTGAGGCGGAACGAAGTTCCAACTAGAGAATTGATTTTTTGTAATCACTGAATATCTAATCTAGTGAATTTGACACTCGTGGGTGTAATAATGGACATAGAAGGATTACATACACCCCTAAGCCACTATATATTGTTGTTCATACTTTCGTTCATTGCTTTCATTGAAATATATAGCTAGATAGACCGTTGATTGTTTAAAAACCTTAGTTGTTAACTCCTAAAATAGTTATTTATTATTGAGTTCTTAAAAAGTGTTAAGTGTTGCATTGATCTCAAAAGATTCATATATTTTTATTTTGATGCATACTTAGAAGTTCAAAATATATTATCTAATGACTCTTTGACAATCTATGTCTCTGATCAACGCAAAAAAATCTAACTGGAAATCAAGTTTCCTAGCATGCTGACTCAATTGTTGACTATGTAGTCTGCAACTGTTAAGTGAACAATTTCACTTGTATTTGGTTGTATTCAAAACTCTGAGAAAGCCTTTGTTCTGAAAAGTTATTTGCATTATTTTGTAAAATGGGAGAAGTTTATTCACCCATCCAGACTTTTACCATTTAGGAATAAAAGAATAAGAAAAAATATGTTTGTGCAATTTGTCCTTATAGTAACATGTGTTACAATAAATTCAAGTATGTGTTACTATACGGACAAATAGCACGTACATATTTTTTTTATTACACATATTTATCTATAAGATATTGTAAAACACAAATATGTGTTATTGTATTAACAAATCGACACTCCCTCTATTTTTATCCGCTTGCCCCTTTGTTTTTTATCTGAATCTCTTTCTGACTTATGTTCAACTACCTTAAGTAAAGACCCAAACCACCAGATTACACCATTGAATTGATAAAAATATATTTTTTCCATTATCATTTAGTAACACATAATGTCTTTATAGTAACACATATGTGCCTTTATTGTAACACAAATTGGGGTAGCACAGATTTTTTGAAAAAAATTTACTCGATCCGGTTCAACTCGCGCATGATTCACAAAGTTTCAACTCCTTCCCTTTTGAACTACTATTTCATAGTGAAATATTTCACAGAAAAGTCCCCAAAAAATAAATAAGAGATAACAAAAGAAATTAAATTTATAATATAAATAGTATTAATATTTGGGTACTATAGATACTGATATTTTAAGAAGATAAAATTACATGTGCAACTGGTGTACGAGTTTAAGATATGTACACTCGTCCCGGCCCTACCCATGTATCCACATAACATGTCTAATATATTCAATGGGTCAAGTATTTTGTTAAATGGGTCATTCTGTTGCATGAGTGCATGGTGCACTTGGGTGCACAAGAGACCCACTCTTTTAAGAAATACTTCCTTCATTTTTTATTAGATGTCATTCTAGGTTTTCAAGACAAATTAAGGATATATTTTTATGCCAAAATTAATCTTAGTTAAAATTATTTAAATATTCTTAATAATAATTACTAGTAACTGAAAAATTATATACGCAACACATTTGTAGAAAATTTAAAATTATTATATTAAGGGTGCATATGAGATAAAGGGGAAAAAAAATACCAGAACGATATCTATTATACAAATATTTTAAAAGGCTAAAACGACATCTAAATAAGAATGATGAGAATAATTATAATAAATACAAGTTTTAAGACTAGAAACAACTTTGTCCCTAGCATAGACTTAAAGTATATATATGGACAAGATAATTTTTCACTTACAAATTAAGTGCATATGGTTAATCTTCATATTTCCCTGCCACCTATAAACGGTCGAAGTCGCTCTTAGCTCAGGATGAATATTAAATCGCTCTGAACTTAATTTTTAAATCGCACAATTAAAGGATTACTAGGTGGAGTCCTCATCATAAATAACCTCGAACAACAAGTATATCTAAGAAGGTGGATATAATTTTTTTTTCTTTTTATATAATATATATATATACTTTTCTATGAGAACGGCATTTTTATCCTTCTCACATAGCTCCTCATAATTATTTGATGACTTATGTACCCTAAAGTGAATTAGATAGCTACAGCCCTACACCACATAAATGTGCAATTTTTTTTCTCGACAGAATTGATGCATAACTAATGAAACCCATGAAGAATCGTGCTTAAGCAATGACTAATGATGAAACTACTATAAACAATAGAAGTAGAAACTAAAGCACAAAATTTAACAAAACTAACAAATTATTCTATTGCATATGGATAGGTCATATTTGTGTTAGAACAGTAGACAGACGTGGCAAGTTGAGAATCATTTATACCTGACACACCAAAATACTCTGCACCCTCACAGTAACATAATATTGGCCGACAACTCGACTTCACCAAATCACTCTTTCCCGCCCCTCCCCACCCTACACGTGTCCCCTACCATCTCTCATCGTACGGCCACCCATCTAATAAATGCAGTTGCTCTATCCAAGGGCTTTCCCGGTATTTCACGGCTCGCCGGTCACGCTCACTGATTCGAGGGTAGTTTCGTCATTAGAATAAACAAATAAGATAGTGAGCCTTTGGGATTGGGGGATTTTGCAGGATATTTGTTTGTTTTGTTAATACTAATAGAGAGAGAGAGTGTGTAGTGATAACAGCAAATGCCGGTGATATTATTTTGGGGATAAAAAATGCAAGATATCGGAGACGGGAGGTTTATCGGCGTCGGAGATAGGCGGCTGCGGCCGCACGGCCACCACCAAGCGCTAAAGTGTCCGCGTTGCGACTCGCTTAATACTAAATTCTGTTACTACAACAACTACAACCTCTCGCAGCCGCGCCACTTTTGCAAAAGCTGCCGCCGCTACTGGACCAAAGGCGGCGTCCTCCGCACCGTCCCCGTCGGCGGCGGCTGCCGGAAAAACAAGCGATCTAATTCCAAGGCGAAAAGCGAGGCCACAGAAAGCAAATCTCACCCGCGGAGTTCGAGCAGTGAGAGCTCCAGCCTGACCGCCGCCGCCGTGGCGGCCACGGCCGCCGGATCCGTGGCGGCGGAGGAAGGGTCGGCGCCGACGTCGGATTCGCCCGTTTTGTGTAACTTTCCCGATGCGAGGTACGCCAACGTGAATCACGAGGCGTTGGTTGATCATTTAGCAACTGACGGCCAGATCTTCTCGGCGGAGATGGGGAGCCTTATGACGTCATCGGAGGAAATGATGGGGTTTGGCGTGGCCGACATTTCGTACGGACGGGATCAAACAGTGCGCGTAGCAGAGGATCCGAGCCCGGCCACGGGGGACGAGTTCAAGATAGGGGACTGGGGAAGCGGCGGCGGAGATCGAGATTTGTTTGATCTGACGGCTGAAGTTGATCCGTCTTACTGGAGTCAAACGGAGTGGAATGACGACGATCAAAGGGTTTAATTATCTCCCTCTAGTCTCAAATCTCAATCTCACCTTTTTTTTAATTAATTTATTTCACTCCTCAGTTCTCACAGAAATACGGAGTATCAAATATTTTCCAGATATCCCTTTTTCTTACATAATGTAAATTTGATTTTTCCTTTATTTTCCCTCTTATTATGTTTCCTTTATAGTGGGGTGAATTTGGGGATAATTGGTTGTGATTTTACTTAATCTTTGTTTAAAGTGTGGTTAATTAATTCACTAATATATGTTAGAGAAGGTATTGATCCTTACCAATAATAATAATAGTAATGTACGGTGAAAATAATAGTTATGTACGGTGAAAGTAGTATACAATACCTTGTCCATATTACAAATTGCAAGTGACAATTTTCAATATATGTAGTATGATTTTGTCTAAAAAATATATGTAGTACGATATCACATTATTATCATTATTCTTGCACAAAGTCTTTTATGTAAATCAGTTTTGTTATGTAAATAATTTGCATTTTGGATGTATTTTTAAATTATATTAATTGTTTATTAAAAGATATTAATTCTTTTATTTTAATGAGATAATTGCAAAATAGTTGTGTAGTAAAATTATTACGATACACTTGTTGAAGGTCAAGTCTTGTACGCATCCAGGTACACCGTGCATTTATAGTGCATTTTAGAAATATGCAATTCATTATACTGAAAGATGCAACTTGTTTACACTGAACCGTGCAACTACTAATATGAAAAAATAATTGCATGGTTCAGTGTAAATAATTGCATCTTTCAATATAATAAGTTGCATGTTTTTAAAATGCACTATGAGTGTACGGTGCACCTGGATGCACATGAGACTCACTCCTTGCTGAAATGGTCTCACAGTGAGACGGTGTATAATTTGGGCATGACGTTTTAGCACTTCAGAAATGGCTTGTATCATATCTGCTGGGAGTTCACCCGTTTTGGTGTGTCGGATTATCGAAGTCATCCAACTATCTCCGTTTGTGTCCATGAGATAGACTGTTGATGCCAATGAGTGATTGTTCGATGGGAAGATCAACTTGGTTACTGTTACATCCTCCTTGTCGGTTGGCCCTCCCGATGTCGTTAACACTCATCTTTTTCCTTAATTATGATGTTAGAGAATCTCCCATCTACTGAAACTCTAAGTGGGATATTAGGGATTTCATGGTAAGATGTCCTTACCATGATTGTTGCTATATGAAATTTCTTTTTATTGATTGTATCTTCATCTGATTTCAGAAACATTCCAAATTTTGTGGAGACAAGTTTGAAAAACTTCTCATTCCATGCATGGAGAGAGACTCTATACCGGTTTGTCCATATAATTCTCACTGGGTGGACATTTTCAGCGCTCCAAGGTTTAAAGAGATCAAACCATTTAGAAGACAAAATTTTCCATTTGCGCATCTCACCCTCAATGGATTCATTGTTGGTCGATTGGATGAGAACGTTGTCTCCTCCTAAGTAGTTCAAACAGAGATTACATCTACATTCTTTTTTAATCTCCACTATGTCTGTGATCTAAGAGAACTCGCGTTTAAGGACTCCAGTAAAGAAATCTTTGAGCCAATTTATTTCCTCCTCTACGATTGATACTTCAAGCCATTGAACTCTTCAGGAACTCCTAGGGTTTGGGGGTTATTCCCATTTATTCTCCTTCCTCCAGAAGCTTCCACGTACGAGATATTCTCTCTCCTGTTGGCACCATGGTGTATCTCGTGACTATAAGGTCCATTGATCTCTCTAGATTTGTCTTTACACGGTCTCGATTCATCGGATCAAGAGATTTTTCGTGTGTTAGCTACAAGTTTGTACTAACCGAACCAAATATAATTGAGCCTCCTTTCCATTTTTCCCGCATCAATGTCGTGGTCAAATCGAACAATGCCAAACCTCAAACCATTTTTATCCTTCCTATTCGGGATGAATAGGTCAGCCACCTTTGCAATCTCGTTGAATTTATTTTCTAATATCTTCCTATCAAATGCTCTCCGGGAAGTTCTTGAAAAAGAAAGTCACGTAGTTCTTGTTTTAATATCTCTACTAACCTTGTGTTGTCGAACCTCTGACTGTCCCTCGCGGTGATCTTCGAGGATGTGTTGCAGGAGGAGAAAGGCCCCTCCTCGCTCCCTTACTCTCCTTGTCTTTCTCTCTCATGTTTTACCAAACCTATTGGAAAGTATAGATCCACTCAGAGATTATTATTTTATATGAGGCGTCATGGGAACGTGTTTGGTTAAAGTCGTTGTTAAAACACATTTCTGATTCATGTGGTATTACTAGAAATGACAGTGTAGCTTGTGCGCACATATGAGTAACTTGTACGTTAAAGGGAACCTGACAAAACACACACCCCCTAAATTCTTTTACCCGCATAAACTCCAGAAGAGTGCTTAAATTTTCATATAAAAGTGTGCTCTAGTGACAATCTGGTATATTTGTTTACCCTAAAAACTTGTGTGAACCCAAGTTCACGGTGAACTCTATTTCTTCAAATATCACTATAATGTATACACACTATCATTGTTATGCATATACACTATAACTTTTATGTTTATGAACTATCATTGTTTAAAAATGCTTTATTTTTTAAATAGTGACAATGCCATTTTTTAAACAGCAATAGTGCATAAACATAATAGTGTTAGTGTCTAAGCATAACAGTGATAGAGTTCACCATGAACTCAAGTTCGCATCTACTCTTTATTTACTTAATCCTTTCCTATATCTACTTAAAATAAATAAATTATGGTATTGGGATGCTTAGGCTTTGAAGACTGTTGTCTTCAGGGGAGGGAAAACATCAAAGCATTCCTGAAGATTTGGTCCCAAAGATTAGTGGTTGTACTATTTTCCCCCTTAACTAAATTCTTCTCCTGGATTTTTCTATCGAATTTTTAATTAATCATGAACAATGTCCAAAGGGGAGAATTGTAAATATATATGAGATTATTGTGGACATTACTTGGTAAACTATGTTTTAAAAATTGAATCGGACTGGTTGTTACTAGGCAAAGCTACCGAACTGCTTTGAGGCATTGGACCACCCAACGATCGACTCAGTCACGAACTGCTCAAAACAGTGAAAATCGGTACAAACCGGTAACCGATTGAACCGGTCGATCGCCGGTTCAACTTTATTTAAAAAAACTTAAGGTTTAACAAGATCGGCTCCTGTGGCGGCTCATATCTTCGATGGCCAGAAACACCATCACCTCTAGAAATTATGGCTTCAATAAAGTAGGTTTGAGTTGTTGTAGCTTATCTCGTCATTTTCTTCTTTTGCTTCATCATTATTATTTTGCAGAGAAATAACACTCTCACTACAGGAAATCCCACATTCTGTGATGATTTTTTTTGTGACGACACAAAATTCGTCACAATATATTACCTAAAGGTGACAAATTTAATTTTCGTCACTAAAAAGTGAGAATTCGTGACAAATTTTATTTTTGTCACCATTGATGTTTTTTTACATAACTAATTCAAAATTTTCATGACAAAAACAAGAAATTCGTCATAATAAACTTTTGTGACGATATTCATAATATTTAGTGACGATATTGAACGTCATGAAAAATAGTATTTTTGTGACAACTATATGTTTTGTCATTAATTATTCAAAAGAATTGGTGACATCGTCACAATTTTATTTGGTGACGATCTTCATAGCAATTAGTGACGTTCTTATTCGTCGTATAACATAAAATTTTCATGACGATTTTATGTTTTGTCGTCAATTGTTCAGAGTAACCAGTGACATATTTTTGCGTCACCAATAATTATATATGGCGACAATTAATGATCATTTGTCACTTTTAACAAAAGAAAGTCATAAATTCTATAAGGAGGTTTTCGCGACACAAGAATTTCGTTATTATTTGTTATGTAAACATGACAAATTTGAATTTTGTCATAAGAATAAATTATGGGCGGTATTTATGTTGTGACAAAATTTATATTCATCATTATTGTGCACGTATGGTGACGAAATTAAATAATTTGAATTTTGTCATAAGAATAAATTGTAGAATGTAATCAATTAGTGACAAATTTTCACATTCGTCACTGTTATCCACAAATTATGACGAATTTAAATAAAACATCACAATAACTCAAAAATAAAATGTAATAATGAAATTCGAACACAAAACCTCACCAAACAAGGTTCGAACCCATGACCTCTTAAATAAACTTGACAACCAACCACCAAATAAGCCAAATAATTTTTATTATTTGTTTGATGTTTATTTATTATCGTTTAACAATTAATTTTTCCATATAAAATAATAAATTTTATGTTAAATAAAATCGCAAGTTATAAAATTTATTAAAAAAATTTACTTAAAGTTTCGTCCAATACGGTTCGGAACCAGAAACGCCTTCATCACTGAAAATAATCCCCCGCGCCAGAACGATCTCCCGCGAAAGAATATAGCAACGACTTCATCTTTATGCAATTCTGCATCCGAATTGGTTCCGTATTTCTGCATCTGAATTTCTGCCAGTTGAAATCGAGCAAGCATCAATAGATTCGCAAGCTAACTGTGAGTTTAAAGTATTTGTGAGTTTGATTTATCTTTTGATTGTATTGTGGCATTTAGAACATGAATTTATGCAATCTGTACATTATGAGGGATGGGAAAATTATAGAGTAGACATGGGAATCTATATGTGATAAAAAGATGTGATTTCTCTTAAGTATAATTGTGTTACAATTAAACTAACGTTCATGAACTAGATAGCATAATCAAATCTGTAGTTGAAATCAATAGCTGGTCAATGCAACTCATATGTATTTAAAAATGCATTAGTTGTTTAACTAAAAAGTATTAGTTGTTTTTACTAAAAAGTGATTATCATATACAAGCACAACTGGTGTATAGAAGGAGGTGTTTCTCTTGTGTTTTGATCAGTTTCTAATTTTGGGATATATGTAAATCACTGAACCATTGTTTAAGTATACAAGAATGTGGCATCACATAATCAATTGGTTTCTGATTCTGTCTCAGAAGAGCTAAGCAGATGCATTTGAGTACGCTGACCAAGTATTTGAACGATGGTATCCAATGCTTGAGGAAGGCAGCAATAAAGGCATAGTTGCGCTTGTTACCATTAAAAAAGAAGGTGCAATTACAGGTGGCCCCGATTTCATCAAAGTTGTTGGTAATTCTATTCTTGATGCAACTGTATCAGAGAATCTTCCAGGTATCTCCTGTTTTTCGCGTTATGTTTCATTTAATATGTAAATCTTTTCGATGAAATGATGTTTAAGACTCATAAAAAAAAGAAAAACACAGTTCAGAAAACTCAAATCACCAAAATGATGTTTAACAGAGAAAAGTTATCAAGCAACTATGAAGGTAAGTTCTTATTTTTCCTTGTAAAAGCTAAACTGCTGGTGCTGATAAAAATCTGGAAAAAAAAATACAATACCATGATAATATACCTTACAAGAACTCTGTTAGCTGCCTCTCCAATCCAAACTTACCATCATCGATCACAAGTTAATTACATTAAAGTAGCTAGTTAGAAAACAAAATGATGATTAAAGTGTAGGATTTCTATTCCACGACAAATAGGTAGGATCCCCCAAAGGCGTTGGTTTAAAGATGTAGAGTAGAGAGAAAACAAGTGCAAGTAGTAAGCTAGTTCCTCCAACTACAAAATACATCCTACCCAGAAAATAATTCTTCCCACCAATCCATGTTGTTGTTGATATCACCAGCTTCTTTTTCCCATCAAATGAGCAGGTGTTATAATTATTTTGAATTACAACCGTTATCTTCTCGTTCACTTCAAGGTCTGTCTCAATCCTCCCGTATAATTTTTTGAAAGTCGGTAATGCTGCTTGTTGTGTTCGATATAATTATTCAGCATTAATCGAACACGTAAGAGAGACACGTGTAATATTCAACTATTAAAATAATCATGCCCGATGGACAAGTGTGCTCGCCGCTCGCCGACCAAACAAGTTTGTTCGCCTCGCCACTTGTCAACCAAGCGAACATACTCGCCTATGAAGTAAGTTTTGTTCGCCAGCTCGTCATTTACCAACCAAGGTGTGTTCGCCAGACTAACCGAGCAAAATGATCCTAAAAAGATGTTGATCTGATCAGTCAAACTGATCAGATCTGGAAAGAAGGAATCAGATAAGCTGAGCCAAATGATCTAAGGACTCAGACAAACCTGAGGGCTCAGACAACCTGAGGGCTCAGACATCCTGAAGGCTCAGACAAACCTGAGGGCTCAGTATGCTCGATGCTCAGACATCCTAAGGGCTCAGACAACCTGAGGGGTCAATATGCTTGATGCTCGGATATCCTGAGGACTCAGATAATCTGAAGAACTCAGACATGCTCGACGAGGACAATATTCTGGCATAAAATTGATGTGGTTAAAGGGGCGAACAAAGCATACAGTCGAGCAAAAGATTGATTTGGACGACCAAAAGAGTTCCTTATAGACAAGCAAGTGCAAAGATCAATCTGGAAGATGAAGTTGGAAACGTGGCAGCATCACATGAGTTCTTGCATGGCCCGAAGTCTCCAGCTCATGCATGCCAAACCAGCTCATGCTTGTCAAAGTACTATAAATAGAAGAAAAAACAACAAGATAGAGGTTCACAAAAAAAATCTCCCAGAGGGGTAAGGTACAGAAAAATTCTAGAGTTCATCCATACACATAAAAAACCCTAGCACTCATATACCAACTCTCCAAATCATCTTTATCCATAACGATTCATCTCCATGAGATGTATCATATATTGTACGTGTAAAACTCGCAATACATCATCCATGGCTTGGTACGCCTCCAGAGTAGTCATTTCTTGACGAACTAGGTCAACAAATTCCTCTTATTTACAGTTTATTTTACACTTGCATATTTTGTTTGTGAGTTGTCACCGAATTAGCCACATAATATTCTCCATATAAAACGACTCGCAACAATTGGCGCTAGAAGGAGGGTTTTCAAAAAACCAACCTATACACAATCCCGTAGTTAGCCGAGGCAGAAAAAAGAAATATAATGCCTCAATCTAGGAATACACAAACAGAGAGGTCGGGGCAAAGTCGACCTCAGGACCGGAAAGAGGCTCAGCGCCAGCCTCACAAAGATCAGACAGTGGAGACCAACAATCTTGAGGATATTGCCAATGATCCGTCGGCCACAAAAAAGGCCATCACTTTCTTACTACGACCACAGAAAGAGAGGGCCGAAAAAGAGTTGGCTAAGTTAAAAACTCAAGATGATGAAGATCGACGCTCGCATACACCTGATAGCGAGCAAGTAAAGATAAAAGCTGCACGGAAGCGGGCTAATAAAAAAGCTGATGATACGTCTGATGACGAACAGCCTCAAGGGTCCAGACCATCAGCGTTTGGACGTTTGAGGCTCTCCGCCAAAGACCGAATCGGCAATAATAGGCGACAGGACCCCGGAAAGGAACAATCGATAAACATGCCTGCACATTCAGATCCTCATGATCATCCGCATGCCGAACAAAAATCGGTGGGAACAAAATTATCTATCCATCGTCGATTGGGTAGTCAAACACGAACTTCGAAAGGGGGACTGCCCCATCACGAGCATGACCCACTGGGTCCTCATGATGGGATACAGCCCCGATCCAAGTCTGTCAGTTCCACAAAATTTGCGGAAATGCAGAAAGCCATCGAAGACTTACAGGCCGACCTGGCCTCAACTAAAGGACTCCCTCGGGCGAGCACAATACCATGCTCGCCACTAACACCGGCGATCATGGCGGCCGAAATACAAGAAAAAGTGGCAAAGATCCGACCACCAATCCCCATGTTCGATGCTGAGTCTGACCCACATGTCCATCTCAAAGAAATACTCGACTTTATGATCGCCATGGGTGCCACAGACGAACGCAAAGGCCGATCATTCCCCATGACTTTGGGTGATCGGGCACATAGATGGTTCTCTACTTTGCCCATTTGTGTCCATCACATCTTTTCGCTCAATTGGGACAACAAAATTCGCCCCATTTCTCATCCATGTGTGCTCGCCCAGCACCAAAACAAAGGTTGGTACATTTTTCCCAACTGAGGGGTGAGTCAGATCGAGCATACATCGAAAGATTTGATAAATGTTTGTATGACGGGGCCCCAGTTGAAAAGGATGCCAAGATCCTCGCGGTGGTCGGAGGCCTGACCCTGAATACTGACATGTGGAAAGCCATGCATCAAAACTGGTTGAACACATATTCAGAATTCCGAGAGCGAGCAGCCAAGATCATAGCCATGCAGGATCTGCTCGCCCAGTCACGATTGGGTCAGGAAACAACAACTAAGAAAGCTTTTGGGAAGAAAGTGATGAATGAGGGGGGGTATAAACCACCAGGGTCTTTCAAACCATTCAAGAAAAGAGTATAAACGCCCTACTTAAGTCTTCAGGCGTTCAAGCAGAAATAATTTTTAACCAAATCAAATATCGGGATATGTTGGATAGGCCTCGAAGAATCATAATGGACAAGATCGGCTTAATGCTTCCAAATATTGTAATTACCACGAGTACATCGGGCATAATACAGAAGATTGTCGCGATTTACTTCGTCAACTTTGGAAGTTATACGAAGAGAATCATCTTACCCAGTTCCTTAAAAAGCCGGCGAGCAGAGACTCCCGAACAGAAAAAACAGGGATCGCAGGGGTAAGCGAAAAGCCGAAGAGATATCTGACAGTGATCCCGAAGAATCTCGTAAGAGGTCTGAATTACCCAAAAGAGGTGGCCTAACTATGGGTAGAGGTCGAGAAAGTCAAGAAATTCACATGATACGTCCTGATTGTGGTCCAGTGGGTGGATGTTATCAGGCACCGACATTATCGAACAAACGAAAGAAGATGGAGATGCGTGCCATGCAAAGCATCCATCAGGTGAAGGTGGCGAGCGCATCAGCTAGCACGCCACCCTCTCACCAAATCATGTTCTCAGAAGACGATCTCGACGGCATAATCACCCCCCACAATGACTCTCTAACCATCAGTGCTCGTCTCCTCGGTTTGAAGGTGCACCGCCTCCTGGTTGATACCGGAGCATATGCGAACATTTTGTTCGTCAACATTCTGCACCAAATGGAAAAGCAAGTTGGGGACTTGAGCAGTTATATTGAACCATGTGATCACACCATTATGTGTTTCGGGGAATCTGTAACCCGACCCTATGGTATGATTAGATTAGGAGTCGAGTTAGAATCAACTCTAAATCCAGAGATCCGACGAACTAGAATGCTAGATTTTGTAATCGTCGATGCTCCGTCTACTTATAACGGGTTCCTAGGTCGCCCGTTTATTCAGGAATTTAAAGCTGCTTGTTCTACTTATCATTACTGTGTCAAATTTCCAACACATGATGGAACGGGTAGCGTAAAAGGAGATAAAAAAAAAGCTCGAGATTGTTTGCTATCATGTGCACCAGAAAAGCAAAATAATGTTAACATGATAGAGCAAACATGGGAGATCGGAGAATCAAGCTAACAGGAAAATACGTTGCCGAAATACCCTTTGACGAGCACACCTCCATGCGCGAACACAGAAAGAGCGAACACAAAATCCGGGATGGTAACTCATGTCCCAGATCTAATGAGTATTGGTCCGCCAAACGAGCTACCAGACCTAGAACCTCGTGTAGGTTATGAACCTATGGAGGTAGATGACGAACACCGGGGGTCGATCGAGGATCCTCGGTGGAAATAAAAAAGAAAGCGAGCAACTCCTGTCGAACAACTGGAGTCTATCAATATCGACCCAAACAGACCTGAGTTAGAAGTGTTCATTGGTTCGGAATTACCGGAACCATTACAAACATAAATGATCGCCTATCTTCAAGCAAACTTGGATGTGTTCGCTTGGTCGCACAAGGACATGGTTGGCATCGATCCTAAACATGCATGTCACTCCCTCAATCTTGATCCAACACAAACTCCAGTTATCCAGAAGCGAAGAAAGTTCAGTCCGGAAAAATATGCGGCAATGAATAGTGAAATCAAAAAGTTGCTCGACAATAAACTGATTCGAGAAGTAAAATGCCCAAGATGGCTTGCGAACCCTGTGCTCGTCCGCAAGTCTAATGGAACTTGGAGACTATGTATTGATTTCACTGATTTAAACAAGGCATGTTCAAAAGATAATTTCCCGATGCCGCATATCGATTATTTGGTCGATAATACAGCATGCCATGAGCTCATGACCTTCATGGATGCTTTTGCTGGCTATCACCAAATACCCATGCATCCGGACGAACAAAAGAATACAACATTCTGCAGCGAAAAGAATATGTATTGTTGGCAATGCATGCCATTCGGATTAAAGAATGTCGGGGCAACATATTAACGTTTGGTGAACAAAATGTTCGACGAACACATCGGCCGAACAATTGAGGTGTATATTGACGATATTGTGGTAAAGAGCGAACACAAGGAAGACCACATCACCCACCTCGCACAAACGTTTGATATTCTCACGGAGTACAACATGAAGCTAAATCCGAAGAAATGCAGCTTTGGGGTTCACTCGGGAAAATTCCTCGGACATATGGTCAGTCGAAGGGGAATTGAAGCGAACCCATCAAAGATTCAAGCCATGCTTGACATGCAGGCCCCCAGGAGCGTGAAAGAAGTCCAAAAATTAACCGGACGTTTGGCTTCCGTAAGCCGGTTTATATCACAAACTGGGGACAAATGCAAACCTTTGATGCATTAAAGAAAGGGAAATTCCAGTGGACCAAGCATTGCCAAAATGCATTCGAGTCATTAAAGCAGTACCTTGCAGATACTCAAACAATATCCAAGCCTGTTCCAGGCGAACAACTTTATCTGTATCTCGCTGCATCCGAGCATGCAATTAGCGTCGTGCTAGTTCGGGCTGAGGGGACGACCCACTTGCCCGTTTACTATGTAAGCCAAGTACTCAAAGAAGCCGAGCTTCGGTACCCTCCACTGGAAAAATTAGCATATGCTCTCGTTATGAGTGTTCAAAAGTTGCGACCATACTTTTTCGATCACTCAGTCGAGGTACTGACCACATTCCCATTGCGACAAGTCCTCCACCGACCAGACACTGCGGGCAGATTACTCAAGTAGGCGGTGGAGTTAGGCCAATTTGGCATTACGTTCGCCTCGCGAACAACAATGAAGGGCCAGGCTATGGCCGATTTTATGGTCGAGTTGACATATCCACAAATGCTCGAAAAAGCTGTCGACCAAGCATGGCATATGTATGTTGATGGCTCATCAACAAGTTCAAGAGCCGGAGCAGGCGTAGTTCTCATCAGCCCAACTAGACAAACATTCACAACAGCCGTCGTTTTGATTTCCCAGCTATAAATAATGAAGCCGAGTACGAAGCTTTGATCACTGGACTACAGATGGCTATGACAATGGGAATTCAGAGGCTGATGATTTACAGCGATTCTTAGATAATTGTTTACCAAGTAACAGGCGAGTACGAGGCCCGAGGTGAACAAATGGCACAATATCAGTAACTAGCAAAGGAGTTGCTCGAACAATTCGAACAGAAGGAGTGATGAGCACGACGGACATTGTGGTCATCACAACTTGTTCGCCATCAATTCCCAGAGTTGTGGTCGCCCATATAACAAGCGAGCAAGAAACATGGATGACTCCCATTTTGAATTACTTACAAAAGGGACTTCTCCCTGAGAATAAAGCACAAGCTACTCGCCTCAGATTACAATCTGCTCGTTATACAATCTTAAATGAGCATTTATACAAAAGAAGCTTCTCACTTCCATTATTGAAGTGTATTACTCCTGAAGAGGGTCATGTGATTCTGGAGCAAATTCATGAAGGAGTATGCGGAAACCATACAGGTGGGCTCGTCCTGGCACATAAAATTATTAGACAAGGCTATTACTGGCCGACCCTCAAAAAAGATTCACTCGCGTATGCTCGCGCGTGTCACAAGTGCCAGGTACATGCCCCACTTATTCATAGCCCACCTGAAGAATTAGTGTCAGTTTATAGCCCATGGCCATTTGCTAAATGGGGAATCGATTTGATCGGCCCATTTCCTAGTGGCACGTCTGGAGTAAAATATGCTGTAGTTGCCGTTGATTACTATACTAAATGGGCAGAAGCCGAAGCTGTTGTTAAAATCACCGAACAAAGAATGTGGAACTTTGTTTGGAAAAATATCATTTGTCGTTTTGGGCTTCCCCAATCATTAGTAACGGATAACGGCAAACAGTTCGATGGAAGTGAATTCCGACAAAATTGTGCTCGCTGGGGCATAAAAAAGCATTACTCAACTCCGTATTATCCCTAGTCAAACGGACAAGTTGAAGCCGTTAATAAAATTATCAAGCATACCCTCAAGGCCAGACTTGATAATTCCAAGGGGGGAGGATGGGCTGAAGAGTTGCCCGAAATTTTATGGGCCTATCGAACAACTTTCAGAACATCAACCGCGGAAACCCCGTTTGCCCTGGCATTTGGTACGGAAGCTGTTATACCCGCAGAAATCAAGATTCTGAGTCATCAGACAATGACTTTCGGAGAACACATCAATGACCAGGCGCTCGCCCTGAGTGCAGACCTACTAGAAGAAAGAAAGACGGAGGCTGATTTCAAGAATGCCATGTACAAAAAGAGATCAGAAAAGTTCTATAACTCCAAAGTCCAAACACATAGGTTCAATGTGGGCGAGCTGGTTCTAAGACGAGCAATGGGGGTATCAGGTGGTGTGTTCGGCCGAGCATGGGAAGGTCCATTCAGAGTTACAGAACGTTTGTTAAATGGGGCGTATGACTTGGAAGACCTGAATGGAGTCCCATTGTCCTACTCGTGGAATGCGTCAAATTTGAAAAAATATTATCAGTAATGACGAGCATAACTGGCAGAACAAAATCAGCCACACAGCTGAAACGAGCACAAATGGCGAACAAAATCAGCCATTCAGCTAAGACGAGCAGGACAATCCTGAAAGAAGAACACATCGTGTTCGACACAAATCTTCTAGAAAAAATTCTAACCAGCACTATCGGAAGATAGAAGATACGTGTCAAAACAAGTTAAGAAGTGGTGGCAACCAAAAAAGGAACGTGTCAATCCTTGAATAAAAGCTGGCAAAAAATCCGAACAAATGTCAAAAGGAGGAGTTAAAAGCAAGAAGGCCAACATCAACTAGCTATGCCAGTACCAGCTTGGGATAGTTCTATAAATAGAGGCATATTGATAGCTGAAGAAAGCAGAGAAAAAAACAGATAAAAAAGAAAAAAATACTACAGTTATCGGAAGAAAGTTGGTTAAGTATGCCTCCAGATGAAGAAGAATCCAGCACTCGATTCAGCTATTATTCTGCTGAATCGTGCATCTGTCCTAGTACGAGCTTTATACCCCATGCGACACGCCGAACACAGGTTGATGCTCGTTACAGACTCAAGATGCTCGGCAGAGTCATGGTTGCCACTCCACGTTACTCACTGCTTATGCAGTAGTAAATCACTAGTCCCCTACGCATCCCCAAAATCTCCTCCGAAGGGGAGGGATGTCGTAGTATCCGCTCGAAACAACATGCGGATGCTGATGCTCAGGCATCTACTGAAGGGGACAGAATGGTGCGAGCTGAGGATTTTGCTCGGGCCTGATATAGCCGAGCAGACGTGCTCACCACATGCTCATGTCCGCAGCTGCCCGCATAATCACTACTTGTCCAGGAGGGACAAACGCTTATGCTGCTGCTGCTTGAGCATGTTATTTAAAGAAGGGTAGACAGGATGATGCGCCACATGCTTGTCAACATCAATTCCGCGGACAAGGTGAGGCCAGTTCGTGTCTACTCAAGACAAGGTTTAAATTCAAAACCATAGTCTGATGTCTATAGTTGTGTAATAGACATTCTTCTTCAAATGTAAAGGTTGTAATAGAGTACAACGTGTTGCAAAAATATTTTTGTTTGTTAAGATTTTCTAGTTGAAGCCTATTAGAGGTTGCACCTAAGCCGGACGGCCCGAACAAAGACGAACGAGCCCAAGTCTACGTTCACTTGACGAGCGAGTTCGTACTCTGATTCCCGCAGCAAAAAGCGAGTAATGGGTACATAGTCGCAAAAGACGACTCGTACTTACAAATACCCGTAGCAAAAGCGGGTGATGAGTGCGGGGTCGCAGCTAAATAAGACGACCCTAGTACGAAGTGATCACGCCTAAATAAGACAATCGCGAACCAAGAAAGGGGGGGTTGCATAAAGTTAACCCATCTGGTCGCACCTAAATAAGACGATCAACTGATTGCATCACAATAAGACAATCAAAAACGAAAAAAGTCAGGAGCGGACATAAGCAAACATAATGTTCGAATTCATTCAGAAGAAAAGAGGCATAAACTAGAAACCAAGGCAGACATCAAGCAACACAAACATCAGTCATTCATCAGCAACAACATTCATCCTCAACAATCAGGTTAGAGGAAATTGTTCAAAATGCAAATTCAGCCATTCAATTTCGAAGTTGTTCGAACAAGATAGAAGAAAGCAAAAAATTATGTAAGTTCAAAAAGAGATTGTTCGAACAAAAGAGAAGAAGACAAATTACACAACAATTGTTCAACAAAGCAAAAAATTATACTAAGGAACGACTCCTCCAGCATGGTCAGGCCCAGTCTGCCCGCCAGGAAGTACACTTTGCTCGATCACAGGGGGCCTCCTTTGTTCGTCTCGCACCTGATCGAACCCGGGCTCAGCTCGGAGAGTTTGATCAGCAACATCAACAATATTTACATCCGAGCCATCTTCCTCATCCAAGATAGGATCATAAATCTCGATCCCTTCAGGAAGATTGAAAAAATCACACAGATCGTTTAAGTCAGACATCGGAAGGTTGCGATCTAGGGGGTTGTCGATTATATACTGCTGAAAACTGGATATGAGCGGGGCAATTTGTTCACCAGTGAGCGTGTGGCGAGCAGACCGGATGGCATCGGCAAAAGCACATATGTAAGAGAAGTTAGACATAGAATCAACATACTCCTCATTGTGCAACCTGGAATTTTCGAGACCTAAGCGAGTGTTGGTCTCTTCAGCAATGATGAGTTGTTGGCCGAGCGAATTCTTCTCACATTCCATGACCTCGAAATCAGTTCGGAGTTTACGAAGCTTGACATTCATCTCATTCTGAACACTCCGTATGCCGACCACCTCCTCCTGAGCAAGGTTTAGCTCCTACCTTGCCTGGCGAGCAACTTCCTGAGCCTGGCAAGCATCCTCTTGAGCCTTATGAGCATCTGCTTGAGCCGAGGATATCTGTCCTTGAGCCAACCTCAATTCATCCTGAATTTTGCTTAGCTCGTGCACCTTCTCTTCAAAACTTCTGATCAGAGCCAAGTAGTTGGCATGAAGATTGGCGGACTCAGCATACACTTTCTCAAGGATAACCAAAGATTGGCCCTGGTGTACCAGACCAAGTCGCATGTTTTCCAGAGGTGTTGGACCCGTGGTGGCCTCTTCAAGCTCAGTGGTCCATGCTCGTATAGGGGTCTCGCTAGCCTTCTGAACATGCTCGGGAAGACCCGGAATATTGCGAACACTTGGAGAGCAGTAATAATTCTTCAATTCAGGCATCGGAGGCGCCAATCTGCTCAACCTGCATGTTCACCCGAGCAAACAAATGAAATAAGGCGAACAAAATCAATTGAAGGAAAAAATAATTCAATGGGCGAACAAACGTACCTGTTCGCCCGAGCAGGATCCCATCCCAAAAATGATTTATCTTCGGGAGACCAGAGTTGAGGGTTCATAGGAGTCCAAGTCCGAGGTCCCGGAGGAGGTGGAGAAGATGTACCCACCTCCATTTCAACTATTTGAGCGACCGGACCGACCACAGAGGCGGCCATTCTGATCGCTTCGGCGGGGGGGGGGGGTTTCCCTAACAGCATCGATGCTCGTCTGAGCCTGTTCGCTTTCCCCCTGTTCGTCGGTTTCCACCCTTGGTCTTTTTGGTGACGGAGCCCGTTCGCTCACCCCCTGCTCGGCCGAACGAGTTGTCCTTTTCGGTCAGCTCGACTCCCCAGGGCCAGACGCAGATGCTCGGCCCACCCTGCTCGCTTCTCCTCGATTTGCTTATTGAGCCTCCCGCTCGGCTTGAATTCGAGCAAGCTCCCGAGGTCTTTTTCTTCGAGCCATTTCAGTATGCTCGGATGTACTCACGACAACAGTAACAGCAGGGAAAGCTATAGATAAAACAGTTCATTATGCAAGAAAGGGACACAGCGAGCAAAATGTACAAAACATATGCAAATGTAAGAAAGCAATCCTTACCAGCGGGATTAACAGCAACAAGATGGTGAGAGGGCACATGCAAGCCTCCTTTCTTCCTCTGTTCGGTGGTATTCAGAGTCTTCACAGATCGTTCTGAGCGAGGCTCGAGATCGATTTGCCAGACGCTGCTAAAATAGCCGTCGTTGGTCTCTTTGTCCGTCGCAGCTGGAATTCCTGAAACGAAGAATAAGTTAAAATCAGTTCAAACTGAAGAGCAAAATACACAAAAATACTTACTTTGGTAAACCCCAAAATCAGTGGGGATGTCTAAATGAGCATCTGGTTCGCTTCCAAAAGCCGGGCTTTTCTAATCGCCCCCAACGAACCAGAATTTCTCTTTCCAATCACTAATTTTGTTCGGCACATCCTCAATGATCTTGCACTTATCATTTGCCTGCATGAACAACCATCCATGTTTGCCCTTCAGACGGGTCAAATGCACTAGTCGAGCAAGTTCAGCTGTTGTGGGATAATATCGGGGCTTCATTTTGCCAAACAAAGTCAAGAAGCTCATAATCATATGCCACCCGTTCGGATTCAGCTGCGTAATGGTAATGTTCAATTCAACGAGCAAACGAGTGATAGCCGGATGGAGTGGATACCTAAGGCCCGCTTCCATCATATCCAAATTTATAGCAACACAACCCTCTGGGGGCTGGTCTGCTCGCTCATCGGGACCAGGTGCCCAGAAAAAGACATCTTTGGGGGTTTCATAATTTCTATACAGCTGAGCGAGCATATCTACATCTATCATGCTCGCAATCTTGCTCGCCGGGTACTCATTCTCAACCCTAATTCTATGAGGCTGTTCGGGCCAATCAAAATTATAACGAGGATTATACTCGTTATATGTTGGTGTTGGTCCGGTGCAAATGAGTCTTACACTTGTATGGGGGGGAATACACGTGTTCAGTGATTTTAAAACTTTTTCTTTTACTGAGGTCAGCTTGGGTCAGGTTGCCCTGATGATTTGGTCCTGAGAAGCACAAATCTCTGAGTCAAAGTCTACTGAGACAGTGATCCTGAGCAGCTTTCAGATACCTCAGATAATCCCAACTGAGTCCTGAGTTTTCAGAGATCCTGAGTTGCTTGGATCAGATAACTAACTTACTGAACCCTCAGAAGAGTAAGTTCAGTTTGGTAACTATCTGTTCTAGCTACTCAGATGTGCGGAATGGTTGGCCCTTAGTTTATACTCGTTTTAAGCTTTTGCTGAAAACCTTCCTTTAATGGAATAGTGATTAGGCTGTGATTCAATTATATGCAACTTTCAGTGGATTGATTCCAACTGAAATATCAGTGAAAATATGCTTTCAAAACACAGTAATGCAACAGATAAATCAAGCAAAACAGAAAGCAAAGAACACAACAAATTATAGTGGTTCAGAGACTCAAGCTCCTACGTCCACTCTCCCTGATCTCTTCAGAGAAATTCACTAATCACTTCCTAAGGCTTTCTGACTACCTCTGTAGTTTACTAACCTTTCTAATTTTGAGCTTTCTGACTACCTCTGTAGTTTACTAACTCAAAACTCACACAAGCTTTCTGTCTATCCAAGATAGATTACTCACTTCTTCTCTAGAGCTTTCTGACTACCTCAATGTAGTTTACTAACTCTTTACAACTCCAATCTCACCAACAATCACACTCAAACTACCTTACAAAGGGTTTGGGGTTTCTTGGTTGGTTTCCAACTAGGATGAGATATCCTTTACAATAAAGAACAATGCAAAGGCTAGGATATCTCGACTAAGCTTTGGATATATCTTATCAAGCTAGGCTTAGTGGAATGAGCTCTCTTCGATTTAAAGCACTTGAGAAATTCTTGGATTTTCGAGTGCTTCAACTTGCAATAATAAGTTTGAGCTCTTGAGTTGCTTACAAATTTCCCGTAACCTTACAATGTAGAGGGTCACAAGTATTTATAGGCATACACCAAGGTTACTCTTGAAAAACTATCCATTGGAGAGATAGCTTCGTGAGTTTCCTCTTATGGTGTGTGAGGAACGGCTATATTTAGGGTTTGACACTCCCTATCACGTTTTAGGCAATAGCCTTTCATGTAGCCGGTCTTCACTTTTTGCAGTCTGGAACTTAGTACTTCTGACATCTTTTTCAGTGACCTGTCGCTGTCAGTGTCAGTATGGTACAGTGCTGTCTTCCTCTTTTTGACTTTTATCTCCAGTTAAAGGTAGACAACTCAACGGCTCTTTTGGTTACAATCTCTGAGTTGATATAACCTTAACAACACTTTGTCTTAGTTCCCTTTGTCTGCATTTGAATGTCTTGGGCAATATCTATTTTTCTAAGGAATCGTGATCTTCTCAGTATTGCATCCTTCAGATAGATATTTTCAGTGCCTCGGAACATTTAGGTTTATACTGAGCATTCAATACATTACTGAGTCTTCAGTAATTACTGTGCCTTCAGTATTCTTGATCTTCAGTCTTCAGTCTTCTATCTTCAAAGTCTTCTGAGTCTTCAGGGTCTTCTGAGTCTTCAGGGTCTTCTGAGTCATTACAGATATACTGACTGATATACTGAGTTTTCATGCTGAGTCTTCAGTTCCTCAGTTTTATACTAAGTCTTCAGTATCTCAGTTTCATACTGAGTCTTCAGTATCTCAGTTTCATACTGAGTCTTTAGTTTCTCAGTTTCATACTGAAACTTCAGAAACTTCAGTTTCATACTAAAACTTCGGTTTCTTCAGAAACTTACTGAGTTCTTCAGAATCTTCAGATCCTAACCTGATCTATATCTGCTGACTATACATTTTGCAAATAACATCCTGAATACTCTAAAAACTGAATCCTGACTCAACTATCAAGATTATCCTGAACATGTCATACTCAGAGGTTTTGGGATCTAATCAAAATCATATCTTTATTAAATTCATCTCCCAACAATTTCCCCCTTTTTGATGATGCCAAAACCTATCTTGTTACAAACATACTTACCCTATACTCAGGTTTCAGTTTATCCTATTACAAGATTGGTTTATTTCCAACAATTTCCCCCATAAATAATGAGTCTCTCAACAATTAATCTCCCAACAATTTCTTCAGTAAAGAATCTCTCAAAGGATTCGTCACCAAATACTTAATTTCCCAGCAATTAATTCAGAGACAATCATTCAGGCATATCAAAATTAAAGACATGTAAATAAGATAATGAGATATTATCTTTTGAGCATAAATGATAAGTTTTCATTGATGATAGTTAGACTGTTACAAGTTACAATGAATCTTATCTGAACAAAATCAAAAAGACAAAAAAAAAAGGATTACATGAATCTTCTGAGTCTTCATTCTTTAGTCTTCTTCTGTTCTTCAGCTCGACTCTTCAGTTCTGATCTTCAGGTCTGATCTTCCACCTCATCAGCAGGGACTTCAAGGTTGAACATTCCGTAATATCTTCTTTTCAGCGCATCTCTCTCTTTGATGATATCAGGATTGTTCCCTGTCAGACCCAACTGAATGGCGTACTGAGATATTTCTTGAGCAATGACTTTCTCATTTACACAGCCATTCTCCAGCCTGGGAGGAGGGTACACGTATGGACCAGGGGCGGTTATCTGCACCTTTCCTTCATCCGCAAGATTTATCCAGCCTTGAAGATATTTCGGATAGAAGGTTAGGAGATAGTCGATGAAAGCCTCATTGGGATCTGAGCTCTCCCCTCTCCATTCTCTGAGCACATGATAATAGAACCAGAAAGTTCTCTTAATTTCTTCCCATGCATCGTTGAGCTGGACTGGCATCCATTTGTCAACATGCGGCCATTTCTGTGCTTTTGTGTTCCCTCTCCTCTTGCTTGCGAACTTTTTGAACCCACTCCTTCTTTTCTGCTCTTCTTCTACATTCTTTCTGATCACTGGTACACCAGAAACAGAAGCAACAGTTTTCCTTGCTTGTTCAATCTGGAGTGTTTTCAGAGCGCTTCTGGTATTGAAGACCTTCTTCTTTGGCTCAACCTCAGATTCTTCAATATCCAGCAATAGTTTCCTCTGAATTGGCTTAGAAGCCTTTGCTCTTTTGCCCTCAGGCTCTTCCATCTCCATAGCCTTTCTCTTGATGGGCAATTCAGCACCAGCTAGGCTTGTACCAATCCTTCCTCTACCACTCAGTTTTTCTATAGCAACTTCTTGCATTGTTTCCTCTGAAACCTGAGTGTAGATTGACTTCTCCACCTTCTTGAACTTAAGCTTCTCAGTGGCTTCTATCTCCTTCATGGCTTCGGCAATGATCTTCTTTTCAGCATCCTTTACAACCTTGCCCTTCAGAGTATGTTCCAATAAAATCTCGAGATCGGCTCGTGTCTTTCCCCTTCTTGGAACCATACTCTCGCGTAAGCTTTGGAGAGTCTTTGTGTCCATATGGTATTGTTCTTTACTAACACTCCGCGACCTCCCCCCATCCATCGATCTTGCTCCTCCTCGAGCCTTCTCCGAGGTGGTTCTTCGCCACGAGAAATTCTTGAAGACAGATGAGCAAATTGGCTTGAGAGAGCTTCCTTGAACATGTCTGTCATCTTGGCCATGAGCATTGAGCTCATTTCCTCAACAGCGTTCTTCACCAGCATCTCATTCTTCTCTACCAACTTTGCTTCTAGAATTTGTGTCTGCTCCTGATGCTTTTGCTTCAGCTCTGTATTAAGCTCAGCCTTGACCCCCTTCATCTTTGCTTCTAATTTTCCTTCCATGGAGGTAAGCTTGTTTGTCAGAGTATCCTGAAGTAGCACCAGTTCTGAAGAAGAACTCAAGCTTTCAATCTTCTGAGCTTGGTTGGCCAATGCCTCCTCGATCTGAGCAACTTTGGTCAGGATCGGCTCAACCTTCTCCAACTTTTCTATCACAGGGGTGAGATCAATCTCAGGAGCATATCTGATCAGCCGTGCCTCCTGAGTTGGCTGTTCATCCCGAGTCTCGATCGAACACGAGCTTCCGGTTTGAATGGGGCTTGGACTCGATCCGAGTCTGGGATTCACCCCGAGCTTGAGTGTCCACTGAGCCTCGGTCTGCAGATATCGGACATTACTGATTTAAAAGGTAGGAACTTTGGTAATCTGGCATAATTATTAATAGTGCAAAAAGTTACTGAAGGCTAACTTCGATCCGAGGATGTTCGACGGACCGATGATCAAAGATCGATTGAGTCTTTCTCCTTCTGAGATTGACTCTCATCATCCCCTTGTTGGTCCCCATCCTGAGATTTGTCAATGGAGCTCGGGGCACCAACTTCAACAACTTTCCTCTCAGCAACCTTCCTCTTCACAAGCTCATCAAAGTCTGAGATTTTCATCCTAAGCTTGGTTTTTGAACCCCGAGAATTTAGTGAGAAAAATTTGTCTCCTCGTTCCACCGGTCTTAGCCTCGAATGAAGCAATGTTGAGCATCTAGGAAGAGTGCGGTTGAGGATGTAGACCGTTGACCTCAATCAAGAAGATGTCTTGGAGGTCGGGGAATGAGCTAAGCTTCGGGGTAGCGGTCGAGGATGAACCGTTCCCCCTTTCGCCCATTCGGTCTCTTCAAACTTCACCTTTCTTGAGCATCGGGCTCTCGGGTTGATTGGAAAGTCTGCTTTGAAGGATCGATTAACGACTCATTCGGGAGCTCATCAAAATTCATCGGCTCCCGAGGCTCGGCAAACTCGAGGTTTGGCGGCATAACTCCTCGGTCCGAATCGACTTTGGTTCGAGGTCCGAGTGGCGCCTCCTCGATTGGAATTTCGGTTTGCTCTGCGAGACTTGAGTGGGCACTTCCTCGGAGGAATCAACATTTTCTCGAGGTCCGAGCAGTGCTTCCTCGGCGGGGATCTCAGACTTGCTCTCGAGGTCCGAGGTCCTTGGAAGATTTCTTGAGAGAACTTATCGAACTAAGCGGCGTCTCAAGAACCTCAGAGAAGACTTGCTCCTCCGGTTTGATCCTGTGCTTTTGAGATAGCTTTGAGCAATACAAGTAAAAGGCGATTTACGAAAGCGGTTTTGGCTCTCAGTGAATCTCCCGATCTCACTTTCCTCATCATCATTGAGAACCACCATTCTCTTGCGCTTTGGAGCAAGGGTCTTTTGCTTCTTCAATCTCTCACCCTGCTCCATCTTGGCATCCAACAAAACCTTTCCCCTGGTTTGTTGGCTTTCTTCAGCAACAGCCGTAACTGGTGATTCCACATTTTTCTCTTTCTTCCCCTTGATAGTCCTCTTTGCAGCAATGAGCTTGAACATTACTTTGGACTTAGGGAATGAAGTAGAGTTGGAAAAGATATCCTCCTCCTCTCGGCACATCTCCAAAATAAAAGCTATTTTGGTGGCATGGAGGATCCTGCCTTTGATCGATATTACCCCATCCTCCCTTTTTATGACCTTGGCTTGCTCACTCACCACCTTTATCAGATATTTCAACCGGTTAAAATCCTTGGTGGGTGAGTCCTCAATCGCCGCCATCAATTGGAGTTTGGGAGTGCTGATCTGCTCAAAGCTTCCAGATCGACTCATGATGCACTTTCCGATAATATCCATCAACACTCTATACTTCGGCTTTAGATGCTGCTTTTGCAGAGTTGCTTCAAACTTAACAGGATTCTCAGTAATCCCATCAAGATACTCTTGCTCACATCCCAACATATATAATGAGGGATCATCTCCCTATCGCACAACTCAAAAACGTTGTTTAAATGCTTAGGGACAATATAAAGCTCTCGAACAAAATCCACACACTTCATTGATTGTTCAAGATGCGAAAAAGAGATCTTGGACTCAATACAATCATCCTCATCTATTTCCAAATTAGCGACAAACTCGATTACCTCGCGAGTATACTCCACCTCCAGTCGGTTCGCGACGAGGTTCGTTAGTTTTGCCAATCGAATCAAGTGGAGCGCCTCTTCTTCGTGCTTGGCATTGGAAGTACTCTCCAGAGAAACCACGTACTCATACCATGGCTTGTTTGTTTCGGCCAATCTTTCGAATATGGTAAGAGCCATTTTTGAGATTTGAAGATTTAGGGTTTTGAGCGATGAAGCTTTTCTGGGTAAAAGGGATTTAATTTGCAGAGGTTTTTGGGAACGAAGGGTTTAATAAAATTAGCTTGAATGGCTTTCAAAGAATATATATCGTGAGATCATGGTGAATCATACCGGTTAGGTGAAAAACAACAGTTGAGATTAATCGTAGATTAATCGGGTATACGAAAGGTCGATCTTCCGAAAAGTAAGCCGCCATTTTAACCTCATTGATTATTAAATGTAACAGAGCATTTAATGACTGTTGACCTTCTTAGGAATTTCAAAGATACCGCCCAAAAACATTCTTCAGGTGTTTTGTATTTATTGCGAATGATTACTGAGTTTCACTTAAGCAATAAATGAGTCGCGTGTGTCATTACTTCTTCAGGCTAATTTCCCTCTATTAGTCTTACTGAGTATTGACCTTGATAAAATGTCAAGATGATAATCGAAAGTAATTGAATGGGTTCAAGATGATCTGAAGCATCATCCTTCAAGAACTGAAGTTTCCAGGAGACTCAGTTCACTATTTTTCATTTTATCCTGAGTTTCCCAGTGGAATCCTGAGAAAACTTCATGCATCTGAAAACCTTCAATTTTTCAGATTTTACTCTATACACCTGGATCCAACATCCCTAATTCAACTGATAGTTCCTGAAATCTTGATTCAACCAAAGGTTTAGTCAAGATATCAGCTCTCTGTTTATCAGTATGAATTTTCTCCATCCTGATGTCCTTTTTCTCAACATGATCTCTGATGAAGTGATGTCTGATATCCACATGCTTGCATTTGGTGTGCAATACCGGATTTTGTGAAATAGCAATGGCACTATTATTGTCACAAAATATTGGTACTTCATTGGCTACAACTTTATAATCCCTTAATTGTTATGCGAGCAAAGAAATGAGCACAATGACTTTCCTGTAGCCATGTATTCAAATTTTCAAGTAATCTTGGTCACTCTTGAGGTCTATTTCTTCGAAAACCAAGATATATCTTATTTCCAAGAAATTGACAAGTTCTATAGTGGACTTCTGTCAATTCTACAACCTCCATGTCAAGATCCGAGTAACGGTTAATTCAAGTTTATCATCACCGGATACCATAATCCTCTATTCAACTGTGCCCTTAAGATACTTCAGTATCTTTTTTGGCAGCCTCCATGTGACTAGCCTTAGGATTAGCTTGGTATCTTGCACATATCCCAACAAAGAAATGTTATATCCGACCTACTTTGTTGTGAGATAGAGCAATGATCCAATGATTCCTCTATAATCAAGATGACTTCTCGATTTGCCTTAATCGGGATCCATCTTGTAGTTAGTATTCATAGGAATTCTAATCAGATTGCAAGTCAGACACCATATTTTGCAATCAGATCTCTGGTGTACTTTGCCTGGTTGATGAAGATTCCTTCATTTGATTGTTTCACTTGAAGACCTAGAAAGAAATTCATCTCTCCCATCATCGACATCTCAAACTTGCCTTTCATCAGTGTTGAAAACTTTTCACACAATTGATGGTTTGGAGATCCAAAAATGATGTCATCAACATATATCTGAACCAGTAAGATATCTTCCCCATCTTCTATCCTGAACAGAGTTCTATCAACAGTTCCTTTGACAAAATCATGGTCAGTAAGAAACTGAGAAAGAGTATCATACCATGCTCTGGGTGCTTGCTTAAGACCATTCAAGGCTTTTATGAGCCTGTAAACTTGGTCATTCTGTCTGAAACCAGGAGGTTGTTCTACATAAACCTCTTCTATAAGCACACCGTTCAGAAATGCACTTTTCACATCCATTTGATAGGTGTGAACTTCATGTGGGCAAAGATATGCAAGAAACAATCTGATGGCTTCTAGTCTTGCAACAGGTGCAAATGTTTCATCATAATCCAAGCCTTCTTCTTGGGAATAACCTTGTGCAACTAGCCTTGCCTTGTTTCTTACAATGTTGTTGTTTTCATCTCTTTTATTCTTGAATACCCACTTGGTTCCAATAACATTGTGCCTTTCAGGTCTATCTAGTAGCTCCCATACTTCATTCCTTGAGAATTGATTCAAATTTCATCTAGCATAAAGAATAATCCAATGAGAATCTTGTAGAGCTTCACCAATCTCAGTAGGCTCTTTCTCTGATAGGAAGCAACAGAATAATGCACTTTCACCATGGAACCTTCTTGTTTTTGACACCATCAGTTAGATCACCCACAATCTGACTTGTAGGATGACTATCTAACCATCTTCTTCTAGATGTTCCCCCTTTAATAGTATCCTCAACATTTGAAATGTTAGGTTCAGTTAATTCAATAAACTCAGGGAACAACAGAAAATGAGAAAGGGAATCATCTTCCTCAGGGGAAATTCTATTGAGAACATTGTCGAGACATTTGTTCCCTTTGGTTGATAGATTGAGAATTTGCCTCATTTGTGACCACATCTTCATTGGCATCACATACCCGAGTGCGAGGCGGTGTGCATTGATTGGTCGACTTCAATGTGTTGGTTCTCCTTCAGTGAAGACTTTCCATCCTGAGTTATATCCTGAACTTCTTTATCTGAGTCACTCCAATCATAGATGGTGACTGAATTCTTCTTTTCGGAGTTCGATTGGATGTTTTGTCATTCTTTTTAGGGCTTAATCTGGTGATTCTTTTGGTCGGTTCTTTGCATCATGTTCTGTTTCTTCCGAACACAAGTAGATTCATCAAAAACAACATGAGGTGTTTCCTCCACAATAAGAGTCCTACAGATTTGTAAACTCGAAGTTTTTTCTTGACTTGAGAATATCCTAAGAATATTCCTTCATCGACTTTACTATCAAATGTTTTCAATTGATCTTTACCATTATTGTGTATGAAACACTTGCAATCAAACACACGAAAGAAAGAAACAAGAGGCATCCTTTCATTCCAAAGCTCATAGGGTGTTTTGCCTTGACTCTTGGTCAAGATGGATCCGTTTACGTGAATAGCATCACGGTGTTGTTGACTTGACCCAAAATCTTTTAGGAATATCAACTTCAAATTTATCATTGTCCTTGCGAACTTTTTTTTATAGTCTGTTCCTTCTTTTCAAAGAACACCATTTTGTTGAGGGTCCTGCGGTGATGTTTCATGAGTAATTCCATTTACTTGCACAATAATCGGATATAATATGGTTTATAAATTCGGTTCCTTTGTCGGATCGATTTTGACCACACTTAGATTTTTCTCAATCTCGAGCTTTTTCTTTAATTGATGATTTTATCTCGAGTCTCTTTCTCTTCGAGTAAGAATATGACCCCAAGTATATCTTGAGTAGTCATCAACTACTACTAGTGTGTATTTCCTGTCATTGGTGCTCACTCGTGTTATTGGACCAAAAATATCCATATGCAACAACTGAAGTATTCTTTCAGTAGAAACATCTGCTTTGCTTTTAAATGATGCTCTAATTTGTTTTCCTTTTTGGCACGCATCACAAATATGTTCCTTACTGAACACTTCATTAGGCAACCCTCTCACAAGAGCTAATCTTGCAAGTTTATTCAGGGTTTTGAAATTATGGTGATTCATTCTTTTATGCCATAACCTACTGGTATCTGTGGAACTTTTAGCAACCAAACATGTATCTTTAGGAGTTGAACTCCAATCAGCAAGATACACATTTCCTTTTCTATTACCAGTCAGTAATATTTTCTGTGAGATATCATCTTTCACATAACATAAGTTCTTAGAGAACTCAACATGAAAACCCTTATCACAGAATTGGCTTATTGAAAGCAAGTTATGCTTCAATCCAGATACATATGAAACACCATGGATATGAATTGAGTCAATTTCCAAAGTTCCATATCCTTCAGTCTGTCCCTTGGAGTTATCTCCAAAAGTGATCTGAGGGCCTCTTTGTTCAACATAGTCACTGAGTATCTGCTTGAATCCTGTCATATGTCTTGAGCATCCACTGTCAAGATACCATACATCAGGGGCTTTTTCATCTCTGCTCATCAGTGCTATGTGATCTTTAATCAACTCAATGCCCTTGTTTTCCTCCTGAAAAACATATCAATTCTTAGGTACCCAATTTGTGTAGGGTCCTACAAGGTTAGCTGTACCTTTCGGAATCCAAATCTGCCTGACAACTCTAATCACTTTAGAGTGGCTGATCTGTCTTCCATAAACATCTACATACACATTTACTACTCTGGGTATCTTAGCAGTTTCCTGTGTATGAGTGCTTGCCTTAGCATGAGCATGAGCCTTTGGTACATGCCTTTTGTTCAGTTGCTTTGGCTTCTGTGCAGCCGGTCTGAATCTTTGTTGACTTGGGTTTAGGTAACCTTTACCCTTAGGCAAGTGGGGGTTCAGTTGTTACTGTCTTGAAATTTGGGTCTTTCAAGATATCGAGGACTTGGTCTCTTGATTGAGAATGTCTCTTTGAGTGTTTCTCTTCTTCCGAAGATTCCTCTCGATGGCTCAAAGGCAGATCCTTTTCGGTTTGCATTCTTTACCGAGGCTTTGAAGTACTTGCCAGAAATTTTCCAACTGAGTGCTCAGGTTTTCTAGCCTTCACCTGAGGTTTGGGCTTTCTTACCTGATCATTCAGTTTTACTGGAACCATAAGTCCTTTTCCCTTGTCTACAACCTTGGGCATTTATTCAGTTTGAAGAGTAGGTGCCACTGGTTTTACAAAGATTGTCTTCTTGCTACTTGATGCATTCGGGATGACCTTGTGAGGTTCCCCCTGGAATGTATCCCAATCCAGATTTTATAGTGATAGATCTCTGGTAACTCTGAATTTCATCTATTACTTTAGATGCAATATTCAATAGAGTTAGCTTCTTCTGTGCACTATCCTCACATTTCTGTAGAGTTTCATGCTTCTCAGAGAGGTCATTGAACTTAGTTCTGATCAGCTGAATCTCTTCAGTGGATTTCTCTAGCTTTTCAGTTAGGGTCACTATCAATTTTTCTTTCTCTGAGAGTTGTACTTTCAGAACATCCAGTTCATCAGTAGCTCCCATTAATTGAGAAGTGATTTCAGTTTTGCTAGAGTCTTTCCACTTAAGATTTTCAACCATCAGTTCCTTATTCCGCTCTTGAGTTTCATTTAGCAGTTCTTTTAAAACAGCATAGTCCTTCATCAGATTCTCAAAAGAATCTATCAGGTCAAATTGACTGTTTACAGTTGAACTTGACAACTCTTGTGCTAGTGTAGGAGCAACAACAGAGAAAGAAGAGTTTACCTCCTCAATAGCCGTCGGGACGGATGTCATCACTTTCCTTTATCGAGAATATTTCATCCGAAGAGCTAGATCCTCCTCGAGAATGTTCTTCTTCGCAACCATGGCCTTTTGCTAGAGAACTTCTTGTCTCTTTTTCTTTGTCTTTCTCTTCTCTCCTTAGCTTTTCGTGTCGGGACAATCATCTTTGGAAGTGACCTTTTTTTTTGGCAATTGTAGCATCTGTTGACATCATCATCCCGATCACTTTCTTCTTTGGACTTGGAGTCCTTCTTTCTGGATGAAGACCCTTCGGTTTTCAAGTCCTTTTCTCTTCTCGGTTTGGTTTGTCCTCGGGTTTCTTCGGTACTGTGATTCTGTAATAGTTTTTATATTTTCCATATCGACTATTAAGTCTTTTCAAACCTCCTTGCCATCATCTCTAGCTTATCCTCAAGCTCATCCCGATTCTTAGCAAGGAGTTCTCGAGACTCTCTAGTTTTCTGGGTTTTATCATTGGGCCTTAAAACCACATTCTTACTAGATGATGAATCATCTTTGTTGTCAGCCTTTTTAGATTTCTTATCAATTACGAACACATAGGCCTTTAGCTCAGAGAAGACTTGTTGATATGGCATTGAATTAATGTTTTTGGTGTTTTCAATCACCACTGCATGTATATCCCATTTCTTAGAGACCTCTAAGAATTTTCAATCAACTTCTCTCTCTGGGGATATTTATTTCCAAGTGCATTTAGATCATTCATAATGCTAGTGAATCGACTTCCAATTTGTCTATAGATTCACCTTCATCCATTTCAAAACTATCAAACTTTCCAATTGCAACCCGAAAGTTTGTTGTTTTTGATATGATCGTGGGCTCGCACATTACGACTAGTGTATCCCAAATTTCTTTTGCAGTATTGCAGTGAGAGATCATTCCCATCACACCATCATCAATTGTACTGTATAGTGTGTTTTAGCAATATAGTCTAGATTGACTAACTTCCTCTCCTAAGGAGTCAGTTGGTCATCAGACTTTGGAAATTCTGTTCTGGGATCGTTTCTCTCAGTTTCTGTTCCTCTGGGATTCACCACGGTAAATTGGAATGACCCTTCAGAGACCACTCTCCACATACGTTCATGTTTAGAATCTGAGATGAGCCTGCATTCTCAGTCTCCATAAATTATAGTTCTCTACCGAGAACATGGGAAGTTTCTTAGAAGACATTTTTTATCTCGAGTCTTTTTAAGAGTTCAACCAAATAAGATCGATTCGAGATAGACCACAAGTATTTTAGCAAATAAAACTTTGGTCAACAAAGCAGTGGTCAATTTGAACCCTTTCGCTCGATACCACTTGTTGGTCGGTGTAAACGAGTCTTACGTGTATGGGGGAATACACGTGTTGGTGATTTTAAAACTTTTTCTTTTCTTCGAGGTCAACTTGGGTCGGGTTGTCCGATGATTTGGTCGAGAAGCACAAATCGCTCCGAGTCAAAGTCTCATCGAGATGTGATCCTGAAGCCGCTTTTCGAGATACCTCGAGATAATCCCAACCGAGTCCCGAAGTTTTAAGAGATCCCGAGTTGCTTGGATCGATAACTAACTTCTTGAACCCTCGGAAGAGTAAGTTCGGTTTGGTAACTATCTGTTCTAGCTACTCGGATGTCGGAATGGTTGGCCCTTAGTTTATACTCGTTTTAAGCTTTTTTTCAAAAACCTTCCTTTAATGAAATAGTGATTAGTTTGTGATTCAATTATATGCAACTTTCGATTGGATTGATTCCAACTGAAATATCGTTGAAAATATGCTTTCAAAAACACATGAATGCAACAGATAAATCAAGCAAAAAACAGAAAGCAAAGAACACAACCAAGTTATAGTGGTTCGGAGACTCAAGCTTCTACGTCCCTCTCCCCGATCTCTTGAGAGAAATTCACTAATCACTTCCTAAGGCTTTTCGACTACCTCGTAGTTTACTAACCTTTCTAATTTTGAGCTTTTCGACTACCCTCAGAGTTTACTAACTCAAAACTCACACAAGCTTTTCATACATCCAAGATAGATTACTCACTTCTTCTCTAGAGCTTTCTGACTACCTCAATGTAGTTTACTAACTCTTTACAACTCCAATATCACCAACAATCACAATCAAACTACCTTACAAAGGGTTTGGGGTTTCTTGGTTAGTTTCCAACTAGGATGAGATATCCTTTACAATAAAGAACAATGCAAAGGCTAGGATATCTCGACTAAGCTTTGGATATATCTTATCAAGCTAGGCTTAGTGGAATGAGCTCTCTTCGATTTAAAGGACTTGGGAAATTCTTGAGTTTTCGAGTGCTTCAACTTGCAATAATAAGTTTGAGCTCTTGAGTTGCTTACAAATTTCCCGTAACCTTACAATGTAGAGGGTCACAAGAATTTATAGGCATACACCAAGGTTACTCTTGGAAAACTATCCGTTGGAGAGATAGCTTCGTGAGTTTCCTCTTATGGTGTGTGAGGAACGGCTATATTTAGGGTTTGACACTCCCTAACACGTTTTAGGCAATAGTCTTTCATGTAGCTGGTCTTCACTTTTTGCAGTCTGGAACTTAGTACTTCTGACATCTTTTTCAGTGACCCGTCGCTGTCAATGTCAGTATGGTACAGTGCTGTCTTCCTCTTTTTGACTTTTGTCTCTAGTTAAAGGTAGACAACTCAACGGCTCTTTTGGTTACAATCTCTGAGTTGATATAACCTTAACAACACTTTGTCTTAGTTCCTTTTGTCTGCATTTGAATGTCTTGGGCAATATCTATTTTTCTAAGGAATCGCGATCTTCTCAGTATTGCATCCTTCAGATAGATATTTTCAGTGCCTCGGAACATTCAGGTTTATACTGAGCATTTAGTACATTACTGAGTCTTCAGTAATTACTGTGCCTTCAGTATTCTTGATCTTCAGTCTTCAGTCTTCTGTCTTCAGAGTCTTCTGAGTCTTCAGGGTCTTCTGAGTCTTCAGGGTCTTCTGAGTCTTTACAGATATACTGACTGATATACTGAGTCTTCATGCTGAGTCTTCAGTTCCTCAGTTTTATGCTGAGTCTTTAGTATCTCAGTTTCATACTGAGTCTTCAGTATCTCAGTTTCATACTGAGTCTTTAGTTTCTCAGTTTCATACTGAAACTTCAGAAACTTCAGTTTCATACCAAAACTTCGGTTTCTTCAGAAACTTACTGAGTTCTTCAGAATCTTCAAATCCTAACCCGATCTATATCTGCTGACTATACATTTTGTAGATAACATCCTGAATACTCTAAAAACTGAATCCTGACTCAACTATCAAGATTATCCTGAACATGTCATACTCAGAGGTTTTGGGATCTAATCAAAATCATATCTTTATTAAATTCATCTCCCAACAGTTGGGCTATGAGGGACACAAATAGGGATATCAAGTTCAGTATTTTGCTCGCCTCCTAACCCCCTGTTCGACTCAGTCACATTCTCAACTACCAAGAATTTCTCCCTCGCATTATCATCACTCCTATTCACATCAAGACTATCTACAACCCTAGACCTAATTTGGGATTGGGGCAAAGAATCATCACTCAAATCATCCAAAAAATCACTACGGGCTAAGTCCCTATCCAATTCATTTAGGGCATCATCGGAATCGGAGGAAAGAACGGCAAACGGCTGCCGAACTTGCCAACGAGACCTTGATCCCGAAGCATTTATCTCCGACGCATTAGCATCGCTACGGGGGATTGTACAGAGAGAGGGGGAGGAAAAACTATGGTGATCCGATTCTATTGAAGCAGAAGAGTTTGAACGAGAAACCATAATCGCAATGAGAAAGAGTATGCAATAAGTTACCTGAATAAAGTCCTTCACCGGAATGATGAAGCCCTTGCCGGAATATCTAGACGCGAAAGAGATTGAAGATAGAAAGTAAGAAGAAGAAGTAAACAAAGAAAGGGCACTGAGGCGGCAAAAATGAGGTATTTATAGATACCGGGTTCAATTTTGAAAATCCGGCACAGAATACGAAACGACGTTTACTATGACCCAATCAAATTATAACAGCCGGGCCCCATGATGAATACAAAGCGATCCGGCTGGGGGGTATTGTTGTGTTCGATATAATTATTCAGCATTAATCAAACACGTAAGAGAGACACGTGTAATATTCAACTATTAAAATAATCATGCCCGATGGACAAGTGTGCTCGCCGCTCGCCGACCAAACAAGTTTGTTTCGCCAAATTTCGCCACTTGTCAACCAAGCTTAACATACTACTTTATGAAGTAAGTTTTGTTCGCCAGCTCGTCATTTACCAACCAAGGTGTGTTCGCCAGACTAACCGAGCAAAATGATCCTGAAAAGATGTTGATCTGATCAGTCAAACTGATCAGATCTGGAAAGAAGGAATCAGATAAGCTGAGCCAAATGATCTAAGGACTCAGACAAACCTGAGGGCTCAGACAAGTCTGAGGAATCAGACAACCTGAGGGCTCAGACATCCTAAAGGCTCAGACAAACCTGAGGGGTCAGTATGCTCGATGCTCAGACATCCTAAGGGCTCAGACAACCTGAGGGGTCAATATGCTTGATGCTCAGATATCCTGAGGACTCAGATAATCTGAAGAACTCAGACATGCTCGACGAGGACAATATTCTGGCATAAAATTGATGTGGTTAAAGGGGCGAATAAAGCATACAATCGAGCAAAAGATTGATTTGGACGACCAAAAGAGTGCCTTATAGACAAGCAAGTGCAAAGATCAATCTGGAAGATGAAGTTGGAAACGTGGCAGCATCACATGAGTTCTTGCATGGCCCGAAGTCTCCAACTCATGCATGCCAAACCAGCTCATGCTTGTCAAAGTACTATAAATAGAAGAAAAAACAACAAGATAGAGGTTCACAAAAAAAATCTCCCAGACGGGTAAGGTACAGAAAAATTCGAGAGTTCATCCATACACATAAAAAACCCTAGCACTCATATACCAACTCTCCAAATCATCTTTATCCATAACGATTCATCTTCATGAGATGTATCATATATTGTACGTGTAAAACTCGCAATACTACATCCCTGGCTTGGTACGCCCCCAGAGTAGTCATTTCTTGACGAACTGGGTCAACAAATTTCTCTTATTTACAGTTTATTTTACACGTGCATATTTTGTTTGTGAGTTGTCACCGAATTAGCCACATAATATTCTCTATATAAAACGACTCGCAACACTGCTATTCTCATCCATATGATTATGTATGGTCAAAAGGGTCTCGTAGATACTATAGGGAATGAAAATGCATTGAATTTTTTTAGGAAATCATTGAATTAAGATGATAAAAGAGTTTACTAATTAATGAAATTGACATCCAGTTTTTAGGGAGCCGATTCCCTCGCATCTGCATCGGCAAAACATTTATGAGATATCAAGCTAAATTATTCCATTAATGAGATATCCAGTTATGACATTTACTCATTGTCCTGCTTTTAGTTATTCATTTCATGATTTGTGTTCTAACATGAGTGGTTGTAACTTGTGTTCCTTCTAACATTAAGTAATTTAATTCACTTGTAAGTGATTTGAGTATCCATTGCGCTAAACTTCGATACAATTCTGATCTTTCAAAAATAATAAGAAATGATATTGGTGCTATTATGATATTATTATATTGTTGTACATTACAAATTCTTAGCCTTATAATGTGCATTTGGTGTGGTATGTTTCTGATATGCATTATATTTGACTAGGCTGCTTAAGAGAAACTGTCGGCCATTAATCCGTTGACTCTTGTATTGCTGTCATGTGGATTTGCTTGGTGTTTAGTTGCTCAAATCCTGATCCTGAATGAAAGAGTGACCCTTTTACAAGACTTGCATAATGAGTTGTTTATGTTATCTTGATGAGAAAATTGGATGGATGTTAATTGTACAAAACTTCAAATATGCTTGACTTCTTGACAAAGTCTTCTATAACATGGAATGTCAAATGTGTGCACTTGATACATATGTGCATGATTATAATATATGGTCTAATTTTCGATGGTCTCTTGTGCATTAGGTGCACCATTTGATTCAAGTGTATTTTATCAGAGAACTTTTAAGTGTGCTCTAAATTTTTCAATGTCCTAAATAAGGTGCCAAGTAGTATTCTCCTCTAGGCAGGCATGAAAGGATGCATCAAAACTTGCTGCATATTCCTCTGGATATTGAATTTAGAATAGGTCCAACTATTAATAAAATAGCCCAACTAAGTTTTATTCTTTGATTTATTTATCATGACTAAAAGCTTCGGCCACTCATTTATGACTCGTTTTTGTCAGCAACTAAAGCAAAAAACAGCAGCAAATTTCCTTAGAAAAAACAGTAGTTACTTAAATAGGGAAACAATAGCAAAAACAGTAGGAAATTTCTTAAAAACAATAGGAGAAACAGTAGCAAAAGAAAAAGCAGTAACAACACCAATTAAAGCAAAAAACAATAGCAAATTTCACAAATTCCCAAGAAAAAAACAAGAACAATAGACTTGCCTTTCACAGAGTTAATGGTTTTTAAGCCTTGCTCACCGGTGTTTTTGAAATGCCCGAGAAAACTCTAATGATTTGAATTCGGTCATACCTCCAGTACATATGGGATCACCTCTCGCATACTAATACACTTGTATAGTAGCCTTTGCCATTAGTGGTTATTAGGAATAGTTTGAAGGTGTGGTGATTAGAGAGTTGGATGTGGGTAGTTGGAGCTTTTTGTAGGTCAGTAATGTTGTTGTACCTTGTGCTTTTAAGTGTTGCGCGGTGATGTAACTTGTTAATGGTGCAGTTTTTGGTTATTTTGGGAATGATGATGAAATATGGGTTTCTGATGGAGGAATATGTGATGAATTTTTTACTGGCGCCGTCTAGGTTGTATTGTTTTTCCTAGAGTGCTAGTTGTTTCATTAAAAAGTATTTAGTTTGATAGTATTAGTTGTTTCATTAAAAGGTATTAGTTGTTTTACTATAAAGTATTAGTTGCAAATAAGTGTACGGTCACTCAAGACCAACTCCTCCGAAAATTGTTGCCCTGTTTTTGTATATTTTCTTAGTTGGATCATGAACCACTAAATTTATTTGATTAAGTCCAAGATATATAATCACATAAAAATAGAATGTGTTTCTTGATCTTGTACGATTTTGAACTAAAATCCTATTAATTGATTACAGTGGAAGCAGGAGTAGAGCATGTCTATAAAGATGAAATGGTGGAGAGGGATTTGAAGATGGGAGATATATACAGAATTGGTTCTGCAAGTCTGTTGCCATGTGTTGCAAGAATCCAAAGTCACATTAGAGGATGATTTGTATGGGTGCTTAATGTATGAAGCTAGTCTGAGCTGAGAAAGCTGTGGTATATAATGCAATATTTTGTATTAGCATTTAGATGATACAGTGGAATTTTTTTATTACAAAATAGTGCTTCATCATTTAAATAGTATCCCACTTTTGTAATGGAATACTACCATTCTGATGACGATTTAAGCAATTTATAGTTACAGAGTACATTTCTCAGTTAGGACCTGTTGAACTTATTTACAATTTGAAATATATTAAAAAAAATTATGATTAAAATTTATAAAATTGTAACTACCGAGCGTGGGAGTCGTTCAAGATCATGGAATTTGTCACTCAACAATTGCTTACGTACAATTGGAATCAGTCTCCAGAATGGTGATATACGTATGGTGGTTCATAAAATTTGTTGCTTAATTAGATTGTGTCCCAAATATAGATCTATTTCACAAAAAAAAAAAAAAAAACAAACAAAAATGACAAAAATCAAAGTTAATTTTACTACCATAGTAATAATTATTATTTTGAGTTTTGCTGATTAAAATAAATTAAATGCGATTGCATAAACTAATCCAATAGATAAATGAATTTTATATTTAATTTTTAAAAAAATTTAGACAATCTCAAAAGTTAGCTTACATAATATACAATTTGAATGATATGAGTGTAAATACATTTTGTAACAAGAAATCTCACTCAAGATGAAAAATTCATGACATTAAGTATATCAAATAATACATTCAAATAAAATTAAATAGAGTACATAATAAAGTTGAGCCAAAATAAAAAATATTTATATGTATTTATTGATTCTTTTTTCTGTAATTTCCCATGATTTCTCTAATTGATAAAGTCTTGTATGCACCAAGTGCACAATGCAATTGATAAAGTCTCTAATTTTTTTTCTTGAAACATTCAGCTTGTTTAAATTGAAACATTCAACCTGTCTTACACAGAATCAAGTTGAAAGCTTCAATGTGAAAAATGTTTCAGAAAGACGCAAGGATTTTAAGACTAATACCCTTTTGTAGTATAAGTTACACTCTTCAGTATCACAACTATTACCCTTTTGTAATATAAGTTATACT
The DNA here is from genome assembly GCA_037126765.1 of Stenogyne calaminthoides. Lineage (NCBI taxonomy): Eukaryota > Viridiplantae > Streptophyta > Magnoliopsida > Lamiales > Lamiaceae > Stenogyne > Stenogyne calaminthoides. Next base: position 8,807,123 of record JBBCBC010000015.1, read on the forward strand.
CATTACTAATGTCCCTTTGTAGTAAAAGATACCCTCTTCAGTATCACATCTAATACCCTCTTCAGTATCACCACTAATACCCTTTTGTAATATTAGTCATACTGTTTAGTATAGTATCATGACTAATACCATTTTATAATATAAGGTATAGCCTTTAGTAGCACAACTAATACCTTTTGTAAAAGTAGTACCACAATTAATTTGATGAGATAAATTGTCTTGAAAACCTAAACAAAAGTACTAAATTTTATAAAGTTACGTAAGTATCTTGAAAATGTAAAACAAATAACAACTATTCAACTTGTTTAAATTGAAACGTTCTACTTGTTTTACAAAGGACCAAGTTGAACATTTCAGTGTAACGAATGTTTTAGGAAGGCGGAACCATGATTTTAAATTTGGGAATACAAATAATAACTAATCAAATATTTAATACTTAAAAAATCATATAACTCGTTGCAAACCAAATAAATAATGTGTATATAGCATTTAAATAAAATTATAATTACAGTTAAGTGTATCGAGTATACTTAATTTTTTTAAAGCGATCTATAACATTATAATCAACATCTTTTAGAAATGATTTTTTTTAGAAATACACCATTCTCAATAAAAGAACAAATTACAATCGAAAGAACAAATCATAATAATTATTTTAAATTTATTTAATACAAATGTAGAATGAATAAAACAAACTCTTATTTTTTAAAATTAAAAATTCATGTGAGATATCTATAAATTAATCCAAAAACCAAATAAATAATAAAAAAATACCCAACAATCAAACAAATAATAAACATGATAAATAATAAAAAAATAATCCAACAATTAAATAAACAAAAATATATATTAAAATATAAAAAATCAATAAAAATGTTAAATAAATAGAAATATATACTGAAATATAAAAGAACATTAAAAATAGTACATCAAGGTGTTGTTCAACCAAACTTCATCGTTTCTTTCTTTTTTTATTGTATATATTTGCATTGGATCATTTTTCTCCCTCCAATTAAAAATGATTGTATTATTTTTTATTAATGAAATTTAAATAGCTAATTTTTATTTAGTGTTATTAAATTTGTATATTTTAGTTATGAAGCAAAATTTTGTAAAATTATTTGGTCAATATATTATTAATATGTCAAATTCATTATTAATTATACGTATGTTATTTGTTATGATATGCTAAAAAAATTACTATAAACATTTGATAAACCCCTAAAAGTCAATTTCAGTATCATGCACAATATTTTTATTTTTTTAATAAATCAATTGGTAATCGATTTTGACATGTGAACAACATATCATCCAAACAGTTCTTCAAAATATATCATAATAAATAAAATACACAAACTAAAACATTAAAATAAAATAATCATTTTAATTCCATAAAAAATAAATGAAAATTGAGGCACACTTGTATGAGATCGTCTCGTGATGAGACGGGGAATGAATTGAACATTGACGCTTTAACAATTTTGGACGGGTGAGTTTAATTTGTGCTAAGTTGTACCCTATCTCATACATGAGACCGTCCCAGATGATTTTTGTCATAAAAATTAGCCATTTCAATTTCATGAATAAAATTAAAACATCTAGGTCTTGTATTCACCCAGGTGCACCGTACACTCATATTGTATTTTAGAAGCGTGCAACTTTTTATATTGAAAAGTGCAATTTTATTATACAGAAACGTGCAAATCTTAATATAAAAAAGTATTATCAGATTTTCTGAATACTATATGCACCATTTATTTTGATTGGGACTCAATTGAAACCACGTGTCAGTAGCAAGTTAATTTTGGATTAAGAATAAGGGATTCAATACGTAAACAGAAGTTCAAAATATATTCATATAAAATAATTCATTTAGTTTAATAAGTCAATTTCATTGAGTGGTTCAATAATAACTAATCAAACAAGGGGTTCAAGATAATTCATTTCAATACCCAGTTCAAGATAACTAATTCATTTCATTTGCTCGATCATACCCAATTCATTTCATCATTCGATCCTCAATTTCTATCGAAAACTCAATCCCAAATTCATTTCAATATCTTGTTTCTATAGAAAACTCAATCCCCAACCGATTTCATCCTGCTATTTTGATGAAAACTCGATCCCCAATTCATTTCAAAGTAGATGGAGGATTCATATCGCACTCAACTCGCAAAAGAAATTCACGAAAACCTCAATCCCCAATTCAAACATTGATCTGGCGTAGCTAATGAAATCAAGGGGATGGTTGAGGGTGGCAAAATGAAATCAAGGGGATGACTGAGAAAATGGGTTTTCTGGTTCAAACAGAGAAGAGGGAATTGCATGCAATCCCTAAATCACATATTCATCAGGCGCGATGAAATGAAATCGAGGTAATTACTAATTAAATCTGTCTATTCCTATCTTAATTAATTGAATCCTATTTATGTATTTATGGGTAATTGGTTTTGGCGGTGATGTATCTCTGGGTATTCATTCATAGATTAGAAGGTATTCAATTTTAATATTTTGCCTCATTTTTTTGTAAATTTTGTAATCGGTTCTGTCTGTCATAAGTCGATTAAGCCTTAAGACACCAACCAGCCCATTAATCGTGAATGAATTGTGTTTGGAGCCAAAAAGGCAACTGGCGGGTCTTTAAATATTTTAAATCAGATTTGAGAACGTGAATAAGTGAAAAAAATCCTTAACAAAATCTTTTTCCAAAACCTGATTGGGGATATTTCTTTCTTTTTAGAGATATTCACGTACCCACGTTTATTTACAAGTTAATTTGATTATATATACGCCCAAAGACCTCTCAAACCCTTTCTTTTTAATATCATCGATCAACAACCTCTCTTCGATTGTTTCCTCTCTTCTCTCATCAAGCAAATCTCTGGTAACTCTTCCCCTTTTTGTGTTCATAGATACTTCTTAGATTACATTTGCTAGTCGTTCTGTTACTTGTGTATATGTGTTTTGCTTTTTGATTGTTCACCACTGTATGTTAATGTGTTAACAAGTGAGAGGAATAAAGTGGTTCTAGAGAATTTTAGAATTGCTTTGTTAAATGTTGTTTTCCTTGTTAATGTTGTAGATTACATTTACACTGTATTCAACAATATGCATTGTTAACAAAGCAATTTACACTGTATTCAAATCAATTTACAAGTTCACACAGGTTGAATTACATTAACAGTTAACCAAATCAATTTACACTATATTCAACAATTACATTTACACTGCATTCAACAGTTAACCAGTAAATGTGTTTCTTGTTAACCAAATCATTTACACTTATCATAATTCAACAGTTAACAAGTGAGAGGAATAGAGTGGTTCTAGAGTGGTTGATGTGTATTGGGATGTGCATGGCTGGCTTTGTGGAGGCCTATTTGGCAATTCTATATTCTTGTTTCGCAGCCAGCTCACCAAAGATGCACACAGTACTCATGGTTTTTCCTTAGTTCGGTGTGCTTGGAAGAACGAATGAAGTGTTTGATCTTGATTGATTATGATTTTATGATTTGCATAATATTTGTTCAAATTTGTATAATCGCTTTATGTGAAGGATATAGATAGATACATACCAATTTACAAGAGTATCTATTTCTACTCTCTGTTTTCCAACTCTGTTAATTTCTTCGAAAAAATGATTTGACAAGACTGAATTAAATCACCTGAAATTTGTTGAAAAATAACCTAATAATCTTGACTTTAGAGACATTTTCATGATTTTCTTTATTCAAAATTTCGTTCAGCTTTTAAAAAGTTTTGAGCCTTGTCAGAGCGAGCTTTATCTCTGGTAAATTATGTAAAAGTTTTGAGCCTTGTTAGCAAACAATAATGGTAAATTATGCTTGGATAAACTCATACTTATAGAGTAGTAATACATATGTTGGATATAACAAGATTCAAGAAATCTTTATAACCTTTCAACCAAACTCAACTCTGTGGCCAATAAAATATACAAAAAACAGTATTGATGCCTGCCCGGAGAACAGTACAGTAGGTCAAATGAGAATTTTCTATAATTGTTCCTCTTTTCCCCATCTTGCCTGGATTGGAAAGACACATTATCTTGGTTGTAAACCAAAAAGCATTACCAGCCTGCATTCTCTACTAGTATTTAGCTTTGGCGGTCAACAAAACTTGAGCATTTCTCTTATCTAGTAGTTGTTCCATAACTAGTCTCATAACATATGTCTGTCTGATCTATATGCCCTAATAATGCATAACGGTTCTAACATTATCCCTGATATCAATGTGCACAGTCTAGTGAAGCTGTAAATTAAGCCTTTTGGTTCGTTATTCTGATTTGTTTTGTTACAATTATAATATTCTTGCAGCGTTTAAGTGAGATCAATAAAAACAACGGGGAAAAAATGCTATGCAAGCATACTGCTGGACGAAAGCATTTTTCAGTCAGATCGCATGAACTTGTGAGTATATGTTTTCAAGTAGTATATGTTTTCAGTTTTTGCATTCCTTGCACTAGTTGCATCTACACACCTATCTCATAAAATAAGATTACCTTTGAAATATTGGAACTATTGCATTTTGACAGCAACTTATTTGATCGTTAGGACACTTTCTCAGGTTTTAAACAACAAAACTCCTTATGAAATGCTTTATAACAAGGAGCCTGGTTATTCTTATTTGAGTTCATTTGGTTGTTTGTGTTATGTACCTTGACTGCTAATAGATATAAATTGATCCTAGGGCTAATCAGAATGAACATAATGAACATAATCAGACTTAGGCAACCCCCTGCTTATTGTTATGCAAAATGTGCCTAATCAGAATGAACATAATGATGATGTTAGGAGATCTTTCAGAATTAGGCAGCCCCCTGCTTATCTTGATGTTTATAAAACTAATCTGTCCAGTTCTTTACAACATAAATATGAAAATATGTCCATTACAAAGGGTAAGCAATATCCTATATTTGATTATTTGTTTACTTGTCATCTTTCTGATTCTCATAGAGTATTCACAGCCCCTATTTCCTAGATAATTGAACATAAGACCTGATGATATGTCAATAATTTAATCATATAAACATTAAAAGAAGGCAATTATGGGTTTTATGAATATTTTATTTTAATCTTGGGTATGGTGATGAAGTAACTGATTTTTTGATAATTTTTTGTAGTTTCTTGAACTTAAAGAACCGTGCGATCGGATTTACTTGTATGAGTAAACCCACAATACAGAGAAAAATGGGTGGAAATCCGACAAGGCAAAATAAAATTGGGTAAGTCGTGTAGACATTTATGATATTTGATTATGTTATTATTGAGGTTAATTTACTTCTTTTTCAATTCAGTTGAGCGTTTTATTTACTTTATATATGCTTAAATACCAGGAAACGATATGAAACGTAAGCGAGGTGAATATGTTGAGCTCGGAATAGAGAAGACCGAACCTGAGATAGTCTTGGGGCTGGATATACCAAAGGGTATGGTTACGGTTCAAAGCCTCCAAGTAGAGTTCATTGTACATTTCTTCTGCTCAATATGAAGATGAGCTAAGAGAAACAACGGAAGAGTTGCAACAGTCTAGAGCTCAAGTTGAAGAACTACAAACTGAAGTAACTAGCTTGAAAGAGGACCTGGCTACACAAAATGAAAATCTGATTGTCAAACTCCCTGAGCAAAATGACATTCTCACTCCAAAACTCTCTAAGCAAAGTGCAACTATGAACAAACTAATGACTTTTATGAGGGAGAAAGGGATTGACATATAATTAAGGTTAGCTTCTAATATTTTATGAGTTTTTGGTTCTTGTTGTTTTTCTTTAGCATTTACTTTATTATTTTCATTTTTCTTTTAGTAGTACTACTCATATGTGTAGCTTTAAAGCTGGCTGTGTTAGAAGAGGATAAATATGATGATTTATTTGTGTTCAACATGTGTAATAAATAAGGGAATGTGGTTCTCTAGTTTCTCACACTCGAGATTAGGTCTTGTAGATGCTATTTCGATGTGCAATTTGGTCTTGTAGATGCTGCAATTGCTGATTTTTTGGAGCATTGCAACTGCTGATTTGATTCAAACATAAATGTGGATATGTGTGTGATACAATTTATATTTATTGCCAAGATATACGTGTATTGCGTGTATATAGATAGTGGTAATACTGCACTTTGTATATTTCACTACCAAATTGTGCTAGTTATGGTGTGTTAAGTAAAGATTGATGCATTTTAGTTCGTTGATGTAATGATTAATAGAAGTTAGTGTACTTCGTTCATACGAATTGTATTCGAACGCGTTTCAAATTTGGGGGTGCAGTCTTTAGGATTAATTCTTTGTTATTATGCCGAATGGTGCATTCACTAGTTCAAATTTAGCTTTTGTTTCTGATAACGTGCTTATTCCTTCTGTGATTTATGGGGATTTGCCTAAATCTGGTTTTGAACTTTTGAAGTTGGGCCCTAATTCTGGTTTGCGGAATGCTGCATATATTGAAAACTTTAATTCTAGTGCATTGAGTATGAAACTTGCTAATGGTGCTTCTAGTCTGAATTTGGGGATGGTTTCTGAACCCAACCATGCTACTGTTTTGACCCCTAATGCCTTGGATTTGAATGCTAAATCATTTACTCAATCTTAGATTATGATTATGCCTTGGATTTTGATTATTTGACCCCTAATTTCTTGAATGTTGATTTCGGTAAGTGTATTTGTGCATTTAAAGTTTATGATTATCGTTTTCTTGATACTTTACGGAGTTATGATTTCTTATAAATTCATCTGATATGATATTTTTTATAGGTGATATCTAAGGAGGAGAAGATTTCAGATTCGTCGTTTGAAGTGCATGGAAATTATTTTTGAAGACATATAAGACATTGATTTTTTTAGTTTATTGTTTCATGTAGTTTTCATAACAAAGATTGTTGATTGGTTTCTATTGTTTGAAGGAGTTTTTTGTTAATGCAAATTATTATTTTTATCTTTAATTAATCTAGTTTTTGTTGTAATATTTATTATTTAGTATTATTACTGATTTAATATATATAAAAATTCAAATAAATTGATAATAAAAGTAATTATTTCACGATGAAATAAATGCGTCACAATATGTATCATTTTTATGACGAAATAATAGTCACGGTATGTTAGTTAATCATGACGATATATGTTGTTACTATATCAATTTCTTCATCGTCATTGAATAATATTTTTTAATGACAAAAAATTTTTGTCACCATTTTTAAATCTTTTAACGACGACGAATATTTCGTCACTAAAGTCCAATTTTTTGTGACGAAATTCAGTTATCATTATATCTATATATATAACCACGATCATTTTTTCCGTCATTTTTTTGCAATTCTTTCATGACGAGAAAATGTCAAATATGACAAACAATATATTGTCACCAAATCTAAACTTCTAGTGATGATTATTATTTTCGTCACTAAATAATACATTATAGTGACAAAAATAATTCGTCACAATTTCCACATCATTTTGCGACAATAAAATTAAATTGTCACTAAATCATACTATATAGCGACAATTTTTATCGTCATTTTATATTATACATATAACGACGACCAATATTTCGTCACAGCATAACAACACTTTCTTGACTAATATAGAAAATGTGACGAAATAACCAAGCTAATTGTGACAAAATTAACGTCACTAAAGTAACTTTTTTTGTGACAATTATTTATATCGTCACGTAAAGTTGAACTTTAGTGACGAAACATCGTATTAAGTGACGAATTTTTGATGCCTAAAGTGACAATTTATACGTCACAATAGATGGAAACATATAGGGACGATGACCTTTTTCGTCACCAAATGATGTCCTTTTCACGACGAATTAATATACCGTCACAATTTTCATAATACCACGCACAATAAATGAAGATCTGTGCCACAAAAAAATTTGTCACAAATTATCAATTATGACGAAAAATGATGTTTCAGTGACGAATTCTTTCGTCGTGATTTCTCGAATTTCCTGTAGTGTCTCTCTTTTCTCGTGACTGAAGCGGGGGCGGAAGTTTTTTAATAATTTGATAGGGTTTTCAATAATATCCTACACAACTTAAAATTGATGGCCATTTTCATTTTAAGAAAACCTTTAAATTGATAAGCCCGTCAATTAGCAGCGGGCTTCTTTAACAAAAGTAATTAAATTGATTGGTTTAATGCGCTGTAACTTTTTGTTAAAATTTTGATGTAAAGAACGAAAATTTTAATTAATAATAAATAAATAAATAAATATAATTTATACATTTAATTATATATTATTTGATTATGACTTCATACCGGCTCAATCGCTTAATTAACGGTCCGACCCGATTCAATCGAAAGCACTAGGGTTGTCTGGCTCAACGTCCGCTTCCTCTTTTAAAACATAGTTGGTAATTATTAGAGATATGAAAATTGACTCAATTATAGAGTCCAAAATACTGAAAGAGCATATCAATTTTCTACATGATATTACTGTTGAGAAATGGAGCATGATTGGCTTTTAGGGCCACAACCTAGCTTTTTGTATATCTTTTATGTGAACACAAGAAATGGTAAAACTATTGGCTTGGCACTGTCTCCAGGCATAGTCATTTTTTACAAATTGTGTCAAAAAATTAGTGTTCTTTATTTTACAACATGCTCAACAAAAATCTGTGATACAGAGTCAATAACTCTCCTACACCATCGTCGAGCGAACACACACCAATCAAGAATGACGTGGATTTAGGATATAGTTAAACTTGTGTTTACCATCGAAATTATGAAATCGATTTTTAAAAATAACCTATACAACATATATAAATTGAATGTCACATGAATTTTCTTTTCTTACACTTTAATATATTTAAATACAAAATCTTATTTAAATTAATTTTACCATACAATTAGTGAGATTTTAGAGTATTTTTAAATAGTATTAAATATTTCATTAAAATGTATTAGTTGAATAATATTATTTATTTTATTAAAAAAATATTTGTTGTTTTATTATAACTTGATAGTCATAAAGAAGTTGCATGAGAAAATAGTTTTACATTAGACCAACTTAAATAATGAGTAACTATTCAGTGAAATTTGTTCATGGTGAAATAATTTTTTAAATGTATCCCCTATTTCACAAAACATTATTACTCGTTTAACTAAACAACATTTCTTATTTTTACTAAACAATACTAGATATTTCATAGTATGAAACTGGTGCAAGTGAAACACTACAATAAAAATAAGTAAAACTGCTTAGTGAAAATTACTAAGGCTGACAAGTAATATTGTTAAGTGAAAAAATTGGATATTGTTCACTCTAAATAGCTAATATTGTTTAGTAAAAAAAGTAGTTTTGTATAGTGAAATAGAGAATACAGTTAAAAAAAAAATTAGTTTCAACATGAAAATTTTTTTACATGATACTTTGCCTAAATCATAACTCATATAATTCAATCATTAATTACAAAAACAATCAACAATAATATGATAATATAAATTATAACATCTATACTTATCTAATAACAAAATGTTGGGCCAAAAAATTATCACTAATTTTCTTATAAAATTTAAAAATATTGACAAATGAAATGTAGCTTAAATGGTATGATAAATTTTGTTTTATCTTCTTTGCATGCAAGAGGTACAAGGTTCAATTCCCCACATTTACAAAACATATATATTAATTATATTTTGAGTATTTTCTAAAATTTTAATATTATTTTAGAACTAGATCTATTTGTACATAAGAAATAATAAATATTATACAAAAAAAAAAATCAAATGAATAATTATTACAAATTTGTCATGAATTTTTAAAAGTGGCTATTAAGGATTAATAATATAAATAATAATTTTGTATTTGACATGGATACTTTAAAAAAAAAAATTAGTTACTCCCTCTATCTATTATTATACAAAAAAATAAATAAAAAATCAATTGAATAATTATTAAAAATTTATCATGAATTTTTAAAAGTGGCTATTAAGGATTAATAATATAAATAATAATTTTGTATTTGATATGGATATATATTTTTTTTCAGTTACTCCCTCTGTCTATTATAGATTGCTCATTTGCTTTTGACACGGGTTTTAATGGAGAATTTCGTTATTAATATTTGAAGATAATAAAATAGTTTTTTTTTCTTGTAGGTCAGTGTATTTTTGTCAAATTTAGTAAACGTGACAAAAAAATTCTTTTGTGTGTAATTATTAGTGATATGAGACGTAATTTAGTAAAGTAATGTTTATAGAGGGATATTTTAAAACTGTATTGTTACTTTATTGCTATTCTGGGTACATAATAAAAGACAGATTATTTTGAATTTTGAGCAATCTAAAAAGAGATGGTGGAGTATTATATATATGAAAATGTATAATTTATATACTTATTTATATGAATATTTTACCCGATCTGAGATTTAAATTGAGACAAAAACTTGTGTGAACTCGAGTTCACGATGAACTATATTTTTTTAATATCACTGTTATGCATAAAAACTATAACTATTGTGCACATTAACTATCATTGTTTAAAAAATAAGCATTTTTTGTGGACAACAATGATAGTTTTTGTGCATAAACAGTGATTACATAACAGTGATATTAAAAACATAGAGTTCACCGTGAACTCGAGTTCATATAAGTTTTTATTTCAATTTAAATTTTATATCATGTAAAATAATCATACAATTAATAAGTATATAAATTATACAGCTTCATGTATATAATACTACCCCGTCTCTTTTTAGATTGCTCAAAATTCAAAGAGACATATCTTTATTAATACTCAAAATAGAAATAAAATAACTCTACAACTTCAAACTATCCTCCTACAAATATCTGTAAATTTTGTCTCATATCACTAATAATTAGGTGGGATGGTTTGAAAATTTTAATATGCGATGAGAATGGTAACTGTTGGGAGATGAATTTAATAAAGATTTTGATTAGATCCCAAAACCCCTGAGTATGACATGTTTCAGGACAATCTTGATAGTATAGGATCAAGTTTCAAATTGTTATTAGGATTCAGGAAGTATCTACATCATGTGTAGTCAACAGATATAGTTCAGGTAAGGATAGGTGTTAGAGATTTGGTCTAAAGATCTCAGAAGATTCCTGAAGACCAAAACATACTGAAGATTAGAAGAGCCTGAAGACTAAAGATCTCAAGACTAAAGATCACGAAGACGAAGAAGATCCTCAAGAACGAAGATTGATTTTTTGTCTTGAACCAAAAGACCCTGAACAAGTCACTTCCAGTTCAATAGTGTTTGTTCATTCTTAGTACAAACAAAGAGAATGTTATACGTTTGTGAACACTAAGGAAAATATCAGATCAGTGTGGTTGACTAAAAGAGCTGTTTATTTGTCTCTATTCAAAGGAAGATTTCAACCAATGAGGAGACGACAACAACATACTTTACTGACACTGTCAGTACTGATATTTGTCTTGTTTACAGAAATTGGTGATTGGCTGCTTGTCTGGATATTTCCTAAAACATGCAAGGATGCGTTCAAACCCTAATATAGCCGTTCATTAGTTACTCAAAGGAAAAACCCTAGATGCTATCTCTCCAACGGATAGTTTTTCAAAGGTAGACTTCTGGAGAGTTGCCTATAAATACCAGAGGCCTTGGACATTTCAAGGTCACGGGAAATCAAAGCAACTCCAGAGCTCATTCATATTCAAGTAATCTTGTGAATCACTCGAAACCTTAAGAATTTTCCAAGTGTTTCATCTTTGAAGAGAGCTCATTTACTAAGCCTAGATCTAAGATATATCCAAAGCTTAGTTAGAGATATCCTAGCCTTTTACTTGTGTCTGATTGTAAAAGGATATCTCACCTTAGTTGGAAACCAACCAAAACCCAAAAACCTTTGATTAGATAGTTTGAGTGTGTAGTTGTTGGAGAAGTGAGAGTTGTAAAGAGTGAAGTAAGCTGCTGTGTTCAGTCTGAAAAGCTGTAGAGTAGAAGTTAGTAAGCTGTTTGTGTTCAGTCTGAAAACTTGTGTGTGTTGAGTTAGTAAGCTGCAGTAGTTCAGCCTGCAAAACTCGTGGTAGAAAGTTAGTAAGCTGCTGAGTTCAGTCTGAAAGCTTAAGGTAGTAGAAGTAGTGTGTTGAGGAATTTCTCAGAGGATCAGAGAGAGTGGACGTAGGAGCTTGAGTCTCTGAACCACTATAATTGCTGTGTTGTTTGCTTTCTGTTTTGCATTCTATCCTGTTGCATATTTTCACTGAAAGCATCCTGAAGTTTTATGATATTCAGTTGGAAACAATCCACTGAAGTTGCACTAACTTGATCACAACCTTAACCACTGTTTCATAAAGAAAAGATTTTCAGCAAAGTAAAACGAGTATAAACTCAGGGCCTACACATTCCACACTCTAGATAAGCTAGTGTAGATAATTATCAAACTGATCAACTCCCTTGAGTAGTCAGTAAGATTATTATCTACTCCAAGCTTATTTGGACTCTGTTGTAGAAACTCAGAATCAGTTGAGCTAATCTGAAGTCTCTGAAAGCCGCTCAGTGTCATTTTCTCAGTAGACTTTGACTCAGGGCATTTTGTGCTTCTCAGGACTGAAACTCAGGACAACTTGACTCTCTGATTATAGTATTTTTCCGAAAAGTTAAAAATCACTATACACGTGTATTCCCCCCCCATACACGTGTGGAACTCGTTTACCCCGGGACCAACAAGTGGTATCAGAGCAGTGGTTCTAACTGACCACTAGCTTTGGTAGCCATAGTCTTATTTACTGAGAAACTTTGGTGGTCTACTGAATAAATCTTACTGCTGATATCGTATAAGGCTATTTCATCATGCCTTCTAAGAAACTACCTATGTTCTCAGTAGAGAACTATGATCTATGGAGATTGAGAATGCAAGCACACCTGTACTCTAAACATGAGAGAATGTGGAGAGTTGTGTCTCAAGGATCTTTTGAATATAAGGTTGTTAATCCTAGATCCACTGATGCTGAAAAAGATGATCCAATGGATGAATTTTCCAAATCTGATGATCAGCTTACTCCTGAAGAGAGGAAGTCGGTTAACTTAGATTATATTGCTAAAGATACACTGTATAACACTATTGATGATAGTGTTATGGGAATGATTTCTCACTGTGAAACTGCCAAAGAAATTTGGGACACACTTGCTATAATGTGTCAGGGCACTGATCATATCAAAGAAAATAAACTATATGTGGCTATTGCCAAATTTGATGGTTTTGAAATGGAAAATGGTGAATCCATTGAAAGACTTGAAGTCAGATTCACTAGTATTATGAATGATCTAAGTGCTCTTGGGAAAAGATATCCCAAAAGAGAAATTGCTCTGAAAATCCTTAGAGGACTGTCTAAGAAATGGGATATTCATGCTGTAATGATTGAGAACACCAAAGATATTGCTTGTATGCTATATCAACAGGTTTTCTCTGAGTTGAAAGCATATGAGTGTCATTGATAAGAAAACTAAGAAATCTGATATCAAAGATGATACTTCATCTAACAAAAATGTGTCTTTCAAAACACAAGGAAAAATCTGTAGCTCTAAAGAACCTGAGATCTCATCTAACAAAATTCAGGATGAAAAAGATGAGACAATTGCCCTGATGGCAAGAAGGTTTGAGAAAATGAACCACATATTTGATAAATACAAAAGGTACTATAAGGATACCAGGTACAGGAACAGGAACAACTCAGAAGCTGAAGACAAGTCTATTGAGAAGAAGAAGGACTACAAAGCTAAATGATCTTCATCCAAAAAGAAGGACTACAAATCCAAAGAAGACAATGATCAGGATGATGACACCAAAAGATGCTACAACTGGAAGAAAAAAGGACACTTCCAGTATGACTGCCCTGAGTTGAGTCCCAAGGAAATAAAGGATAGGCAAGCCAAGAGAGTCAAGAAGTATTCCAGCAAGAAGGCAATGATTGCTGAAGAAGAACATTCTGAGGAAGGATCTAGCTCTTCAGAAGAGATGTTCTCAGATAGTGATAGTGATGATGTCTGCCTTGTTGCTATTTAGAAGGTAAATTCTTCTATCTCTGTTGCTGCTCCTATAGAAGCATCTGAGTTCTCAAGTTCATCTGTAACCAGTAATTTTGACCTGATGGATTCTTTTGAGAATCTGATGAAGGACTATTCTGGGTTACAAGAACTGTTTATTGAATCTCAAGAGCATAATGAGGAATTGACTGCTGAGAATCTGAAGTGGAAAAACTCTAACGCTGCTGAGATCACTTCTCAATTAATGGGAGCTACTGATGAACTAGATGTTCTGAAAGTACAATTCTCGGAAAAAGAGAAGATGATAGAGGCCTTGAAAGGAAAATTAGAGAAATCCACTGAAGAAAATCAGTTGATCAAAACTGAGTTCAATGACCTCTTTGAGAAACATGAGACTCTAAAGAAAAGTGAAGATAGCTTGCAGGAAAAGCTAGTTCTATTGAATTCTGCATCTAAAGCAATAGATGAAATTCAGAGCTATAAAAGACCTGCAACTATAAAGACTGGATTAGGATATAATCCAAGGCACCTAGGGTGGTGAATGTGTATGTAGATGTTTATGGAAGACAAATCAGCCACTCTAAAGTAATTAAAGTTGTCAGGCAGATTTAGGTTCCAAAAGGTACAGCTAACCTGGTAGGACCCTACACCAAATGGGTACCTAAGGCCTGATTTGTTTTTCAGGTGAAGGAAAAGGGCACTGAGCTAAATGAAGACAACATAGCCCTGATGAGTGGAACTGAAGTTGGACCTGTTGCATGGTACTTGGACAGTGGATGCTCAAGAGACATGACAGGATACAAGCATTTGCTCACTGACTATGTTGAACAGAAAGACCCTCAGTTAACTTTTGGAGATAATTCCAAAGGACAGACAGAAGGATATGGAACACTTGAAATTGATACTGTTCATATCCATGGTGTATCTTATGTGTCTGGTTTAAAGCATAACTTGCTTTCTATCAGTCAATTCTGTGATAAAGGATTCAGTGTTGAATTCTCAAAGAACTTGTGTTATGTAAAAGATAATGTATCACAACAAGTATTACTAACTGGTACTAGAAAAGAAAATGTGTATCTTGCTTATTGGAGACTTACTCCTATGGATACATGTTTAATGGCCAAGAAGGCTACTGAAACCAGTTGGTTATGGCACAAAAGACTGAATCACTTGAACTTCAAGACTCTAAATAAACTTGCAAGATTAGCACTTGTGAGGGGGTTACCTAATGAAGTGTTCAGTAAAGATCATGTTTTTGATGCTTGTCAAAAAGGCAAACAAATTAGAGCATAATTCAAAAGCAAAGTAGAAGTTTCTACTGATAGAATACTTCAACTGTTACATATGGATCTTTTTGGTCCAGTAACACACGGGAGCACTAATGGCAGAAAACATACACTTGTAGTAGTTGATGACTACTCTAGATATACATGGGTCATTTTCTTACTCAGTAAGAAAGAAACTCAGACCAAACTGCCAGAGTTATTGAAAAGACTCAGTACTGAAAAGAATTTGAGTGTGGTCAAAATCAGATCTAATAAAGGCACTAAGTTTATCAACCATATTGTAGGTCCCGAACGGGTTTCAGTGAGGGTTGAAGTCTAGAGGGGAGGGGTGAATAGACTTCAAAACTTTTTCGTGGATCAGATGTGTTTGCACGTATGTCTGATCAGAGTGCGATGTGAATCAGTTTGGACTGATATCCAACTTACTGATCTGGTAGACAGATCCGTTCGGCGTCTATCATCTTAACTGATGGTACGGAAGATAAGTTAACCCGTGTAGAAAACCAGTTTTACTCAAAGGAGATTCTGACCAACAGTTCAGATCAGGTGACTAAAATGTCAAACTGATCAGATCAGTAGCTTGATGCTAA
This sequence comes from Stenogyne calaminthoides, assembly GCA_037126765.1. NCBI lineage: Eukaryota > Viridiplantae > Streptophyta > Magnoliopsida > Lamiales > Lamiaceae > Stenogyne > Stenogyne calaminthoides. Next base: position 8,822,993 of record JBBCBC010000015.1, read on the forward strand.
TCTGATTTAGGTACAGAATATGCATGCAAATAACAAGTTGCGTGCAGATGTGTAAAATAAGATTAAAGGCACACAGATTTATAGTGGTTCGAACAACTCGTCCTACGTCCACTCTTCCCTATCAGCAGGGGTACCAACTTAACCAACTGGACTTAGTTTAATGTGTTAGTCCAACACAATACAACCAACAGATATTTAACGAGTTCACACTCAACCAATCCCAGAAATCTAATCTAGAAACCCTAAATAGAAATCTTGCTATAACAAACTTAACCTAACAGTGTTTTGGTATAAAATTTGTTTTGTTCCAACTGGAATACTATCCTATCTTCTAAGTAGCCAAGAGCTAGAGGATAAGTATTCTGCTAAGAACTAAGGGATGAACACTTAAGAATAAAACTTGAATTTGTGTTCTTCGTGCGGAAATCTTGAGAGCTTGAGCTTGTGTATAATTTCCGTAACCTTACTATGAAGGTTTGATCCCTTATTTATAGGCACGAAATCGAACTAGCCGTTGGTGAGCAATTCGAATTTCGGTCTATTTAAGGTAGGTTTGCAGGGTTGATATGATTCTCCTCAGAGGCGGTATGGCCGAAAGCATGTAACTTTTATCCTTTGTAGCCGTTGAACATTGAGCCTCCAACCCTGAGTCCTATAAGTTCCGTACAGTCGTGTCGATCTCTCATAGGCTAGCAAGTACCATTTAAACTGGTCTTGATAGGTTTTATGCTTGTTGTCTGATCGACCTTTCTGAAAGTGTAATGAACTTTCAGAACACTTCTTAGAACTGAATAGATCAGGTGAACTGATCTGCCCTATCTGAAGTCTTTGGTTGTAAGTTGTCTTAGCTCAACTTACTGACTTCATCTGATGTGCTTTATCTGTCTTCAGTCTTGTTATCTTCAGATCTTCAGTTCTTCTCTTCTGATCTACATAAGTGATCTTTATAACTGATCTTCATGACTAAGAGCTATACACATTGAGTTCCCCCTCAATGTGTGTTTTAATCTAATTTATATATCAGTTGCTCTATACAACAATTCTCAACTGGTCAGCCTAGTTCTCAATATAAAACGTCAGTCAACTAATAGATTCTGACTGGTCCTATACATCTGTTTTGGAACTTTTATCAAAACTTAATAAATTTCCCAACAATTTCCCCCCTTTTGATAAAACCAAAACATATGAGAAATCAACCATCAGTTGATATGTATGAAACAGTAAGAAACAGATAATCAGAAGACAGTGAGATATTGTCTTAGGATCAGAAATGGAGTTTGTTTTTCATTAAGATGAAGCATTACATAGTACATTTGAAAAACAAAAGCATAAACTGATCCCAATGTCTTTTGATCTTCAATTCTTCCGAGTGTACCCTTATGGCATCTCCCTCATGTTATGAGGTACATTGAAAATTCTGTACAGCTTCCATTTGACACTGTTAACTTGGCCTGGATCAGTGATGGCAGCTTTGCCAATCAGATTGTAATAGAATCTTTCAAAGGCCAATCTGTCGAAGGATCCATCTGCCTTTCTCTGATAGTCCAACACATCATATGGAGGATGCGTGATCTTAGCATTGATGCTCTCGGCATCTATCTGGACCTCCTTCAGAAAGTCTGGATGTTTGTTTTCCATCCAGTTCAGGAATTCCTCATCTGGAGACTCTTCTGAAGGCACAATGTCTAGCACAAAGGCATCCATCAACCATTCTGCCCTGATTCCACTCCAGGTCTTCAATCTGGCTTCTTTTCTACTATCATTTCTGATAATGTCTTCTACCCTGGCAAGGATCAATGGTTCAACAAAATCTTTACCGATTTGACCCTTTCCCAGCCTTGCAGAATATCTTCTTTTTAACCCTTCGGCTTCAGCCAGCCTTTCTTTCCTTCTTTCTTCCTCATTTATTCGGGCCTCCTCAGCTAGTTCTTCTTTAGTCAGTCTAGTAGCCAGTCTTCTGTCTGTTTCTACCTGTGCAGCAGATGCACTCCTCGTGATTCTTTGAGTAGAAAGCATTTGACGAGGTAGAAGTGCAGAATGCGACAGTCCAGTTTCTTTGCCCTTCATCTTAGCCCTTTCTAGCCTGGCACGGACTTCAACTGCCATCTCATCTAGACTTTGAAGCCTCTGATCATGTGACTCAATAGTCTGAATAAGATCTTCGGTTGTTCTGATCAGGCCAGTTGGTTTCTCAACCTGTCCTTCCCCCTTTTTGGTTTGATCAAAAAGAGCATTGATATGGGAAGTCAGGGATCCAAAACTGACGGCTATCATTTTGTTGAGATCTGCAGCAAATAGACCTTGAGCTTGAACAAATAGTTCACTGATTTTGGTCACCAGCTCAGATTTAGAAGACTCTATGGCTGTTGAAAAGGTAAGAAATAGCTTATCAAACTTTTCTTCATTCAACTTCAGTCTATCCAGTGCCACTAACAGAGAGACTTCCAGGTTTGAAATCTTTGCCAGATTCTCTTCCACAGTCTTAGAGAAGTTTTCAGTAATCAGCTTCATTTCGTTGGCAAAATTTTCTTTGAGCTCAGCGACCTGGGAAGACATATATAGTCTCTATTCCTCCATAACTTTCTCAGATGCCTGGCGATGATCAACAATTGTTGAACTGATGGAATTTGCCAGGACACCTTCAACTTCTTGCTGCAACAAATCCTTGAAGCATGATCTGATCTCTTTAAGTTGATCAGCGGTGATGTGTGTCGCAGGAATTGTCAGCATGGCCTGACCTGTTGGACCTTGAGATGTCCTAACAGTTGCCGCGGACACTCTCACCTCCGGTGGTTGGTCACGTGCCGAAACACCAACATCACCTTCATCGACAGCTGCCTCCTCCATCTGCAATTCAATGTCTTCCTCAGCCTGCTCAACTGTTCTACCCAGCTTGCGATAGATCAATTTCTTTACCTCAACTTCAGATAATAAGACAGTTGGTGAGCTTACTGCGGCAGCCTTGCGCATGTCAAAATCGAAATTAGCAAATTCATCAGCCCCGCCCAACTGTTCTACAATCATGAATAGATCTGTGAAGTTTTTCAGCCTTAAATCTCTCTAGGCCAGGATTTCCACAACTTCATCCAATACGAATTGATGATCAGACAGTTCTGGATATGTTTGTTCCAGTTCGCGTGCTATCCTCAGTCTGATCATGTGGCCAGAAACAGTCATGTCCACTCTGGAGATAAACTTGGCTGGTGATGGGAGTCTTTCAGGTGCAGCTTTCGGCATCTGTTGCATGATCTCCGTCACTGCCTGTTCAACCTCCTGCTGATTTAGTTCCGCAGCAGGTTCTGCTATCTGTTCTTCCTCCATAAGTACAAGCTGGTTGAGATTCTTGTATGCATGAGAGTAGGAGAAGGAGCCCGAGATTGGGGAGAAGGAGATCGTGTTAGGTCAGCCCCAAAATCTCCTTCCTGTGGCAGATCAGAAGAGCTTTCAGCATAGGATTTCTGTCTCTCAGGTATGAAGACCTATTTTTGGGAGCCTGTGGACTTGTTTCCTGTCCGGCTCTTGGAGGAATTTTTCTCGCTATCAGATTCCTCCTCCTATGTTCCTGATTCTATGAACAGATTCATTGGAGATCGCCTGTGTTTCTTCGGTCTGCTGACACCAGATGTGCCAGCCTTGGTCTTCTTTTTCTTGCTCGGGACAGCAGGTAGCTCAGTCCCTTCTTCCTCAGCACCTTTTCTTTTCCTCTTGATGGTGATCTGAGAATCAGAATCAGGCGGGTCGAAAATCTTGGCAGAATCATTCAAGAGAGCCTTGTAGCTCTTGATGTCTTCACTTTCCCATTCTTTTTTAGGTAGCTTATCCCTCAGAATAACTGCCACTTTATTGAGGTTCCCTATTCTCTTCTTCAGGTAAACTTTCCTGCGCTCATTTACTCCAAATTTCTGATGTTCTTGCACCAGAACAGCTTTGAGTGCCCCATGTCAGTTTATATTTGAAGCTCTGTCAACCATGGCAGCTAGACAATGCAGCTTCACAGACGTCAGTCCGTCCGGACAGAAGGAGATTCCAAGAATTGTCTTTGACAGAACATCAAAGAGCAATCTGTACTTTCTTTTTAACATTGGTTTGGTGAAACCAGATGTTTGACCCTTGTCAGCATCCTGGAACAGTTCCCGTCTGATTTTGTCATCCTCATCCTACCGATAATGAGCTGGAGAAATTTTCCCTCTTGGTAGGTTAAAAATGCGTATCAGGTCAGCATTGGTAACCCTAATCTCTTCTCCGTTCACTATAGATGTGAATTCGTCCCCTGGAGAAGTGATTTCCAAATTCCAGAGAAATTCGAGTGCCTCGTACTGCATCACTGGATTTTCGGATCGTGAGCAGAATTGGTCGAGGTGATTGTCTCTTAAGATCTGTTCCACTTCCTGAGATTCAGGATCTTGTGTAACTCCAAATACGACGTATCTATATTCAACTACCTTCTTGGCGAGGGATCCATAGTTACACATAATTTTACCTAATCCGTGTGTAGCCATCTACAAATTGTGAATTGTGAGTTAAATGCTATGCATATTACAAAAGACACACAAAATCACAAACATATATGATGTAGATCATAGTAAACACAAGCAAATGCAATAAGTAAAGATTTATTTACCAGTTTGAAGAAGTTTTCTGGTAAAATTTTTAAAGAGTGTGAAGAACTTGCTTTATCGGAGTGAAAAGGATTTTTGCAATAGTGCCTTGAGAAAAAAAAGAATTTGGGCGAAGAAAGGTTTTGAAGAAAGGTTCCTACTATATATAGGCATCTTGGAGGGAAAGAGGTTTTTCGAGAAACGATTCGGAAAATCAATTGATTAATCGAGATGAATGATCAAGATTAAACGGTGAGTTTTAAAAGTAGATCGTGTGGTTAAGGATTTTAATCCGGCAGCTTTTGGATTTTAAACAACTCATTAAAAACCATTTAATACATGTTCCCCACGTCCGCATTTAATGCCTTGCAGGACGTGCGTCATATGTACTTGAGTACAGTAAACTAGATAAGAACAAATGAAAGAGATAGAAAAGCGTATCTAATTGACTGATATTATAATTAGCCAATACCACATGATGCCGGTTCTCAGTTTGTCTGATCTCTTGATCTGTTGTTCTTAAGTTCTGCCTATCTCTTAAGCGTATCTGATCTGTTGATCTGAAGTTCTGCCTGTCTCTTACCAACATTTCCCAACAATGTCCAACTTAACTGATCAGATTTCTGTTGAGCCAATCTGATCCAATCCGGGTGTTGGAATGTGCTCCCACCGAAGCCTAAATCTCGAGGAGTCGAAAGATCACCTCGAATCCCTAAGTCGGCATGATGTGACATGCCCGCAATGATGGTCTGTCACTTGTGACGTCAAATTCTTTGGGAGGGGTCCCAAATTAAAAAAACATTTCCATCCCCGCTTTTCTTCTATAAATAGAATTGGATTTAGACAATCATTCATCAATTTTCAGTTTCAAGTTTGCACATGAAAAATTCTGGCAACTCCTTGATTCCGGCAACTCCTCCGGCAATAGGCTTCTTCTATTCCGGCAAGTCCTCCGGTCCCCAGTCCATCCCTATGCTTCCCTTGATCTTGTCATCATCGGAAGATGACCAAACGACCATTGCTAAGCTTCACCGACACCCTGATTGCGAATTTGTCGCCTTTATCATGGAGGTAGCTGTTTATGCCTTGTGTTCCGATCGAGACGACGTGGTTAACACCGTTGAACAATTTCTGACATGTAATATGGATTTAACATTGTATATGCAAACTTGATCATGCCAAGTCATCTTTTATATTTTGCACCATATGTATGACATTCGTGTTAATTTAAAGCGTGAATGCTCACCAGTTTTAGGGTTTAGGGTTTAGGACATTTCTTTCGACCTCCGGGTCTATTGTAATGAAAGGTTTCGACCTCCGAGTCTTTATCAATGAAATTCTCTCTTAATTCCATTGTTGTGTTGACTTGATTTCATTACGCGATGTTTGTCTATTTCCCCCTTAATCTAATGTGCCTAACTGACTTTTCTGATCAGTTGAGTTTCCTTACTCAACTGATTCTATCAGATCAGTCTCTTAACCAACTGGTGTTTGAGATCAGACCACCAAAATACTCTGGAGCTGCATCTCCTAAATCCAGTAGACCTAGCTTGTTGCATAATTCTCTAAATCTAACTTCAGCTAGGGGCTTGGTTAAGATATCAACTCTTTGCTTATCAGTATGGATCTTTTCCATTCTGATGTTCTTCTTTTCTGCATGGTCTCTTATGAAGTGATGTCTGATGTCCACATGCTTGCATCTTGTATGCAGAACGGGTAGCAATTGCACTATTACTGTCACAGAAGATAGGTACATTGGTAGTAGTTATGTTGTAATCCCTTAGCTGCTGACAAAGCCAGAGCAGTTGGGAGCAACAGCTACCTGCAGCCATATATTCTGCTTCAGTAGTAGATGCGGCAACAGTCGTTTGCTTCTTAGAGAACCACGAGATCAGCTTACTTCCCAAGAACTGACACGTACCTGAGGTTGACTTTCTGTCTATTCTGCAACCTCCATAATCAGAATCAGAGTACCCACTAAGCTCTAGATTATCATCTGCTGGATACCATAAACCTAAGTTTACAGTAACCTTCAGATACTTAAGAATCCGCTTAGCTGCTTCTAGGTGGCTTTGTTTGGGATTTGCCTAAAATCTGGCACATACACCTACTGCAAATGTTATATCTGGTCTGCTTGCAGTCAGGTATAGTAAAGATCCAATCAAGGCCCTATACTCTTTCTGATTAGTCTTCTTACCACCTTCATCTGGATCCATCTTGAATGCAGTTAACATTGAAATTCTGACTTCCTTGCAATTCTGAACTCCATACTTAGCCAACAAATTCCTTGTATATTTTGCCTGACAGATGAAGATCCCAGTGTGAGCTTGCTTGACCTGTAGACCCAGAAAATAGCTCATCTGACCCATCATGGACATCTCAAATTTCTCTTGCACCAGCTTACTGAATTTCTCACATAGCTTCTGATTGGGAGAACCAAATATAATGACGTCCACATAGATCTGAACCAAGATAATGTCTTCTCCATCTTCTATTCTGAACAAGGTCCGATCAATCAAGCCCTTAGTAAATCCATTCTCTACCAAGAACTGAGATAATGTATCATACCAAGCTCTAGGAGCCTGTTTCAGTCCATAAAGAGCTTTTCTTAAACGGTACACTTGGTTGCTTATTTCGAAGCTAGGAGGTTGTTCGACATAAACTTCCTCAGCTAGTACCCCGTTTAAGAATGCACTCTTTACATCCATCTGATACACAATGAATCCCCTATGAGCTGCATATGCCAGAAACAGCCGAATGGCTTCCAAGCGAGCAACTGGTGCAAAGGTTTCATCATAATCAATCCCTTCTGATTGTGAATATCCCTTAGCAACAAGTCTTGCCTTATTTCTGGTTATTACTTTGTGCTCATCCTTTTTGTTCTTGAATACCCACTTAGTTCCAATCACATCTTGGTGAGTTGGTCTGTCTACAAGTTCCCAAACTTGATTCCTTTCAAACTGTTCTAGTTCTTCTTGCATGGCTAGAATCCAGCTTGCATCTTGAAGAGCTTCTTCAACTGTGAGTGGTTCCTTCAAAGACAGATATCAACAATACATTGCACTTTCACCAATCTAATGTCTAGTTCTAACTCTATCTGATGGGTCTCCGATGATCAGATCAGTTGGATGACTGGTTATCCAAGGTCCTTCTGTCTTGATTGTCATATGTTTGGAGAACATCATCCTCTTCTGATAAAGATTCATCACTAGAGAGTGGGAGAGGTACTTGAGTAGGATCCACTTGACATGGACATGTCTCAGCTGATGTTGGACTCATCATGTGCTGAAGTCTGTCTGCTGGAAGAACCAGATGGTTCAGTTGTTACTGTCTCAGCTGTACCAGCTTCTTCACTGACAGTTGTGCATACCTAAGGGTCTTTCTAACCTGGTGAATCATCAAGGTAAAAGTAAGGAACATATACTGTGACATATTTTGGTTCCTTTCCTTTGAGCCTTAGCTGATTCATTTTCTGTGCATCTGGAACAACAGTTGCATCTGGTGCCGTCTGTTCTGAGGCAGATTTCTCCTGATCAGAAGATGTCTCATCAAAGACCACATGAGGTGTTTCTTCCACAATTAGGGTTCGTTTGTTGAAGAATCTAAATGCCTTGATGGTTGAGGAATATCCTAAGAATATGCCCTCATCTGCTTTGGCATCAAAAGTTTTCAACTGACTCTTCCCATTGTTGTATATGAAACACTTGCACCAAAAAATATGGAAGTAAGAAACACGGGGTTTTCTGCCCTTCCACAGTTCGTAGGGTGTTTTAAAGTGAATCTTAGTCAGAGAACATCTGTTCTGCGTGTGGCATGCAGTGTTGATTGCTTCTGCCCAGAAACGACTTTGAGTTGCATACTCAGCTAACATGGTGCGTGCAGCTTCTTTGAGTGTTCTGTTCCTTCTTTCTGCTACGCCATTCTGTTGTGGTGTTCTTGCAGCTGATGTCTCATGCTGTATATCAAACTCAGAGCAAAAATCAGATATAAACAGGTTAAGGAATTCAGTACCTTTGTCTGATCTGATTTTCACTATGCTGAGACCCTTCTCATTCTGAATTTTCTTGAGCAGTTCAGATAGTTTGGTTGAAGTTTCACTCTTCTTATACAAGAATATAACCCAGGTGAACTTGGAATAATCATCCACGACCACCAGAGTGTATTTGCGTCCACTGACACTTAGCGGTGTAACTGGTCCAAATAAATCCATGTGGAGCAGTTGCAGTACTCTGCTGGATGGAGGAGAAGGTATCCCTTTGAATGAAACCTTGACTTGCTTTCCCTTCTGACATGCTAAACATGTCTGATCCTTAGAGAAAACTTCATTCGGGAGCTCTTCCACCAAAGACATCCTTGCTTTCTTGTTAAGAGTCTTAAAGTTCAGATGGCTCATCCTCTTGTGCCAGAGCCAGCTGGAGCTCTTAGAACTCTTAACAATTAGGCATGCATTTCTTGGACAACTGTTCCAATCTACTGTGTATATCGTTCCTTTTCTTGAACCAATCAGCAAGATCTGTTGAGTAGCTCGATTTCTGACTGTGCATTTTTCTGTCGAGAACTCAACACTAAATCCATTGTCGCAGAATTGTGAGACAGATAACAGGTTGTGCTTTAATCCATCAACATATGAAACTCCTGTGATCTGTACGTCATCGTTCACTAAGGTTCCGACTCCTCTAATAAAACCAAAGTTATCATCACCAAAAAGAACTCTTGGGCCTGGTCTTTCAACATAGCTGCTAAGGAGAAACTGGCTTCCAGTCATATGTCTTGAGCATCCACTATCTATGTACCAGATAGCTGCCTGTTCTCCACCCTTATTTACCTGTCCCAAGCGATTCTGCAAACAATTCAGACTTTAGGTACCCCAGTAGAATCGGGTCCTGGGGGGTTAGAGGTACCTTTCGGGATCCAAACATATCTGGTACCTTTGTTGAAAACAGAAGGCTTGATCTGTCTCCCATAAACATCTACATAGTCATACGTCTCTTCATATGCAATATGGTTCATATGATTATTGAGTGTGAGCATTGGATAAATCAGAAGACTTGGGATTTTTCATTGAGACTTGTCTTCTTTTAATCCAGTGGGGCTCAGGTGCAGCAGCCCTGGGTTTCTGATTGTAAGGGTAAGTACGACTGCTACCATGAAAAGATTCATATCTTTCTGGCATAATTGGTCTTAGCAGTTTACTCTTAGCTTGCTTGTTAGGCAGCTTGGATTGAGTCTGTATCAATTGAGACTGTCCCTTTCGAGATGGTCCAGGCTGATACTTACTCTGCTGATTGGGCTGAGGTTTCTTCAGAAGAACTGGGTTCATCTGATGATACCTCGGCTGTTGTCTGATTAGTTGGGGTTCATTTATGTTCCCTTTCTGACCTGACACTTGTCTTGCCTGATCAGGTGGTCCTTTTCCCTTACCAGATACAAATTTGACATTTCGTGTATCTTGGTCAGAAACTCGTTTGGTTACACTTTTCTGATGTGAACTAGCCGGGGCTTTTGAGGATCCAGAAGGGATTTCATACCCAATTCCCTTCTTGTTAGTTGACGTACGCAAATAGTTATTAAAGTCTTGAACAGTTTTAGAAGATTTCGTGAAAACCTCTATTTTCTTACGTAGACCGTCCTCAAGAACTTTCAGATTCTCATGCATTCAGAAGAGTTCATCAAACTTAGCCTGAAGAGATTTGAGTTCACTGGTTTGTTGTAGATTGAGAGCCAACTGTTCCTCAACCAGCTTTCCCTGATCAGAAGAGCTGACCTTCAGAGACTTCAGTTCTGTGGTCACCTTCTGAACAGTTTCAGCTGATTTTAGTTCAACTGCTCTACTTGCCTCAATTTCTTTAATAAGCCAAATGTTATCAGCTCTCAGGTTATCATTCTCAACTTCCACTCGTGTATAAGTATCTATTGCATTGGAAAGATCATCAAGCAATTGGTCATTGTAGACCTGCAAGTTAACCTCTCCTGCAGATGTGCTCGGCACATGTGGTGTGGAAGAAAGAGGCACAGAGAGTTAGAAAGTACCTCTGTTTGATCTGATTCTCTGGCCATGAGACAGATGTCGTCATCAGATAAGAAGCTCAGATCATCGACATCATCAGTTGTTGTTATCAAACAGAAGTCTTTGACAGATGAGTAACCAGAATCATCTGAGGGCAGGTAGGAGTCATCAATGCCAGACGTATCTGCAATCATAACTTTCCCGTCCCTGTATCTCTGTTATTTTCTATTTCTTTTCTCCTCTCTTTCCTTGGGGGCCAGGTCAGGACAGTCAGCACTGTACTGGCCTGGTTTCTGACAGTTGTAGCACACTCTAGAGTCTCCGGAGCTTCCTCTGCCTGGAGAATCGTGTCTTCTGTAATATCTGTCAGGTGACTTCCCCTTTTGTCGATAATCAGAACCTTTCCTATCTGATCGATCATCTCGTCTGCTTTCTTTCCGGTCATCTCTTCGTTCATCTTTCTTTTCATCAGTATGATCATCTTGTCTTTCTTCTCTTCTGTTATCTCGATTGTCAGATGAACGATACCTTTCTTGCGATCTATCAGATGAGCGACGATCTCTTCCCCTGTTCCTGCGATAATCATCATAAAATTTTCTATACTTACCCATTTGAACATTAGTTCTTTCGAGCTTTCTTGTCAGCAGTGCAATCTGTTCAGCTTGACTTATGATGTTTCCAACTGGTTCAACAATTCGTGAACTGCTACTTGCTGCCTCGAATGCAACAGATTTGGAGTTGGTAGTAGCTTCAGCTGGGACATCATCAGAACTTTGTCCTCTCTCGATCAGGTCGAACTCGTGGGCTTTTAAACTGAAAATTAAGTCATTGGGTTTCATGTTAGCAATATCTTGGCAATCCTTAATTACAGTTACCTTCGTGTCCCATTTCTTAGTGAATGATCTGAGGATCTTATAATTGATATCCTTGTTTGTCATGATACGTACAAGATCTCGAAGTCGACTGATTCCACGAGTGATCCTCCCATCGAATTGATCAACAGTCTCGTTTGGTAGCATCTTGAGTTTCTCAAATACAACCAACTCAGCTTGCAGTCTGCTGTCCTTGATCTGCTCATTTCCTCTGCAGATTTCAACAAGTGTATCCCAAACTTCCTTAGCTGTCTTCAGGTACTTCACTTTCTCTCTCGTAGTAGCATCCATAATTTTCATGATCAGATGTCTGGCAACAGTATCCAAGTTAGACAGTTTTCTCTCATCTGCATCCATCAGAGAGGGACTCTTTCTGATTCTTGCTCCAACTGGTTGAGTAGGATCTCGTTCTCCTGCTTCAGCTGGATTATAGTGATAGATGATAATCGGTCCTATCTCAAGAATCTCATCCATTTTGTTGCTAATCACTCCCAGATGGTCTCTCATTGTTGGGGAATAAGTTGCATAGATCTATTCGGGATGAATATTTAAATACAAATTTAATTCTCATAATTATTACTAGCATGAATTAATCCTATATTAATTCAAATAATAATTCAACAACAAATCATGCATATAATTAAATCACGTAAATCCTACGCATGCGGAATTCTACGAGTTTACATGAACGTACCTCTTGGGACGGCAATGGCTTTGTTTATTAGACACACCAAAAGAACTTCCCAAGTATTCCCTTAATCCTTGCTCGACTATCCGGTGGTAGGACACTTGCGAACAATTAACAAAAGGAAAATAAATTATGTTGCACGACCTTTGTGGATTTACTAATTTTTCCAGCACATGGAATTGTACTTGGGAATGAAAGAATCATCCCGTATTTATAGAGTAGAGGTGGTCGAATTTTTAGGGCAAAAACAATGTGGGAAAATCTTTTCTTGATTTCCAAGAAATCTTGAATATATCTCCTATATTCTTTTTCCCATAATTATAATATTCCACAAAATCCCACCTACTCTTTGTTATGGATTAATTTCGAAAATTATAGGGCAAGAATCCAAGATTTGGATCTTCTTGAATTAATGAGATATTCTTGTATTTCAAGAAATACATATCTTCCATAATATATTTTCAAGAAAATCAAGAAAATCTTTATTTCCCTTAATTATCAAAATTTTCAAAAATTTCCCTATGGATAACCAAGTGGGAGACTTCTTGAATTTATTGAGATAATCTTGTATTCCAAGAATACATATCTTCATTCCATAACAAAATTCAAAGAAAATCTTTCTCCCCTTTTTATCCATAAATTTCGAATTTCAAGGAAAAATAAGGCAACAATATTTATTTTATTTTAAACACCTTTTTCAGTTATTGGACTATATGTTGGGCTACTTAGGGGGCCTTTAGGAGAATTAAGATTGAATCTTCCAATGGATCTTGAATTATCAATATTGAGCCACAATATTATTCAAGCCCATAAATATTAATTAATCCCACTACATAATTAATATTGCACTATCCATCTTAACCCATATCACAGTCAATATGGCTTCCGGTTATTATTTTCCGTGTTTAAGATTATCTAGCCCATTAATTAATTCAAGCCACTGAAATAGCTTTCCATTAATTAATATATTTTGTCTTTGGTCAAGGAACGGTTCAACATTATTATCCATACCGGAAACTAGTTCCACTTGCAAGATTTGGTATGATAAAGCTTATGAACCTCCCAAGGGGGCAAATCGAACAAAGCGTATTTTGCACCACGATTCTTCAGATTAAATCTTAGCAATCACATGTGAACAATAATATTGCCCAAGATAAAAGGTATTGAATCTCGTTGATTCTCTACCCATGATAAGTCAAAGCAATAGTTACATGTGTTATTTAACCACAAGATTAAAAAATCCTATTTGAGGTCTAAGAAGATTAAAAAAAGGTCCTAACGAACCGGTCATGCAGGTCTAATTCTTCCATGTTCAAGCCAGTATAATTTGTCAACCTTTCACGATGGATTGTTCATTTCCATCTAGGTCGTGAATGGTGCACTTTTTGTAATCTCTTGGTCAAGACAATTTAATCTTCGTGAGCCTTATCACTAAATTAACTATAATTCACTATTTATTGGATTGTTCATTTAAATATATGTAACATTCTATGATATTTAAATGGTGATAAACAATTTATTTGAAGTAAATAAGTCCAAAATAATTTTTTGATTATACAAAGTAAAAGCATACTTTCCAGTATAATCCCAACAATCTCCCACTTATACTCAAAGTCTGCTTTTAAGTATACTACAACATGTCTCGTGTAGTTCCTAATTCGTGACATCTAATGTCACCTACACGAACCTAATAATTTCTCCCACTTATACTCAAAGCAGATTGGCAACGGTCTTGACACCCATTCCTTCCACATGTCTCTCGAATGTATTCAGAGGCAGACCCTTTGTGAATGGATCTGCTAGGTTATCTTCAGACTCAATCTTTGCCACATCTACATCTCCTCTCTTAACGATATCTCGTATAAGATGGTATTTCCTCTCAACGTGTTTGCTGGCCTTGTGGGCTCTTGGTTCCCTTGAATTTGCAACTGCTCCGGCATTGTCATAATAAACAGTGATTCTGCTGGGCAAATTCGGAACTAATTTCAAGTCCACTAGGAAGTTCTTGAGCCAAACCGCTTCTTTCACTGTCTCGCAAGCAGCTACATATTCGGCTTCTATGGTAGAATCTGCGACGCATTTCTGCTTGACGCTTCTCCATGTCACGGCTCCTCCCCCCATGCAAAACACACTACCGGAGGTAGATTTTCTGGAGTCTATGTCTGATTGGAAATCCGAGTCCGTGTAGCCAATGGGGATTGGACTATCTGACTGATAAATTAACATTCTATCCCGAGTTCTTTTCAGATACTTCAGAATGTTTTTAACTGCAGTCCAATGTTCTTTCCCCGGGTTACTTTGATATCTTGCCACCATGCCAACGGCAAAGCAGATATCCGGTCTCGCACACAGCATTGCATACATAAGGCTTCCGACAGCCGAAGCATAAGGAATGCCTCTCATGTCATCTATCTCCTTTTGCGTCTTAGGGCACATTTTCTTGGATAGATGGATTCCATGTCTGAAAGGTACGAAGCCTTTCTTGGAATCCTGCATGCTGAATTGTTTCAAGACAGTGTCTATGTATGAAGCTTGCGAAAAGCCTATCATCATTTTCTTGCGATCTCGAGTGATCTTGATCCCAAGGATGTGTGCGGCTTCCCCTAAGTCCTTCATATCAAACTGTTTTGAAAGCCATACCCTTACGTCTGATAACACCTTTACATCATTCCTGATGATCAGAATGTCATCTACGTATAGTACTAAGAATACCAATGCAGTTCCGACACACTTTTTGTACACACAACTTTCGAACTCGTTTTGATCGAACCCATAAGACTTTATAACATGATCAAAACATTGGTTCCAAGCTCTGGATGCTTGTTTGAGTCCGTAAATGGACTTCATGAGCTTACAAACTAGATGTTCTTGGCCTTTTTCAATGAAGCCTTGGGGTTGTTGCATATAGATCTCTTCATCAAGACTTCCATTAAGGAAAGCTGTCTTGACATCCATTTGCCAGATTTCAAAGTCGAGATGCACAGCAATCGATAATAGAATTTGGATGGACTTAAGCATGGCTACGGGCAAAAAAGTTTCCTCATAATCGATCCCTTCTTTCTGAGTATAACCTTTCGCCACGAGTCTTGCTTTGAAGGTTTCCACCTTCCCATCCGGTTCTCTTTTTCTCTTATACACCCACTTGCAACCAATGGGTTTGACCCCATTAAGTGGTTCGACTAGCTCCCACACTCTGTTATGATACATATAACCCATTTCGGCTTTCATTGCTGTTTGCCAAGAATCTGCATCCTTGTCTTGGATTGCCTCGTCATATGTCCATGGGTCTGATTCGTCTTGTCAAGGAATCAAGTCATTGGACTCTCCTATTCCCATGAATCTCTCGGGCTATTTCACAACCCTCCCACTACGACGAGGCTCCGGTTGTGTAAGTGTGTCGTTTGGTATGTCATCTTGTACAGTTGGCATTGAGGTTAGCCCCCTTAGCTCATTTAAGGTAATCTCATACGGGTCTTCTTTTCGTTCATATAGTCTTCTTCCAAAAATCTAAAGTGGGTGCTTATTACCACCTTTTGATCTTGAGGACCATAGAACATACACCCTTTTGTTCCTCGGGGTATCCCACAAACAACCTCAATTCTCGATCGAGGATCCAATTTTTCGGCTTCCTTTGTCCAACACATAGGCGGACACCCCCAAATCTTTCATGTGTCTCATCTTGGGCTTGCCATGGGTCCACAATTCTTTGGGAGTTTTGGAAACCGATTTGGATGGCACCAAGTTCAGAATGTAGGTTTTCTTTGTTTTCCAAGGCATGACCCCTTTAAGCGACTTGGGAAAATCCAAGATAACTCATCATAGATCTAACCATTTCCAAAAGAGTTACATTTTTTCGCTCTGCAACCCCGATTTTTGTTGAGGGGTTAGGGTGCGATTAGTTGGGATGCAATCCCTTCATCGATAAGTAGTTCAAAAACTCATCATTTGAGGTATTCGCCTCCACGATCGGATCGTAGAGACTTGATACGTTTTTCCCTATGATTCTCTGCTTGAGCCTTAAATTCTTTGAATTTCTCAAAAGTCTCAGATTTATGCTTCATAAGGAAAATATAACCGTACCTTGAGTAATCATCAATAAAAGTGACAAAATACTCACAACCTCCTCTTGCTTTGGTTGACATTGGACCACATACATCTGTGTGAACGATCTCTAACACTTTTTTGGCTCTATTCCCCTTGGCTCCAAATGCCCTCTTGGTCATTTTACCCTCCAAACATGATTCGCAGGTTAGAATTGGTTCAGCTTGGAGAAACTCCAGTGAACCGTCTTTCACCAACCTTTGGATCCTCTTTGGATTTATATGACCCAATCTTAGATGCCATAGAAGTGTCTTGTTCACGTCTAATGAACGTTTTCTTTTATCGGAAACAGTTGATGTGTTATAGGATGCATTTCGTGAGTGGTGTGCACAGTTAATTGTATAGAGATTATTCGACAACGTTCCATGACAGATAAATATATCAAAAAGAGAAATGGTAACAACTTTATTAAAAGTAACCGAATATCCATCAAGAAAAAGTTTAGAAACTGAAATTAAATTCTTTCTAAAATTCGGAACTTAAAGAACATCTCTTAAAATTAAAACTCTGTTTTCAAAAGACAGGTGCACTTCTCCCACTGCTTCAGCTGCCACTCTCGTAGCATCACCCAGTGTGATGAGGATCTCACTCCCACTAAGTTCCCCGGGTCCGCTTGAACCCCTGTAAAGTGAAACAAACATGATCAGTGGATCCCGTATCCACTACCCATAAATGGGAGGCATACACCGCTAAACAAGTTTCAACAACTAGTGCGTGAGAATTACCTTTCTTTCCATTCCTTTTGGGATTGGAACAGGCTGCCCTCGAGTGTCCTACTCTCCCGCTTTCCAAAACTTTCCTCATGCTTGAGTCTGCTTGGTTCAACTTTCTTCTCTTTTCATCATCCTTATCACCACTTGACCTAGGATGAAAAGAAGATTTATGTTTTCCCAAGTTCTTTTCCTCGCGCTCCCTTTCCCTTTCAACCAAAGTGAGAGCATTTACAAGATCATCCACTATAAAATCTAGATCTTCCATTAGATACTCAAGATAGTGGTGATTATAGCTCTTTGGTAAGGATTGGAGAATGAAATCAATCTTAGTCTTGAAATCACATTTTTCACCGAGGATCTCAAGTTCCTCGAATAACACCATAACCCTAAGGACGTGCTGCGCTGCAGTCGTCCCTTTTTCCATTTTTAATTCAGCAATTTCTTGCTTCACACTTTGGATTGCCATATGGGTCTGATGTGCGAACATCGCTTCGAGATTCTGTAAGATGTCTGCAGCTGACTCATATTCTTGATGAAGGTGTCTCAACGCATCTGACAGATGTGCCAGAATTGTATCCTTCATCAATTCATTTGCCAGCTCCCATTCACCATAAATCATCTCATCCCATATTCCGGCGTCCTTAGTTGGTTTTTCGGGTTTTGGTGTATCAAGTACCCATTTGGAAGGTGATGCGGTTAGGACAGGTTTTAGTTTGTATTTTCAATCAAAATAGTTTTCACCAGTAAGCAAATTATCTTTAAGTATATTGGACAGTGGATTAAAAGGTTGCGACATGATGAACTGAAATAAACAATAATATGCATAAGTACAAATATATCACAAGATTCGATCAAATGCATCATATTTAAAATCTCAAAAAAAATATGAACATGCATCAGCCAACATCTCAAAACAGTTTAAATAAGCCACGTGGGGTGGGTCATTATTTAAACACATTCAAGCAGGTTACAAACAAGAACAGTTACAAACCTTTAATATCCAGATTAATAGTTGGCTCCCACTTGACCAATATAAAATTGACAGGGACTTCGGGAAGTATATGCATATCAATTTTATACCTAAGTAATAACCATGATTAAATACAGGATTATTATTTCGCTTTGAACGAGCCTCGTGGGGAGGGTCATCGTCGCCACTAGTAATAATCCACAATCATCCATTTAGAATTTATTCATGTGAAAGCTAACTTTTGACCGTCCCGTGGGGGGAATTTCTCCAAAAGAATTCACAAATAAATAAATCATGGAGGTCAAAATTAATTCAATTTTATTATCCAGAATAAAATTGTCAATTAATTATTTAAACATACTTAGTAATTTTTTACGGTGAGATTTTTCATTGGACAACTCTCATGCAAACACATTTAAACAAATTAAATAAAGCATAAGATAACACAATAATAAATCAAGCAAAGCTGAAAAATAAACATATTGGGCACAAATTATCCAATTGTCATGGTTTGATTTTTCTTGGCTTGATTTTGAAGAAACGCCATCTTGAATTTTCCCCACAAGTAGTAGCTCGCAATGAGATGCACGCCAAGATCCCGCCGGCCTTGGCCGAAAGCAATCGCGCTTGTGCACCTTACAGACGCCTGCACCGTATCGCCCGGCGCCACTCTAAGCGACCTCGCCGAAGTCGCCCGGCCGTCGGTCTCGGCGACCTCGGCGAGATCTCGGCATTAAACCAGCGTACCAAGCACACACCAAGGCTCGCCACCCTCGCCTCACCCGCGAACTAAGCCAGTGCGCCTCGAGTCCTGCGCATCGCGTCGTCGTCGCCTTCAAGCACGCTTCGTCCTCCGTCCATGATCCGCTTAGCCAGCGCCCGCGTCGCTAAGCGCCCGCCGTCGTCTGGCCTAATCTCGCTTCGGCCCTCGGCCTAGCCGGTGCCGTCGTGCGTGCTGAGTGTGTCCAAGATCGCGTCGCGTGCCTCCCTTGGCACATTTAAGCGCGACGACGCCGCCACGCCGAGTTCTCGGATTTTATCCTTTAATTCTTCGTCTCGCCTCCCTTTTCCGATCCGGTTACAATTTATTTATAAAAAATAAATAAACCTAGATCTAGACTAGTCTATTACATTGATCAAATCAAACAAATCCTAATCTACTTGTGGATTTTCTCACGAGGCAAAACGAACCCGAACGAATCGAATTAAAAACCACAATTTATATGCATGCATAAATAAACACATTAAATTCCATGACAATTGGATACCTGCAAAATAGATCTAGCAATTCTACAATCCAATTTCAAATTTAATGACAACGAATTAAATTACAATTTAAAAAATTCAGAGCCCGAAACCGTGACTCTGATACCAGTTGTTGGGGAATAAGTTGCACAGATCTATTTGGGATATATATTTAAATACAAATTTAATTCTCATAATTATTACTAGCATGAATTAATCCTATATTAATTCAAATAATAATTCAACAACAAATCATGCATATAATTAAATCACGTAAATCCTTCGCATGCGGAATTCTACGAGTTTACGTGAACGTACCTCTTGGGACGACAATGGCTTTGTTTATTAGACACACCAAAAGAACTTCCCAAGTATTCCCTTAATCCTTGCTCGACTATCCGGTGGTAGGACACTTGCGAACAATTAATAAAAGGAAAATAAATTATGTTGCACCACCTTTGTGGATTTACTAATTTTTCCAACACATGGAATTGTACTTGGGAATGAAAGAATCATCCCCTATTTATAGAGTAGAGGTGGTCGAATTTTTAGGGCAAAAACAATGTGGGAAAATATTTTCTTGATCTCCAAGAAATCTTGAATATATCTCATATATTCTTTTCCCCATAATTATAATATTCCACAAAATCCCACCTACTCTTTGTTATGGATTAATTTCGAAAATTATAGGGCAAGAATCCAAGATTTGGATCTTCTTGAATTTATGAGATATTCTTGTATTTCAAGAAATACATATCTAAAATAATATATTTTCAAGAAAATTAAGAAAATCTTTCTTTCTCTTAATTATCAAAATTTTCGAAAATTTCCCTATGGATAACCAAGTGGGAGATTTCTTGAATTTAATGAGATAATCTTGTATTCCAAGAATACATATCTTCATTCCATAACAGAATTCAAAGAAAATCTTTCTCTCCTTTTTATCCATAAATTTCGAATTTCAAGGAAAAATAAGGCAACAATATTTATTTTATTTTAAACACCATTTTTCAGTTATTGGACTATATGTTGGGCTACTTAGGGGGCCTTTAGGAGAATTAAGATTGGACCTTCCAATGGATCTTGAATTATCAATATTGAGCCACAATATTATTCAAGCCCATAAATATTAATTAATCCGACTACATAATTAATATTGCACTATCCATCTTAACCCATATTATAGTCAATATGGCTCCCGGTTATTATTTCCCGTGTTTAAGATTATCTAGCCAATTAATTAATTCAAGCCACTGAAATAGCTTTTCATTAATTAATATCTTTTGTCCTTGGTCAAGGAACAGTTCAACATTATTATCCATACCAGAAACTTGTTCCACTTGCAAGATTTGGTATGATAAAGCTTATGAACCTCCCAAGGGGGCAAATCGAACAAGCGTACTTGCACACGATTCTCCGTATTAAATCTTAGCAATCACATGTGACCAATAATATTGCCCAAGATAAAAAGTATTGAATCTCGTTGATTCTCTACCCATGATAAGTCAAAGCAATAGTTACCAACCACACGTGATCCTATTTAAGGAATGAAGATTAAGAAATAACGAACCACTGAGGTCTAATTCTTCCATGTTCAGTTCTGAAGAATTTGTCCTCCTGTAGGTCCTATTCAGTGCATCAGTCATGCACTAGTGTAATCTCATGGTCAAGACAAGCCAATCTGAGCCTTACTATGAAGGTTTGATCCCTTATTTATAGGCACGAAATCAAACTAGCCGTTGGAGAGCAATTCGAATTTCGGTCTATTTAAGGTAGGTTTGCAGGGCTGATATGATTCTCCTCAGAGGCGGTATGGCCGAAAGCATGTAACTTTGTCCTTTCTAGCCGTTGAACATTGAACCTCCAACCCTGAGTCCTATAAGTTCCGTACAGTCGTGTCGATCTCTCATAGGCTAGCAAGTACCATTTAAACTGGTCTTGATAGGTTTTATGCTTGTTGTCTGATCGACCTTTCTGAAAGTGTAATAAACTTTCAGAACACTTCTTAGAAGTGAACAGATCAGGTGAACTGATCTGCCCTATCTGAAGTCTTTGGTTGTAAGTTGTCTTAGCTCAACTTACTGACTTCATCTGATGTGCTTTATCTGTCTTCAGTCTTGTTATCTTCAGATCTTCAGTTCTTCTCTTCTGATCTACATAAGTGATCTTTATAACTGATCTTCAAGACTAAGAGCTATACACATTGAGTTCCCCCTCAATGTGTGTTCTAATCTAATTTATACATCAGTTGCTATATACAACAATTCTCAACTGGTCAGCTTAGTTCTCAATATAAAACGTCAGTCAGCTAACAGATCCTGACTGGTCCTATTACATCTGTTTTGGAACTTTTATATCAAAACTTAATAAATTTCCCAACACATATTATATCTGATTATTTTGCAGCAAATGGAATAACTCATGAAACATCAGCTGCAAGGACCCCTTAACAAAATGGTGTTGGTGAAAGAAGAAATAGGACACTGAAAGAAGCTGCAAGAACAATGATTGCTGAAGCTGACATTCCTAAGAGATTTTGGGCTGAGGAAGTCAACACTGCATGCTACTCTCAGAACAGATCCATGCTGACAAAGAATCAAGGAAAAACTCCATATGAACTATGGAATGAAAGGAAGTGTTGGTCCCAGTGCTTAGGAGTCTCACACGTGTATGGGGGGGAATACACGTGTTCAGTAATTTTTAAAACTTTTCTTTCACTGAGGTCTGATGGGTCAGGTTGTCCTGATGATTTGGCCTTGAGAAGCACAAATTGCCCTGAGTCAAAGTCTACTGAGACAATGATCCTGAGCTGCTTTCAGAAGCTTCAGATTATCCCAACTGAGCCTGAGTTTATCAGAGATCCTGAGACGCTTGGATCAGATAACTATCTTACTGAACCCTCAGTAGAGTTAGTTCAGTTTGGTAACTATCTGTTCTAGCTACTCAAGTGTGCGGAATGGTTGGCCCTATGTTTATACTCGTTTTAGCTTTGCTAAAAATCTTCCTTTTAATAAAACCGTGATTAAGGCTATGATCAGTTGATGCAAGTTCAGTGGATTGATTCCAACTGAATATCAGTGAATTATGCTTTCAGTGAAAAACATGCAATAGATAATAATGCAGTACAGAAAGCAAAACAACAAAGCAATTATAGTGGTTCAGAGACTCAAGCTCCTACATCCACTCTCTCTGACCTTTAGAGAAATTCCTTAACCACTTCCTAAAGCTTTCTGGCTAACTCACTGTAGCTTACTCACTTTTCTACTTTGTTTTCTGGCTGACTCACTGCAGCTTACTAACTCAACACACACAAGTGTTCAGACTACCACAAGTAGCTTAATAACTTCTTCTCTAGAGTTTTCTGGCTAACTCATTGTAGCTTACTAACTCTTTACAACTCCAACTCACCAACAAAACACACACAAACTACCTTACAAAGGGTTTGGGTTTCTGGTTGGTTTCCAACTAGGATGAGATATCCTTTACAATAAGAACAATGCAAAGGCTAGGATATCTCTACTAAGCTTTGGATATATCTTATCAATCTAGGCTTAGTGAATGAGCTCTCTTCAATGTGAAACACCTGGGAAATTCTAGGTTTTTCGAGTGCTTCAATTTGCAATAATACAAATGAGCTCTTGAGTTGCTATCAAATTTCCCGTAACCTCTCAATGTAAAGGGTCACTATTATTTATAGGAAACTTCACCAAGGTCACTCTTGAAAAACTATCCGTTGGAGGAGATAGCTTCATGAGTTTCCTCATATGGTGTTTGATGAACGGCTATTTTTAGGGTTTGAATACTCCCTTGCATATTTTAGGAAATATGCATTCATGTAGCAAATCACCACTTTTTTTGCAACTGAACATAGTACTCTCGACATGCTTCAAAGGACTGTCGCTTTCAAATTGTCGATAAAAGTACGATGTTGTCTTCCTCTGAGTGGTTCTTGTCTTCAGTAAATGTAGACAAACATAACGGCTCTTTTTGGTCAATCTCTTTGAGTGAGATAACCTTAAACAACACTTAGACTTAGTTCCTTTTGTCTGCATATGAATGTCTTGGGCAATATCTATTTTTCTGAATATTCGCGTTTTTCTCAGTTTTGTAGTCTTCAGATAGATATTATTCAGAGCCTCGGAACATTCAGGTTATACTGAGTATTGATATCTTCTTGAGTCTTGATAACTCTTTGGGTCTTGATATCTTCGAGTCTTGATATCTTACGAGTCTTGATGTCTTCGATTATTGATGTCTTCTTCTTATGTCTTGATGTCTTCATAGTCTTGATGTCTTGATGACATCTTGAGTCTTTAGTGACATCTTGAGTCTTGATGTCTTGATGACGTCTTGAGTCTTTAGTGACATCTTGAGTCTTGATGCCTTGATGACATCTTGAGTCTTGATGTCATATTGAGTCTTCAGTGACATACTGAGTCTTTAGTGTCATATTGAGTCTTGATGACATCTTTGAGTCTTGATGTCATACCCAGAGTCTTGATGTCATCTTGAGTCTTGATGTCATCTTGAGTCTTGATGACATCTTGAGTCTTGATGACATCTTGAGTCTTGATTTCATCTTGAGTCTTGATTTCATCTTGAGTCTTGATGTCATCCGAGTCTTGATGTCATGCCGAAGTCTTGATGTCATCCAGGAGTCTTGATGACATCTTGAGTCTTGATGACATCTTGATTCTTGATGTCATCTTGAAGTCTTCTGTGACATCTTGAGTCTTGATGTCATCTCGAGTCTTTGATTTCTTCAAAAACTTCTCGAGTCTTGAATCTTGAGAACTTATCGAGTCTTGATTTCTTGAAACTTTCTTGAGTCTTCGAGAATCTTGAAACTTCTTGAGTCTTGAATCTAACCACGATCTATATCTGCGACTATACATGGTGCGAGATAACTTTCTGAACACTTCTATCTTGAATCATTTCGGTCTATCAAGATTATCTGAACATGTCATACTCGGGGTTTTGGGATCTAATCAAAATCTCTTTATTAAATTCATCTCCCAACAATTTCCCCCTTTTTGATGATGTCAAAACCATCTTGTTACAAAAACCTAACCTATACTCAGGTTTCAGTTTTTCTATTACAATCCAAAATGGCAAATCTTCCAACAATTTCAAAACATAAGGCATATCAAACATAAAAGACATGTAAAAAGATAGTGAGATATTATCTTTGAGCATAAAGATAAAATTTTCATTGATGTAAGATCAGAGTTTACAGATTACAATGAAAATCATAAACAAAAACAGAAGTACAAAGAGTCTTCAGTCTTTATCATATTCAGTCTTTATCAACTTCATCCTCAGGCACTTCTAGGTTGAACATCCCATAGTATCTTTTCTTCAGTTCATCCCTTGCTTTGATGATATCAGGGTTGTTTCCTGTCAGGCCTAGTTGGATGACATACTGAGCAATCTTCTGAGAAATGGTTGTCTCATTCATATAGTCATTCTCGAGTCTTGGAGCTGGGTAAGTATATGGACCAGGGGCAACTATCTGAGTATTTCCTTCATCTGCCAAGTTAATCCAAATTTACAGGTACTTAGGATAGAATGTCAACAGGTATTCTATTAAGGCTTCATTCATATCTGAGATGCTCCCCCTCCATTCCCTCAGAATCTCATAGTAGAACCAGAAGGTTCTCTTGATTTCCTCTCACGCATCATTGAACTGAATAGGCATCCATTTGTCAATGTGCGGCCATTTCTGAGCTTTCTCTGTACCCCTCCTCTTGCTCAAAAACTTCTTGAAACCACTTCTTCTTTTCTGCTCTTCTTCTTTCTTTTTCCTGATCACAGGAACCCCTGATACAAAAGTAGCAGTTTTCTTCTCTTTTTCAACTTGAAGGGTTTTCAGAGCTTTCTTAGTGTTGAAGACTTCTTTTCAGCTTCTTCCCCAGATTCTTCAAAATCAATTATTAATTTCCTCTGAGTAGACTTAGAAGCTTTAGCTCTTTTCTTCTTCTCTTGCTCTACAAATGCCACAGCCTTTCTCTTTCCAGGTTTGGCTTGCTCTTCACCGGCTTGGCTTGTTTCCACCATCCTTCTACCACTCAGTTTCTCAGAAATTGCTTCCCTGAATAGTCTGCTCAGATACTTGAGTGTAGATAGGTTCTTCAGTTTCTTTGAACTTGAGCTTCTCAGTGGCTTCCAATTCTTTTAAGGCATCAACTATAATTTTTTCTTCAGCTTCTTTCTCAGCCTTTCTCTTCAAGGTTTGTGCCAACAACTCACTAAGTTTACCACCAGGCCTTTCCCCCTTTTTGGCACCATACCTTGGAAGAAGTTGAGAAAGTGCAGTATCCATATGATATTGCTCTTTGCTTATACTGCGCACTTCCCCTGCCAACTGATCGTGCTCATCCTCTAACCTCTTCATGTGATTCTTAGCTACTGAGAACTCTTCAGAAAGAGGTGCAAACTGGTGTGAGAAGACATTGAGCACCATCTCTGTCATCTTGGTCATGAGCATAGAGCCCATTTCCTCAACAGCTGTCTTGATCATCAGATCATTCTTCTCAACCAGCTTGGCTTCTAGATATGCAGTTCTTTCCTGATACATCTGCTTCATCTCTGCATTGAGCTCAACTTTGACTACATCAACCTTTCCTTCCAGAGTAGTCATTTT
Source organism: Stenogyne calaminthoides (assembly GCA_037126765.1). NCBI lineage: Eukaryota > Viridiplantae > Streptophyta > Magnoliopsida > Lamiales > Lamiaceae > Stenogyne > Stenogyne calaminthoides. The sequence continues at coordinate 8,848,830 of JBBCBC010000015.1, forward strand.
ATCAGCAAGAGATGTTTGAAGCTGCATCATGTCTGAAGATGAACTCAGTGTTTCCAGCTTCTGAGATTGGCTTGCCAAGGTTTTTTCAATTTGAGTCATTTTCTCCACTATTGGCACCACCTTCTCCAATTTGTCCAAGATAGGACTTAGATCAATCTCTGGAGTATGTGCAACTTTTTACACTTGAGCTGGGTGCTCCACCTGAGCCTCAGTCTGCATATCAGACATAATAGATTTAAAGATAGGAACTTCAGTAGCTTTGTCATAATGTTTAATAGTGCCAAAAGTTACCTGAAGAGTGCTAACTTCAGTTTGAGGATGTGAGATAGCAGTCTGTCCAGCATCAATTTCCTTCTCTATTTGAGATTGATTTTCAGGATCCTCTTGTTGGTCCCCCTCTTTGTTTTGATCCTTAGAACTGGAGGCATCACCAACAGCTTCCCTTATCTCAGCCACCTTCTTCTTGACTAGCTCATCAAAATCAGCAATTTTCATCCTGAGCTTTGTCTTCCTGAATCCAGAGAACTCTGTTAGAACAGCAGTCTCAGCATTCCACCAGTCCTCTCCTCTGAAGGAGGCAATATTCAGCATCTCTGGAAGAGTTTGATTCAGGATGTAGACTGTGGTTCTGAGTCTGATGAGGAGATCCTGAATGTCAGGATATGAGCCTAGCTCAGGGTATCTGTCTAGAATGAACCGTTCCCCCTTGCTACGCCATTCAGTTTCTTCTGCCTCTCCCTTCTTCATCTTTGGGCTCTCAGGTTCAGTAGGATCAGATTGAATGAGTTCAGGTGCTGAGGGATTGAGGAATGGTTCACTCAGGAGCGCATCCAAATTCAGTAGCTCCTGAGGTTCAGATTGATCTGAGGTCTGAACAGGTATCTCTTCAGTAGGAACCTGAGGTCCCTTGAATATTACCTAAGAAATTTTATCTGAGCTCAGAGATGTTCCGAGTACCTCAGAGAAAACCTGTTCCTCAGTTTCTTCCTGTGCAATAGTCACAACCTGAGCCAGAACTTGCAGAGGAGATTTCAGTCCTTGCTGGCCTTCAGGTTGGACTTCCTCAGTGTCACTGACCTCCTCCTCAGTAATAATTTGAAGCTTTTTGTGTTTCTGAGGGGCCAGTGTTTTCATCTTCAGAGTTTCTCCTTTCTCTCTTTTCACCTCCATCAGGGCTTTTCCCCTGGCTTGTTGGGCTTCATCAGCTCCTTCTTCAGTGGTCTCCTCCTGAGACTTGGAGCTTTTCCCTTTCCTTCCTTTCAAAGTCTTCTTAGTTGTTGGTGGCTTGAACAGAATTTTTGACTTTGGAAAGGGTGAGGAATTGGCGAAGATGTCCTCTTCTTCTCTGCACATTTCCAAGATGAAAGCAATCTTGGTTGCATGAAGGATCTTCCCTTTGATAACAACCGATCCATTCACCTTTTGGACTTGCTTGGCTTGATCACTCACCACTTTGATTAAATAGTGTAGCCAGTTGAATGCGGTGGTGGGTGAATCTTCAATCGCCGCCATTAACCTCAATTTCGGCGTACTTATCTGTTCAAAGCTGTTAGACCGACTCATGATACATTTACTCACAATGTCTAGCAATACTCGATATTTAGGCTTTAAATGCCTTTTATTCAGAGTTGCTTCGAACTTTACTGGATGCTCTGCAATCCTATCCAGATATTCTTGCTCCCTACCCATCATATACACTGTAGGGTCTTCACCTCTATCGCTTAGTTCGTATATGGCATTAAGATTCTTAGGAATAATGTACAATTCCCTAACAAAATCCACATACTTTGAACTATGCTCTAAATGCGATACAGTAATCTGTGATTCTATACAATCTTCCTCATCTAATTTCAAATTAGAGATAAACTCTATTACCTCTTTTGCGTATTCTGCCTCTGGTTGATTCGCAACTAGGCAAGTGAGCTTTGATAATCGAATCATGTGCAACGCTTCCTCTTCGTGAGTTGCATTTGACGAGCTTCCGAGAGAAACGACGTATTCATACCAAGGTTTGTTAGAAATGGCAAGCTTGTCGTATACAGAGAACGTCATTTTTGAAGAATTTTTTGTGAAGAGTTTTGAGAAAGATGGAAATTTCTGGGCAATCGAGAGTTTTTGACGCAGAGTGTTTGAAGATGAAGGTTATTTGGAATTGGGCTTTGAAGGAATTCTTCAATAGATATATAGGATTTTGATTTATTGAAAGTCGCATAGATGAAGAAATCGACGGTCGAGATTAAAAACCGACTAAATCGGGTATATGAAAGGACGATTTCACGAATATTAAGCCACCAATTTAACCTTATTGGTGATTAATGAACAATGCATTTAATTACTGTTCCTGCAGACCATTTTACTTTCCTCGTGTATTTCAAAGGTCCCGCCCAAATATTCCTTCAGGTGTTATGTTATTTATTGCCAATGATTACTGAGATTTAGTTAGACAATAAATGTGTTGCATGAGTCAATACATCTTCAGACTAATTTCCTCCATCAGTCTTACTAAGTTTTGACCTTGATAAAATATCAAGATAATAATCGAAAATTGAACGGGTCAAGATATAATCGAAAATCTTGAAATGGGTCAAGATAATATCGAAATCTTGAGCTTGATAATGTGTTCAAGATAATATCGAAAATCTTGATCTTCGAGGATATCCGAAGTTTCCCAAGACTCGAGTTCAAGATTTTAAATTTATCCCGAAGTTTCTCAAGAAAATCCTAAGAAAAAACTTCATGCATCCAAAAAACCTTCAATTTTTTGATTTGCTTTATACACTGGATCCAACATACCTAATTCAACCGATAGTTCACGAAATCTTGATCAAAATTAAAGGTTTAGTCAAGATATCGATTATGAATTTTCTCCATTCTGATGTCTTTCTTCTCAACATGATCTCTGATGAAGTGATGTCTGATATCAACATGCTTACATCTGGTGTGCAATACCAGATTTTGTGTAATAGCAATTGCACTATTATTATCACAAAATATAGGTACTTCATTGGCTATAATCTTATAATCCCTCAATTGTTGTCTCGAGAAGAAGAATGCGGTACACAACTTTTCTGCTGACCATGTATTCAAATTTTCGGTAGTCTTGGTTGCTCTATCGAGGTTTGTTTCTTTGAAAACCATGATATCGGTTTACTTCCAAGAAATTGACAAGTTCTCGTGATAGACTTTATTGTCAATTCTACATCCTCCATAATCAAGATCCGAATAACCCGGTTAATTCAAGGTTATCATCAGCTGGATACCATAATCCTCTATTCACAGTGCCTTTAAGATATTTCAGAATCTTTTTGGCAACCTCCATGTGACTAGCCTTAGGATTAGTTTGGTATCTTGCACATATCCCAACATCAAAGGTTATATCAGGCCTACTTGCTGTGAGATATAGCAGTGATCCAATAATCCCTCTATAATCAGTGTGATTTACTGATTTGCCTTCAGGATCAGGATCCATCTTGTAGTTAGTATTCATAGGAATTCTAATTGCATTGCAACTCTGTACACCATATTTTGCAATCAGATCTCTGGTGTATTTTGCTTGATTGATGAAAATTCCTTCCTTAGTTTGTTTCACCTGAAGTCCAAGAAAGAAATTCATCTCCCCCATCATTGGCATCTCAAACTTTCCTTTCATCAGGGTAGAAAACTTTTCACACAACTGATGATTTGGAGATCCAAATATGATGTCATCTACATAAATCTGAACAAGTAAGATGTCTTTCCCATCTTCTATCCTGAACAAAGTCCTATCAACAGTTCCTTTGATAAAACCATGGTCAGTAAGAAACTGAGAAAGGGTATCATACCATGCTCTGGGTGCTTGCTTAAGACCATACAAGGCTTTCCTGAGCCTGTAAACTTGGTCATTCTGTCTGAAACTGGGAGGTTGTTCCACATAAACCTCTTCCTTAAGCACACCATTCAGAAATGCCCTTTTCACATCCATTTGATAGACTGTGAATTTCATGTGGGCAGCATATGAAAGAAACAATCTGATGGCTTCTAGTCTTGCAACAGGTGCAAAGGTTTCATCATAATCCAAGCCTTCTTCTTGGGAATAACCTTGTGCAACTAGCCTTGCCTTGTTTCTTACAATGTTGTTGTTTTCATCTCTCTTATTCTTGAACACCCACTTAGTTCCAATCACATTATGCCTCTTAGGTCTATCCACTAGCTCCCAAACTTCATTCCTTGAGAACTGATTCAGCTCTTCTTGCATAGCAGTAATCCAAAATGAATCTTGTAGAGCTTCTTCAATCTCAGTAGGTTCTTTTTCAGATAGGAAGCAGCAGAATAAAGCACTTTCTCCATGGAACCTTCTTGTTTTAACACCATCTGATAGATCACCCACAATCTGACTTTTAGGATGACTATCCAACCATTTTCTCCTGGATGTTCCCCCTTCAGTAATATCCTCAACATTAGAAATGTTAGGTTAAGGTAGTTCATTAAATTCAGGGAACAACAGAAAAGGAGAAAGAGAATCACCTTCCTCAGGGGAAATTCCATTCAGAACATTGTCAGAGACATTTGTTCCCCTTTGGTTGATAGATTCAGAGTTTGCCTCAGCTGTGACCACATCTTCATCGGCATTACATACCTGAGTCTGAACTGGTGTATGTTCAGATTGGTCAGCTTCAGTGTGTTGGGTTTCCTTCAGTGGAGAATTTCCATCCTGAGTCTCACCATCCTGAACTTCTTTGTCTGAGTCTGATTCACTCCATTCATAGAAAGTGACTGACTTCTTCTTTTCAGATTCAGAGGATGTTTTATCATTCCTTTTCAGGCTAAGTCTGGTGATTCTCTTGATCAGTTCTCCTGAGTCATGTTCCTGTTTCTTCTGAACACAAGTAGATTCATCAAAAACAACATGAGGTGCTTCTTCCACAATAAGAGTCCTACAGTTGTAAACTCTGAAGGCTTTACTGACTTCAGAATATCCTAAGAATATCCCTTCATCAGCTTTGCTATCAAAAGTTTTCAACTGATCTTTACCATTATTGTGTATGAAACACTTGCAACCAAACACACGAAAGAAAGAAACAAGAGGCTTCCTTTCATTCCCGGCTCATATAAGGAGTTTTTCCTTGGTTCTTGGTCAGCATGGATGTTTCCGAGAGTAGCATGCGGTGTTGATAGCCAAACCCCAAAATCTTTTAGAATATCGGCTCCAAAGAATCATTGTCCTTGCGAACTTCTTCTTTCAAAGTCCTATTTCTTCTTTCAGCAACACCATTCTGTTGTGGGGTCCTTGCAGCTGATGTTTCATGAGCTATTCCATTTGCTACATAATAATCAGATATAATATGATTGATAAACTCAGTTCCTTTATCTGATCTGATTTTGACCACACTCAGATTCTTTTCAAGATCGATCCTTTTCAAGAGTTCAGCGATTTTTGTTCGAGTCTCTTTCTTCTTGAGTAAGAATATGACCCATGTGTATTCTAGAGTAGTCATCAACTACCACAAGTGTGTATTTTTACGCCATTAGTGCTCACAGTGTTCTTGGACCAAAGAGATCCATATGTAACATGATTTGTAGTATTCTATCAAGAGAAACATCTACTTTGCTTTTGAAAAATGCTCGATTTGTTTTCCTTTTCGACAAGCATCACATACATGTTCTTTCTTTGAACACTTCATTGGGTAACCCCTCACAAGTGCTAATCTTGCAAGTTTGTTCGGGGTTTTGAAGTTTAAGTGATTCATTCTTTTTTGTGCCACAACCAACCGGGTATCGGTGGAACTTTTTGCAACCAAACATGTATCTTTAGGAGTTGAACTCCAATCAGCAAGATACACATTTCCTTTTCTAGTACCAGTCAGTAAAATTTTCTGTGAAGTATTGTCTTTCACATAACATAAGTTCTTTGAGAACTCAACATTGAATCCTTTGTCACAGAATTGACTGATAGAAAGCAAGTTATGCTTTAGACCAGACACATATGAAACACCATGGGTATGAACAGAGTCAACTTCAAGAGTTTCATATCCTTGATTTGTCATTTTGGAATTGTCTCCAAATGTGATCTGAGGGCCTTTTTGCTCAACATAGTCTGTGATTAGTTGCTTATATCCTGTCATATGTCTTGAACATCCACTATCCAGATACCATACAGTAGGAGCCAATTCATTTCCACTCATCAGTGCTATGTTGTTGTCATTCAGCTCAGTGCCCTTTTCTTTCACCTGAAAAACAAATCAGTTCTTAGGTACCCATTTGGTGTAGGGTCCTACCTGTGTTAGTTTATTTGTACCTTTTGGAACCCAAATCATTTTAACAACTCTAATTACTTTAGAGTGGCTGATTTGTCTCCCATAAACATCTACATACACATTCACCACCCTAGGTGCCTTGACAGTATCCTGTGTATGAGTGTCAGCCTTAGCATGAACATGAGCCTTAGAGTTCTTCTTGGGTTCAGGACTTTTGTTCAAGTGCCTTAACTTTTGAGCAACTGGTCTTTGTCTCTGCTGACTTGGGTTCAGGAAACCTTTACCCTTAGGCAAGTGGGGTTTAGGTTGCCTGTACTGAAATTGGGGTCTTTCAGTAATCTGAGGACTTGGTCTTTTCAGTTGAGAATATCTCTATTGAGTGTTTCTCTTCTGAAAATTCCTCTGATTTTTCAGTGCAGATCTCTTTAGGTTGGTATTCTTAGCCTGAGGCTTTGAAATCTTCGCCTAAAGATTTCTCTTGAGTGGTCGTTTTCTAGCCTTTTCCTGAGGTCTAGGCTTTCTTCCCTGAACCTTCAGTTTTTCTGAAACCATAGGTCCTTTACCCTTGTCTAAAACTCGGGCAGTTCTTCAAGAAGAAGATTAGGTGCCACTTGTTTAACAAAGACAATCTTGGTGCTACTAGAAGCAGCATTCAGAAGACCTTGTGAGGTTCCCCCTGGAATGTATCCCAATCCAGCTTTTATAGTTGCAGGTCTTTGATAACTCTGAATTTCATCTATCACTTTAGATGCAGAATTCAATAGAGCTAACTTTCTCTGCGCACTATCCTCACATTTCTTTAGAGTTTCATGCTTCTCAAAGAGGTCATTGAACTCAGTTCTGATAAGCTGAATCTCTTTAGTGGATTTCTCTAATTTTCCATTCAGGATCTCTATCACCTTCTCTTTTTCTGAGAGTTGTACTTTCAGAACATCTAGTTCATCAGTAGTTCCCATCAATTGAGAAGTGATCTCAGCATTTTTAGAGTCTTTCCACTTGATTCTCTCTCGATCGGTTCCTTGTTACGCTTCTTGAGTTTCAAAGTGGAGATTCTTGTAACACAGAATAGTCCTTCATAAGATTCTCAAATGAATCCATCAGGTCAAAGTTACTGTTTACAGTTGAACTTGAGAACTCATGTGCTTGTGTAGGAGCAACAACAGAGATAGAAGAATTTACCTCTTCCACAGCCATAAGACAGATATCATCACTGTCACTATCTGAGAAAATCTCATCTGAGGAACTGGAACCTTCTTCAGAATGTTCTTCTTCCTCAACAATCATAGCTTTCTTGCTGGAGAACTTCTTGTCTCTCTTGGCTTGTCTTTCCTTTCTTTCTTTAGCACTTAGCTCAGGACAGTCATATTGAAAGTGACCTTTCTTTTGACAGTTGTAGCATCTGTTGGCATCATCATCCTGATCACTTTCCTCCTTGGTCTTGGAGTCCTTCTTTTTGGATGAGGATCCTTCAGCTTTCTGGTCCTTTCTTTTCTCAGTGTATCTGTCCTCAGCTTTTGAGTCTCTTTTGTACTGTGATTCCGTAATATTTCTTATATTTTCCCATATCCGCTATTGAGTCTTTCAAACCTCCTTGCCATCAAGATACTAGCTTATCCTCCCGCTTCATCCCGATTTTTGGCAAGTGAGTTCTCGAACTCTCTAGACTTCTGTGATTTCTCTTTGGATTTAAAAGCCACATTCTTGCTAGATGAAGAATCATCTTTGCTGTCAGATTTCTTAGATTTCTTGTCAATCACAAACTCATAAGCTTTCAGTTCATAGAAAACTTGTTGATATGGCATGGAATCAATATTTTTTGGTGTTTTCAATCACCACAAAGATTTATATCCCATTTCTTAGATAATCCTCTAAGAATTTTTTGCCACTTCTCTCTGTGGGTATCTTTTCCCAAGAGCATTCAGATCATTCATGATGCTAGTGAATCTGACCTCAAGTTTGTCAATGGATTCACTATCTTCCATTTCAAAGCTATCAAACTTTCCAATAGCAACATAAAGTTTGTTTTCCTTAATATGATCTGTGCCTTGACACATAACAACAAGTGTGTCCCATATTTCTTTTGTAGTTTCACAGTGAGAAATCATCCCCATAACACCATCATCAATAGTGCTATACAAAGTATCTTTAGCAATGTAGTCAAGATTGACTAACTTTCTCTCATCAGGAGTAAGTTGATCATCAGATTTTGGAAATTCATCTCTGGGATCATTCCTCTCAGTATCAGTGATTCTGGGATTCACAACAGTAAATTTGAATGGTCCTTCAGAAACCACTCTCCACATTCTTTCATGTTTTGAATACAGATGAGCCTGCATTCTTAATCTCCATAGATCACAGCTCTAAACAGAGAACATAGGGAGTTTCTTAGAAGGCATGATGAATGAGCCTTGTAAGATATCAGCAAATAGATCTATTCAGTAGACCACCAAAGTCTTTCAGCAAATTAAACTATGGCCACCAAAGCAATTGGTCAAATTGAACCACTGCTCTGATACCACTTGTTGGTCCCGGTGCTAACGAGTCTCACACGTGTATGGGGGGGGAATACACGTGTTCAATGATTTTTAAAACTTTTCTTTCACTGAGGTCAGATGGGTCAGGTTGTCCTGATGATTTGGCCCTGAGAAGCACAGATTGCCCTGAGTCAAAGTCTACTGAGACAATGATCCTGAGCTACTTTCAGAAGCTTCAGATTAGCCCAACTGAGCCTGAGTTTATCATAGATCCTGAGCCGCTTGGATCAGATAACTATCTTACTGAACCCTCAGTAGAGTTAGTTCAGTTTGGTAACTATCTGTTCTAGCTACTCAAGTGTGCGGAATGGTTGGCCCTATGTTTATACTCGTTTTAGCTTTGCTGAAAATCTTCCTTTTAATAAAGCAGTGATTAAGGTTGTGATCAGTTGATGCAAGTTCAGTGGATTGATTCCAACTGAATATCAGTGAATTATGCTTTTAGTGAAAAACATGCAACAGATAATAATGCAGTACAAAAAGCAAAACAACATAGCAATTATAGTGGTTCAGAGACTCAAGCTCCTACATCCACTCTCTCTGACCTTCAGAGAAATTCCTTAACCACTTCCTAAAGCTTTCTGGCTAACTCACTGTAGCTTACTCACTTTTCTACTTTGAGTTTTCTGGCTGACTCACTGCAGCTTACTAACTCAACACACACAAGTGTTCAGACTACCACAAGTAGCTTACTAACTTCTTCTCTAGAGTTTTCCTGGCTAACTCACTGTAGCTTACTAACTCTTTACAACTCCAACTCACCAACAAAACACACACAAACTACCTTACAAAGGGTTTGGGTTTCTGGTTGGTTTCCAACTAGGATGAAATATCCTTTACAATAAGAACAATGCAAAGGCTAGGATATCTCTACTAAGCTTTGGATATATCTTATCAATCTAGGCTTAGTGAATGAGCTCTCTTCAATGTGAAATACTTGGGAAATTCTAGGTTTTTCGAGTGCTTCAATTTGCAATAATACAAATGAGCTCTTGAGTTGCTATCAAATTTCCCGTAACCTCTCAATGTAAAGGGTCAATAGTATTTATAGGCAATTTCACCAAGGTCACTCTTGAAAAACTATCCGTTGGAGGAGATAGCTTCATGAGTTTCCTCTTATGGTGTTTGATGAACGACTATTTTTAGGGTTTGAATACTCCCTTGCATGTTTTAGGAAATATGCATTCATGTAGCCAATGACCACTTTTTTGCGATGCGGAACATAGTACTCTTGACATGCCTTCGGTGACTGTCAGCTTTTCGAATGTCGATGAAAGTACAAAGTGTTGTCTTCTTCTCGATTGGTTCTTGTCTTGATGAAATGTAGACAAACATAACGACTCTTTTTAGTCAATATCTCTCGGTGAGATAACCTTAAACAACACTTAGACTTAGTTCCTTTTTTTGTCGCAGATATGAATGTCTTGGGCAATATCTATTTTTTTACGAATATTCGCGTTTTTCTCGGTTTTTTGTAGTCTTGGATAGATATATTATTGATTGCCTCGGAACATTAGGGTTATAATCGAGTATTCAAAGATCTTCTCGAAGTCTTCGATAACCACTTGGGTCTTGATATCTTCCGAGTCTTGATATCTTCGAGTCTTGATCTTCTTGATTCTTGAGTGTCTTCGAGTCTTGATGTCTTGATTCTTAAGTGTGACATCGAAGTCTTTATTGTCTTGAGTCTTTAAGTGTCTTCAGTGACATACTGAGTCTTTATTGACATACTGAGTCTTCAGTGACATACTGAGTCTTTAGTGACATCTTTGAGTCTTGATGTCTTCGATGACATCTTGAGTCTTGATGACATCTTGAGTCTTTAGTGACATACTGAGTCTTCAGTGTCATACTGAGTCTTTAGTGTCATACCGAGTCTTCAATGACATACTGAGTCTTCAGTGACATACTGAGTCTTCATTGTCATACCAGTCTTGATGTCATCTTGAAGTCTTGATGACATCTTGAGTCTTGATTGCCATACCTAGTCTTGATGACATAATGAGGTCTTCGGATGACATCTTGAGTCTTGATGTCATCTTGAGTCTTGATTTCATATTGAGTCTTGATTGTCATCTTTGAGTCTTGATGTCATCGAAGTCTTGATGACATCGTAGTCTTGGTGACATCATCGAGTCTTGATGTCATCTCTCAGTCTTGATGACATCTCGAGTCTTGATGACATCTCGGAGTCTTCAAATGTCATCTTGAGTCTTCAAATGACATCTTGAGTCTTTAGTAACATATCTTTGAGTCTTGATGTCATCTTTGAGTCTTTAGTTTCATCTTGAGTCTTTGGTGACATCTCGAGTCTTGATGTCATATCGAGTCTTCGATGACCGAAGTCTTGATGACATCTACCGAGTCTTGAGTGTCATCGAAGTCTTGATTTCTTCAAAAACTTCTCGAGTCTTGAGAATCTTGAAACTTATCGAGTCTTGGTTTCTTGGAAACTTCTTGAGTCTTGAGAATCTTGAAACTTCTTGAGTCTTCAGAATCTAACCTGATCTATATCTGCTGACTATACATGGTGCAGATAACTTCCTGAACACTCTATACTGAATCCTAACTCAGTCTATCAAGATTATCCTGAACATGTCATACTTATGGGTTTTGGGATCTAATCAAAATCTCTTTATTAAATTCATCTCCCAACAGGAAGCCTCTTGTTTCTTTCTTTCGTGTGTTTGGTTGTAAGTGTTTCATACACAATAATGGTAAAGATCAGTGGAAAACATTTGATAGCAAAGCTGATGAAGGAATATTCTTGGGATATTCTGAAATTAGTAAAGCATTCATGGTTTACAACTGTAGGACCCTTATTGTGGAAGAAACACCTCATGTTATTTTTGATGAATCTACTTTGTTCATAAGAAACAGGAAGATGATTCAGGAGACTTAACAAAGAGGATCACCAGACTTAGCCTGAAGAAGAATGTCAAACCATCATCTGAGCCTGAAAAGAAAAAGTCAATCACTTACTATGAATGGAGTGAAACTGACTCAGAAAAAGAAGAAACTCAGGATGAAAATACTCAGGCTGGTGGTACTCAGGATAATAGTTCTCCATTGAAGGAAAGCCAACACACTGAAGCTGACCAATCTGAACAAACCCCAGTTCAGACTCAGGTATGTAATGCCAATGAATATGTGGTCACAGCTGAGGCAAACTCTGAATCTATCAACCAAGGGGGAACAAATGTCACCGACAATGTTCTAAATGAAATTTCCCCTGAGGAAGATGATTCCCTTTTTCCTTTCTTGTTGTTCCCTGAATTCAATGAATTACTTGAACCTAACATTTCTGATGTTGAGGACACTACTGAAGGGGGAACATCCAGAAGAACATGGTTAGATAGCCATTCTGCAACTTAGATTGTAGAAGATCCATCTGAAGGAGTTAAGACCAGAAGGTTTCATGGAGAAAGTGCATTGTTCTGCTGCTTCCTATCTGAGAAAGAACCTACTGAGATTGAAGAGGCTCTTCAAGATTCTTTTTGGATTATTGCTATGCAAGAAGAGCTGAATCAGTTTGCAAGGAATGAAGTTTGGGAGCTAGTAGATAGACCCAAAAGGCATAATGTGATTGGAACTAAATGGGTATTCAAGAACAAAAGAGATGAGAACAATGTCATTGTAAGAAACAAGGCAAGACTAGTTGCATAAGGTTACTCCCAAGAAGAAGGCTTGGATTATGATGAAACCTTTGCACCAGTTGCAAGACTAGAAGCCATTAGATTGTTTCTTGCATATGCTGCTCACATGAAGTTCATAGTATATCAAATGGATGTGAAAAGTGCATTTCTGAATGGTGTGCTCAAAGAAGAGGTTTATGTGGAACAACCTCCTGGCTTCTGTCAGAATGACCAAGTTTAGACTCTCAGGAAAGCCTTGTATGGTCTGAAGCAAGCACCCAGAGCATGGTATGATACTCTATCTCAATTTCTTACTGACCATGGTTTTACCAAAGAAACCGTTGATAGAAACTTGTTCAGGATAGAAGATGGGAAATATATTTTACTAGTCCAGATCTATGTGGATGACATTATTTTTGGATCCCCTAATCATCAGTTGTGTAAAAAATTCTCTACACTGATGAAAGGAAAGTTTGAGATGTCAATGATGGGGGAGATGAATTTCTTTCTAGGACTTCACGTGAAACAGTCAAAAGAAGGAATTTTCATCAATCAGGCAAAATACACCAGAGATCTGATTGCCAAGTATGGTATTCAGAATTGCAATGCAGTTAGAATTCCTATGAATACAAACTACAAGATGGATCCTGATCCTGAAGGCAAGTTAGTTAACCATACTGATTATAAAGGGATCATTGGATCATTGCTCTATCTCACAACAAGTAGGCCTGATATTACTTTTGCTGTTGGGATATGTGCAAGATACCAAGCTAATCCTAAGGCTAGTCACATGGAAGCTGCCAAAAAGATACTGAGATATCTAAAAGGCACAATGAATAGAGGATTGTGGTATCCAGCTGATGATAACCTTGAGTTAACAGGTTATTCAGATGCTGATTATGGTGGTTGCAGAATTGACAGAAAATCCACTTCAGGAACTTGTCAATTTCTTGGAAGCAAACTGATATCTTGGTTCTCTAAGAAACAAACTTCAGTTGCAACTAGTACTACTGAAGCAGAAATGACTGCAGGAAGCTGCTGTGCATAGATTCTTTGGCTAAGGCAACAATTGAGGGATTATAATATTATAGCCAATGAAGTACCTATATTTTGTGACAATAACAGTGTTATTGCTATTTCACAAAATCCGGTATTGCACACCAGATGCAAACATGTGGATATCAGACATCATTTCATTAGAGACCATCTAGAGAAGAAAGATATCAGGTTGGAGAAAATTCATACTGATAAACAAAGAGCTGATATTCTTACTAAGCCTTTGGCTGAGTCAAGATTTCAGGAACTATCAGTAGAATTAGGGATGTTGGACCCTGGTGAGTAAAGCGTACTGAAGAAATAAATTCTTTAGTTGCATGAAGTTGTTCAGGAAGGAATAACTCAGGACAAAAATTCTCTCAGGATGGAAATTGAGATTCGGGATGATTTTTGTCACGGTCAGTATTCAGTAAGGATTAAGTATTCAATTAATCCTGGAGCACACTAGACACGTGCATTTACTCACAAGCATTTATTTCAGTCGGTAATCATTTGAAATAAATGACAAAAGACCTGAACTTTAAGCGGGAATGTTTGAAAGTTTTCTGTTGGTTAATATTTTGGCAGAAAACCAAAGGGTTGCCTCGATTAGATGAAACATCATTTTGTCACCCTAATTACTGTCATTTATTCTGTATATCTGATTATTTGCTATTAATATCAAATAAACATTGAGATTATTTCAACCACAGATTAAATCACAACCGTTTATTTAGATTTAATCTTAGCCCTTGATCGTTTTCTTCAGATCATATATATACCCCAAATATTCCGAGATCAAACATTTTTACACTCTGTTTTTCTACGAAACTCCAGATTATCAAAAACCCTTCATATCTTCAAACTCCAAAACTTACTAAAATGGATTTTTCTAGTTATGCCATGATCAAGAACCTCGCAGAAATGGAAAAATCATACTTCGAGCATGTTGTTGCGATGATTGACAACAAGATAACCATTATTGAAGAAGAAGCCTTGAACATGCTTCGGTTGGCACGATTGGATAAATTGGTTAGCAATACACCAGAATCAGAATTGCCCCAAGAAGTCCTGCAGTTCGTGGTCAATCTTCAAGTAGGTGAAGATGGCTCCCTGGTCTCACAACTATGTTTTGGCACATACGCGAAATCCAAAGCCGAAGTAGTTTGTACGAAAGAGGCATGCTTAACTCTTCAAAACATTAATGATGTTTTTGAATTAAGTAATAGAGGGGATGATCCTGCGGTATACACGTCTGGGCAAGAGCAAGAAATTTTGGATAGATTTTCCATTTCTAAGGTTGAGTTGAAAGGGGCTTTAAACAAGAAATGTTTAAAACCTAAGTATATAGTTCTGATTGATATTGTTGCCAAGTGCATGATGAGCACCTCTGGAAGTCTAGAGCAGGTAAGTCGGAATAAGTTGAGACTTATGGCCGCAATTGAGGACTCACCATCGAGAGATTTTAACTGGTTAAAGTTTTTGGTGGATTGTATACTGAATCAGAGTCAAAAGTTGAAATATGCTAAGGGAGCATTTACAAAGAATGGAAGAGTTCTGTTTGGGACGAAAATATGCTATTTACTTGAAACATTACCGAGAAAGAACATATTTTTGATGTCTGGAACTGCTTTTTCCCGGAACAAAATCATGTTCAGGAAGCCCAAGTCACAAAAAAAGAGACCTGCAACTTCTGAAAGTCCGAGTTCAACTGCTCAGGATGAGCCTGAAGAACAGGCTGCTCAAGATGAGCCTGAGGAACAAATAGAGCAGGTGGAAATTGAAAGCTCTGAATCTGATCAGGACACTCGTACCATCGCTGATGTATCAAAAAGAATAGGCAAGAAGGTGGTTGAGAAGGAAGTTGAGGATCCTGAGAAGAGGAGAAAAACTCTTGACCTTTTGAGGGTTAAGAAAGAGGTTGGTGAGAAAAAGAAGGCTCGGGATGAGCAAAAGAGAAAGAAGAAGCGACTCAGTAAGGTCAGTGAGATGGCCTCAGGCGAAAAATCCCCGTTGGATACCCTTGTGAAGGCCATTTCAAAAGCTACTGAGAAGGAAGCCAAAAATATCCCTGAAGTTGAAGGGGACGAAGATGTATTTATCGAGGTTCTCACTACCAGTAATGGAAGTGATCGGATTACAAGAGAGATCTTCACAGGTTCTCAAAAACCTGCTGAAGAAAGCCAAATTCCGATCCCACCCACTCACCCCTTAGAGCCAAAAATTTCCATACCTTCAGAGGCTTATTCTAGCTCTGAAGAGGAGTCGCCTGTTCCTGAACTCAGGAAAGGTGAAGTAGAGGAAAGAGGGTGGAGGATGAAAGTCGAGCGCTTTGTGCTAGATAAATTCCCTGAACTGACCAACTATCCTGATCTTCAGGATATGTTTTTCAGACTCAAAACAAACATGCTGATAGTCAATCAATCCTTCGCTATGATGCTGAAGATAGGCAACTTCAGAGGAGAAGAGTTCTGGGCTGAGGAAGTGGCTGAGCTAGATGCCTTTTCAGGCCTTGGTAAGAGAAGGCTCAGAATCAAGCATGTTGAGTTTGAAGAGTTGGTCAGGAGAAAGATTGCTGAGAGGAAAGATGTTGCCCAACCTGAGGGTACTGATGAGGGTCAGGACGAAGACAAACAAGACCCATCTCAGGATAAAACTGACAAGGACCTTGCTGAAGGTAGTTAGAAAGATGCTGAGGCAGGGGCAACTGCTCAGGGGGAACAGGCTCAGGAAGCTCCAGCACTTCAATTGATTACTTTCGAAGAAACCCCTCAGGAGCCTGCAACAACTGCTACTGAATTTGCTGAGGTTGGACTTCAGACTGAAACTGAAGAAGAAGTCCCAGTTCCTCCACAACCATCAGTTGATCTCACACCTCTAATTGAGAAGTTGACTAAGTTCGAGCCCATGATTGAACAGATTGCAAAGCTTGAACCTCTGGTTGGTGAAGTGTCCAAAATTGCTGAGGCACAAACTTCTCAGGGCGAAACCATCAAAGCCCTTAGCACATCTATGGTGACCCATGCTTAGGTAAAATTACTATCTACTGACCTTGATAGCAAATTTACTGCTTTTGATGCAAAGATAAATGATATGGCTAAGGAGATGAAGGAAGAGATGGAGAGACAGTTTGATTTGAGACCCAAATTTCTTGAGGATTTGCTGAAATCCAAGACTGAAGAACTGATCAAATCTGCTGTTGAGGAAGTAAGCACCTCACTGATGGAAAAGATGAAAGTAACCTATGGTGGTCTTGCCAAAGACACCAGTTCTGGGTTGAATGTGCTGCAGAGGATTCAGGATGAACATTTCCATGTGGCAGCAGAAGTTCGTTCTATTGGCAGAGAGTAATTGCAAACTATGATGCCAAAAAGGGGGAAACTTATGACAAGCTTGCTGCATTGCCGCCCTTGGAAAAACAGGTTGAACAATTCCCCACTGAAATAATTCGAGGAAAATGAAAGAACCTGAAGTGCTAATTCACCCTGAAGCTGCAATAGAGGTAATTGAGCAAAGAGCTAAGAGGCAGAGGAAATAGGAGACCAGCAAACAAGGTGAAGCCCATGGAATCCTGATACCTCAGAAGAAGCCTGTTGCATTTATCGAAAAACCTCTGGAGAAGAAGTAACTTGCTAAACAGAAAGTCTACTAAGAGGAAGCTTATTCAGGAATTTGAAGAAGATACTGAGAAAGAAAGCACTGAGAAAGATGAGGAATCTGAACTTGATGATATTCTCAAGGAAGGCTTTGGTGAATATGATGTCTCCACCAAAAGACTTAACTGGGACTGGCACAACTCAGTTAAGGCTGTTGAAGCTGAAAAGAAGAGAAAGACTGCTACTTCTGTGTCAGGTTCAGAGATGACCAGAAAAGAGAGGGAGGAAGCTAAGAGAAAGTTGGGAGGCTTTCAAAGAATGGTTCTCAAGAGGAGGGTACCAAGTAGAGGAAGAGGATGTGGCCTCACTTAGACAAGTGGATGCCCATTGAGCTGAATGACAGATGGAACACGGCCAAGAGGGAGTTTGAGTTCAATAATGATATAGTGCAGACTTGGTCCAAGCCCAACACTGATAGGGATGATGCATTCATTGCCTACATACTACAAAACTTCACTGATATATGCCAGAAATGGTTCAACATATTTGACACTCTGGGTTATAAGCTGAAGGCTCCTGGTCAGATCAAGTATCCTCCACCGAGATACAAGAATGGGATGATCAACTATGACTTCATTCATGCAGACTTCGTGGATCAGGCTGAATATCTGGAGCTGACAGGGAGTGACGTTCAGATCATCCAGAAGAGAGAAGAGCTGAAGGAACATGTTCAACCTGAAGCCACCAGCAGATGAGATTGAATCTGATGAAGATTGATTATCTTGTTTCTTTTTGATTCAGTAATTTTTTTTTTGAAAAAGAAAACCAATGTAACTTGTACTTTTGGTTTTTTTAGTCTTAATAAAAAACACTACCGATTTTATGTTGATCAAAAGATAATCTCTCATTATCTTACTGATTATTTGATGGTTGCCTTTTACTTGTTGTTACTTGCTTTATGAATTGAAACCTGAATAGATGATAGGTTTATTTCGGTTTGCAAGCTTGTAACAAGATGATTTTGGCATCATCAAAAAGGGGAAAATTGTTGGGAGATGAATTTAATAAAGATTTTGATTAGATCCCAAAACTCCTGAGTATGACATGTTTCAGGACAATCTTGATAGTATAAGATCAGGTTTCAAATTGTTATTAGGATTCAGGAAGTATCTGCATCATATGTAGTCAGTAGATATAGTTCAGCAGATTTGGTCTAAAGATCTCAGAAGATTCCTGAAGACCAAAACATACTGAAGATTAGAAGAGCCTGAAGACTAAAGAGCCTGAAGACTAAAGATCCTGAAGACCAGAAGATCCTGAAGAACAGAAGATCTTGAAGATTGTTTTGTACTGAACCAAAAGACCCTGAACAAGTCACTTCCAGTTCAATAGTGTTTGTTCATTCTTAGTACAAACAAAGAGAATGTTATACGTTCGTGAACACTAAGGAAAATATCAGATCAGTGTGGTTGACTAAAAGAGCCATTTGTTTGTCTCTGTTCAAAGGAAGATTTCAACCAATGAGGAGGCGATAACGACGTACTTTACTGACACTGAAAGCGACATGACCCTGAAGAATGTCAGTACTGATATTTGTCTTGTTCACAGAAATTGGTGATTGGCTGCTTGTCTGGATATTTCCTAAAACATGCAAGGGTGCGTTCAAAACCTAATATAGCCGTTCATCAGTTACTCAAAGAGGAAACCCTAGATGCTATCTCTCCAATGGATAGTTTTTCAAAGGTAGACTTCTAGAGAGTTGCCTATAAATACCAGAGGCCTTGGACATTTTAAGGTCACGGGAAATCAAAGCAACTCCAGAGCTCATTCGTATTCAAGTAATCTGTGAAGCACTCGAAACCCTAAGAATTTTCCAAGTATTTCATCTTTGAAGAGAGCTCATTTACTAAGCCTAGATCTAAGATTTATCCAAAGCTTAGTTAGAGATATCCTAGCCTTTTACCTGTGTTTGATTGTAAAAGGATATCTCACCTTAGTTGGAAACCAACCAAAACCCAAAAACCTTTGATTAGGTAGTTTGAGTGTGTAGTTGTTGGAGAAGTGAGAGTTGTAAAGAGTGAAGTAAGCTGCTGTGTTCAGTCTGAAAAGCTCTAGAGTAGAAGTTAGTAAGCTGCTTGTGTTCAGTCTGAAAACTTGTGTGTGTTGAGTTAGTAAGCTGCAGTAGTTCAACCTGAAAACTCATGGTAGAAAGTTAGTAAGCTGCTGAGTTCAGTCTGAAAGCTTAAGGTTGTAGAAGTAGTGTGTTAAGGAATTTCTCTGAGGATCAGGAGAATGGACGTAGGATCTTGAGTCTCTGAACCACTGTAATTGTTGTGTTATTTACTTTCTGTTTTGCATTCTATCCTGTTGCATATTTTCACTGAAAGCATCCTGAAATTTTCTGATATTTAGTTTGAAACAATCCACTGAAGTTGCACTAATTTGATTACAGTCTTAACCACTGTTTCATAAAGAAAAGATTTTCAGCAAAGTAAAACGAGTATAAACTTAAGGCCTACACATTCCGCACTCTAGATAAGCTAGTATAGATAGTTGTCAAACTGATCAACTCCCTTGAGTAGTCAGTAAGATTATTATCTACTCCAAGCTTATTTGGACTCTGTTGTAGAAACTCAAAATCAGTTGAGCTAATCTGAAGTCTCTGAAAGCCGTTCAGTGTCATTTTCTCAGTAGACTTTGACTCAGGGCATTTTGTGCTTCTCAGGACTGAAACTCAGGACAACCTGACTCTCTGATTATAGTATTTTTTCGAAAAGTTAAAAATCACTATACACGTGTATTCCCCCCCATACACGTGTGAAACTCGTTTACCCTGGACCAACAGTAACAATATGTGACAATTAATGTTGTTTATAAGGAAATAATTTAAAATTGTAAGAAAAATAAATATCTTTTAAACTTGCATTGTTTAGCAATGTAAACTTTTTTAGTATTTGGTGTGACACCCAATTCCCACGCCAGATTGTTAAAGCAAAAAATATTCACAAATCGTGCATTGCATAAAAAAAACGATCTTGAAACATATAAATAAAATTAAGAGTATAAGAAATTTTTTTATATTATAGGTGAAATATTTTTTCCTGATTCATTTAACATGAAAATAAATACATTCCATACCATATTTATTTTATATTTACAAACCGTGCAGCGCACGGGTGATATACTAGTATCATTAATTCTTACACATTAATTTGGAATAAAATTAAATTTCTACCTACTTAAAATAAAAATAAAAAGTTTTTTTTTTTTTTTTACTATTTATCAGGATTTCAATTTTTCTTAAATTTTATAAATCTGCTATAGATCCAAAACAACATGATTAAGTCTCCAACAAAATTTGTTCACATTATTAAAATTTATACAACTACACTTATAAAATAATATAATAACACATATACTCTATTTGAGTGGTGAAGGGAAGTGACCATTAAAGCAGGGAGGGGGATGGACGAAGGATGGTTTCTCGAGGGAGTGGAGATAGTAATTGGGGACGAAGCTACAACAGAGAGGAATCCTCAACTCAAATGATAACTTAAGTTGCGCTCTTTGCAGATTCAATTCGGAAACAGTAAGAGATGTTTCTTTGAGTTTTCTGTCTCCTACTTGGTTTGGATGGAAAGTATGAAATGGATGGGTATTAGCAGTGAGTTTTCGTTAAATCCTTGGATGAATTTGTTACGCTATAAGACCCCGTTTGGTTCGCGTGATTGATCGAGATAGGTAAGGATTAGAATTTTAATCCCAACTAATCCACCGTTTGATTTGTAGGATGAGGGCCCATGATATACTTCAAGTTCGAGTAGAAAATGTATTAAATCCCTCCATGGAGGGATATGTCAATCCCACGTGAAGGGTGAGATAGAACATATTCCAAATGCAATATTACAAATTGTCCTTATATTGTTTGAATATATTCACAAGAATGAAGTGTTGTTGTTTTAATTCAATTTAAGGTTATTTATGACATTTCAATAGATATCTCATCTAATCCCTCAATGTAATTCTACAATTCAAACACATATCTTGATTCTAACAAATCCAGACCAATTAATCCATTCTTACTTAATCCTACATAATCTTGTCACACTTAATCAATCCAGTCTCGTGAACCAAACGCCCCCTAATAGAATTATAAAAAAGGAAGGAGAGGGAAGCATGTTGTTTTGGTAAGTATATGGGAGTGTATCACTTAACTGCTATACGGGTACAACAATATGGGTACGACACGGTACGGGTATTGGGACACAGATTTTTAAAATTGATTGGGTAAGATATGATTGGGGTACGATTGTAATTTTTCAAATTATTTAATATTTTCATTGTATATTATATATTTCCATATTTAAAAAAAAAATATGTGTCTTTATAACCTATGCAATTTTTTTAACACCTAAACAAATATAAAGTCAAAATAGGATGAACATCGTAATAAAATATATGAAGGATAAACAATTTGACAGTGGTGTGACCGTGTGAACAATAGAGAGAGTCAATATTCTTTTTATTGTTTGTGCACTAATTTGAGTTAATTTAATATAAAATAAATTTATTTCAAGGTAAAAAATGAAATAAAATTTGCAAATTTGACCCCACTTGTACCCTATCCGTGTCCGACATGGTACCCATAATTATTATTAATATTTTTAATTTGGACACGCCACGTAGCGTATCGGGTGTGTATCTCACTCATATCCGTGTACCCAAATACCCATGAAGTATCCGACACTGCATTATTCAAAAATTTTGAGTACCCATACATCCTAGCTTAACTATTATGGAAAGCGAGAAACATAAAAATCTTTACATGAAAAAATTCGACAATCATAATTACAGACGAATTGAAAATGAGACTCTGGAGTTTATTCGTGATCAAGGCCAAAAATATGTTGTAATTTAAGTTTAAACGATTGACTAGAAAATTCTAGAATATTGCTTAAATTGGGCAATTGTGTATTCCTGAACTTGTATTTTCATGAGGTATTTGTCATACCTATCTACAATGTACTACTAATCGAAATAAAGTTGCGACTCAATATAAAATAGGTTATAAAAGTACAAAGATAACCTCAACTAAAAAATTTAAGATCTAAATTTTCTTTCACATGTTACCAAATTGATTTCTCAAGACTAAAGAACTCCTGCCCCTTCATCTCTTTTCACCATTATTAACTGTCATTTATTTCTTCAAAAGTTACAGAATTTCATTGATGCATAATTAAAAAGCTATTGAGCTTTTTATTGGATATTAAGTTACTTTCACATTAATTTTTTTTCCACATACACACAAAAATAATTGCTGTAATTTTTTTTAATTATGTACAATTTTTATTTTTGTGCAATTTTTTTATATTCTTAAGAATAAAAATATTGTACATGGTGAACATATAAAAAAAAAATTGAACATTATCCCACAAAAAGTTATTACTGCAATTTTTTGGATGTCCAAAATTTTTATTTATTTTTTTTGTGCAAATTTGTTCTATTCATAAGCAAAAAATATTATACATGTTGGACATATGAAAAAAAAAATTGAAAATTACCCACAAAAAATTAGGAGAAGTGACTCTAAGGTACAAAGTCACCCCCAAGTGACTCTAAGGTACAAAGTGCGTTAAATGTCAAAAATTGCACTTCAAAATTGGCTTATTTTCTGCACTTTTAGGCCAATTTTGGAGTGCAGTTTTTGACATTTAACACACTTTGTACCTTAGAATAATTAATTTTCTGCACTTTATACCTTATAGTCTTTTTGTTAGAAACTTTGTACCTTAGAGTCATTATTTCAAAAAATTATTGTTAAATTTTTTTTGCATGTGTAATTATTTTATTTATTTTTGTGTAAATTTGTTCTAATCATAAGAATAAAATATTGCAAATGTTGAATATTAGAAGAAAAATTGTACATTACCCACAAAAATTTTGCACGCAATTTTTTTTTGTATGAACATTTTTTTTTTTTTGCAAACTTGTTCTATTCATAAAAATAAAATATTTCACATGTTAGAATATATGAAAAAATTGAGCATTACCCAAAAAAAATTGTCATGACATTAATTTGTTGGGAAAGGAATTAAAGTGTGAGAAATTTAGAAATTCAACTTTCTATTTATCATCAATTCAAAGCACATTTGACATTTTAGCTGTAATTTTGTATCTATTAAGGACCTTTTAACAAGGTAGTTTCTAATAATAATAGTCTTAAAATTTGTATTTATTATTAATTATTTCTAAAAAAAACACTTATCAACTAATATAACTACACTTATAAATTAATATCTTAGCATTAATGCTATTATTTTATAAGAGTAATAGATTTATAAATCTATTATGAGTATTAATTTATAAAAATAATAATATTATTTTATAAATACAATAATTAATTTTATACTATAAACAACTATGAGAGCTTGTGAAACAACATTGCCTTAAATCCACATCGAGGGCAGTACGTTATATATATATACTACCTAACAAACAAAGAATGGCCCCTACTCCCTAATGCCCTTCCCTTTCATCCGCTTCATCAACTTTCTGCATCATGTCCACACTACTATTGCCCCACTCAACTCAACCCTTCAAAAATCTTGAGATATTTTATCATGTATTAGGAAAGTTAATCCAATGAGATCTTAAAATAATATGTCTTGCATCGGTATGTGCTCATATATTATTTTCAATCGTAAATTAACATCTTGAATCGGTATGTATATATATATATTATTTTTTAAATAACATATCTTCATTAAAAGTAATTTATGAATGGTTAATTTATACGTTTCATTATATTCCATGTATTCATAAAAAAATATAGGCATAATGCATCAACACTACAAAATAGACGGGGTTTAACGACGGTTCTAGCGACGAGGAAAATCGTCGCTACTGTCTATAGCGACGGTTTGTAAACCGTCGGAAAATCGAGCGTCGCTAACATCTAGCGACGATTTTTCCCTAATCATCGCTAGAAACTGTTGGGAAATTTATAGTTTTGATGGAAGTTCCAAGAGAGTTGTAATAGGAACAGTCGAACCTATTAGTCGACTGATGAATTGATAGGAAACCAGCTGAACATGTTAGACAGTTGATGAATTAGACTAGGTCACATATTGAGGGGGAACTCAATATGTATAGGTTAGGTCAAGATCAGAAGAAGATCAGAACACCTATTCTATGAGGATATCAGCAGAGTCGATAGGTTGAAGTTAAGTCAATCATATCAGAAGACTTAAGGTTACTGATCAGTAGAATACTGATCAGATCTAGCTTAGTCAGAAAAGTGATAAGCATATCTACTTATCCAAGGCATACGGTGTATACCAGACTAGAAGAATGTTAACATAGCTGGCTTTTCAAGGCGCCGAATAAGTGTACTTGTTAGCCACTAAGAGGTTGACACGTATGTACGGATCTGACGATGCAGGATATGGCGTATCAGGGCAAACGGCTAGAAATGACGAAATTGCACGAAGACAGCATGGCCTTCCTAAGCACGTTAAATCAGACCTGCAAGCTACCTAAAATAACATGAGATTGAAATTGCTCTCCAACGGCTCTTTGATTTCAGGTCCATAAATATGGGATCAACCTTCATAGTAAGGTTACAGAAATAATCCACAAGCTTAAGCAAAGCTACATTTCCACACCAAGAACACAAGATCAAGCAAATATTTTTAAGTGTTCATCCCATAGGTTCTTAGCAAGAATTCTTATCCTCTAACTTTAGGCTATTCATATACTAGGATAGAATTCCAGTTGGAACATAACAAATCTTATACCCAAACCAAAGTTATGTTAAGTTTGTTTAGCAAGATTTCAGACTAGGGTTTATAGTTCTGATCTCTGGGATTGGTTAGTGAGAACTCTTGAAACATCTGTTGTACTGTGTTGGACTAATACATTAATCTAAGTCCAGTTCGCTAGTTGGTGCCCCTGCTGATAGGGAAGAGTGAACGTAGGACAAGTTGTCCGAACCACTATAAAAATCTGGTGTACATTATCTGTTTACCTGCTTTACACTTTGCACACTACCTGTTTAAGATTTGCATGCATATTCTGAGTTTGGATCAGGTTTGCACCAAGCAACTGATCTGATCAGTTTGACCCTTTGTCATCTGATTCAAAACAGATAACTTTGAATTCTGATTTAACAAACTGGTTTTTCACACGGGTAAAACTTAACTTCCGCACATCAGTTAAACTGATAGACACCGAACTGATCTGCCCCCAGGCGATCAGGTAACTTGCTTTTCACACCTGATCTCACGCAAAACTTTTCAGAAGTCTATTCACCCATCCCCTCTAGACTTCTGCCCTCATGAAAACCCGTTCAAGACCTACAGAAACTGTCACAACCTAGCGACGGTTGTATCGACGGTGATCTGGATCCGGATCTGGGTCAATGGTGTGTCGCTAATATTCTGACAGTGGTGACATCATAACCCGTCGCTACTACCGACAAAAATAACTATCGCTAGTAGCGGCGGTTAAAATTGTATTTTTCTATTTAAACAATTTATACTTTTCATTTAAACAAGTTATACTTTTCTTTTAAACAAGTAATACTTTTCATCTAAACAAGTAATACGTTTCATCTAAACAAGTAAAACTTTTCTTTTTAAACAAATACTAATTTTTATTTAAACAAGTAATACTTTTCATCTAAACATGTTATACTTTTCTATTTAAACAAGTTATACTTTTCATTTAAACAAGTTATACTTTTCTATTTAAACAGATAATACTTTTCATCTAAACAAGTTATACTTTTCTATTTAAACAAGTTATATTTTTCATTTAAACAAGTTATACTTTTCTATTTAAACAAGTAATACTTTTCATCTAAACAAGTTATACTTTTTATTTAAACAAGTTATACTTTTCTATTTAAATATGCTATACTTTTCTTTTAAACAAGTTATACTTTTCATTATACCTATATAAACGATAAGTGCAAACAAATAATACTAGCCAGTAAAATAAAAATATAAACGATACAAACATTATAACGTGAATAATAAAGTAAATTGTTCAAACTGACTAGACAAAACACGGCCAACACCTAAAAAAAAGAGTGATATAAATGAATTAAAAATAAAAACAGAGTTTCACAAATTACTGCCTCGGGGTAAAAACTGTCCTGAATAACATCATCACCGCCATCATTGCCAAATTAGTCGTAAAATTTTCGAACAAAAATGCATTTGTATCGAAAATTTCTTCACCGCCAAGTCCGCCGCCACTATCATCGCCACCATCGCTTTCAAGAGTTTTAAAGAGGCATCGCCACCGCCATCGCCATCGCCACCACCACCGCCACCGCCTAAAATTAGAAAAGTTGTCGAAAATAAAAGGGCAACCCATTCGACGGAGTCGCAAGACGCCACCACTTTTGTGCATTTTCTTCTCTTAGCTCGGCCTTGAGCCCCTCCCTAATCTTATCACCGCTCGCGAGGTCGCTATTTGAGCTGAGTGAGTCAAGAAACGACGAGGGTCCATGATTTGGGCAGACAAAAGTACTGACACTGATCGGGCCGAACAAATTTTCCACATAGATCTCGAAAGTGATATTAACTGGAGGTGATGGATTTGAAACCGGTGCACTCTAAAAAAGACTTGGAGCCTTTCTCGCACCATTTTCTGTAAAAAATAAATATTATTACTTTCGGGTGTAATAATTACGAAATACGACTTAATTAATTACTTACATGTACGTGGATCGTGCGACTGTAGGTGGAGGTTCCCTCTTGCTCATCGTAGAGGTGGCCAAGTGCCAACGTCTCAAGGGGGTCTAGAGAGCATCCAGCCCGTCATCCTTCCACCCGGCATGCCACCTATAGAGCAAGTCCTTGTACTGGGCTTAGGTGTAAAGCTTGCTAGCAAATCGGTATGTCGACCCTCCCTCCACTTCGAATTTACGCATTTTTAATTTCGAAAATTTCAATAAGTAAAGGAAGAAATGAGATCTTTGACTTTTCTTGAATTTATGGGATAAACTTGTACTCCAAGAATAATTTATTCCATAAAAATCTTTCCAAGAAAATCAAGAAAATATTTTCTCTCCCCTCCTTGTTATTTTCGAAAATACTGGATAAATTATGCAACAATATTTCTTTTATTTTAAACACATTTTTCAGTTATTGGAATTTATCTTTGGGCTACTAAAGGGGCCTTTAGGAGAATTAAGATTGGACCTTCCAATGGACCTTGAATTATCAATATTGAGCCACAATATTATTAAAGCCCATAAATATTAATTAATCCCACTACATAATTAATTTTGCACTATCCATCTTAACCCATATTACTGTAATATGGCTCCCGGTTATTATTTCCCATGTTTAAGATTATCTAGTCCATTAATTAATTCAAGCCACTGAAAAGTTTTTTATTAATTAATATTTTTTTCCTTGAAGTAAGAACAACTCAACATTATTATCCATACCGGAAACTAATTCCATTTGCAAGATTTGGTATGATAAAACTGTTAGTGTTAGTGTCCTAGAGACAATCTATTGTAAGGACATAATACTCGATGATATTCA
Source organism: Stenogyne calaminthoides (assembly GCA_037126765.1). Taxonomy (NCBI): domain Eukaryota; kingdom Viridiplantae; phylum Streptophyta; class Magnoliopsida; order Lamiales; family Lamiaceae; genus Stenogyne; species Stenogyne calaminthoides. The sequence goes on from JBBCBC010000015.1 coordinate 8,876,425, forward strand.
GTTTGACTTAATATTATAGTTCACATAATATTAATGTATGGCAATACACTTGTTTGAATATTATGTTTGATTGTTTGCATTTATTCATACAAGTGTTCCCATGAGTTGTTGCATCATTGAGGTTGTGAGAACTCAAATGACTTGAGCATGATTCTCAAATAGCCCCGATCAAGGATCATCAAGAATGGGATATTAATGATACAATGGAGATTGTTGTGCGATCTACATCATACTCTTAGATAGTGTAGTAAGATCTCACTTACAACGAGATACTAGGTATCTCATGATGGATGCACAAATACCTTAGAGGGTATTGGTATATCCATCCGAGAAACCGTTTGATGTAGTTCCACTATATGTGTCTAAGAGTGTCTCGGTTAGTGGGAGCGATGCGATACTCCTTTAACTTGAGGTCAATACGCACGACATGTATGGGATGATGAACTTTGACCATGACCGACGCTTGCACCCTTCCATGGGTAGATATGGCTTGGATTGGGTTCATCACGAAGTGAATGTGCGTGGTAGTTGAGCCAAGAATATGATTCATTCCTCGAGGTGGATTTAGAGAGAATACTCATCTTCTCGTCATAATTGGATCTAAGTCATCGGTCGATGCACGTCAACTTAGAATTTGTGGCTAAGTGTGACATACATGATCAATTAGTGATTAGAGATAAATTGATTAAATTATTTGAATAGACACTTCATCATGTTCAAGACTTAATCGAGTATTCGCGGATGAAAGGAGGAAATCGTAATAGCCCATGTTTCAGTTACAGGTAGTTGCACTTTTCTCGCAACGTACCTCATATATTGAGAATGTCTGATTTATTGTCTAGGGTTCAATTAAGACCGTTAGTTTGACTAATCACTCGATATATTAGGGCCTATGGGTCACACAACAAGTAGTTCCCGTTTACGGATTAAAGTTAGTTGATTAAATGTTAAATTGGATTTAATATTTAATTTATGGAGAAGTGATTAATAATTGATTTTTATTTGGAATTAATTATTATTAATATTTAATTAAATTGGATTTAATTAAATAATAATTCCCAATAATTATATTTGGAATATAATTGTAGGATTTAATGTATATGAAAATAAATCGTAGAGATATCATATAAGGCATTTAAATCCGTAGACATTTATATTTAGGGAATTAAATTAAAAGAAATTAATTTAATTCAAGATTAGGGATTTTATTTCCCTAATTGGGCTAGCTTGGGAAATAAGCTAAGCCTCCCTATATATACAAACTCTTAGGAATTCACAAAGGGTATCACTTCATATTTTTCTCCATAAGATCTAGAGTTAGAATTTTCCTAGCAAATTCATCTCCTGATTCAATGCTGGCAAATCTGTGCAAGTCCGTAATTGGGGATTACGTGGATACCATAGTAGAGAAAATTGTATACGAATTACTGTAAGAATTCTGTTTACGTTTACTTGTATTTAATTATGTAATTAATTGTTCGTTGTTGGTGAACTATTCGTTGTGTTCGATACAATTATTCGATTAATTTATACGCGTCAGAAAGACACGTGTATTAATCGACTATTAAAATAACCATACTAGGTAAACAAGTTTGTTCACCAGCTAGCCAACTAAACAGGTCTGCTCGCCACTTGCCAACCAAGCAAATATGCTCGCAGCTCGCCAAATCTGGCATAATGACCTGATGCTATCCTGAGATGATCCTGAAGATATGATTAATCTGATCAGTCGAGCTGATCAGATCAGGCAAGAAGAAATCAGATAGCCTGAGTCAAGTGACCTGAGGGTCAGGGTGTCTGAATTCAGAAGAGCTGAACTCAGTAAGCCTGAGTAACCTGAAGGCTCAGATAACCTAAAGACTCAGATAACCTGAAGGCTCAGGTAACCTGAAGGCTCAGATAACCTGAAGGCTCAAATAACCTGAAGGATCAGATAACATGAAGGCTCAGGTAACCAGAAGGCTCAGGCAACCCGAAGGCTCAGATATGTTCGATAAGGACAGAGTTCCGGTATAAAATTGATATGGTCAAAGGGGCAAACAGGGCAACCAGTCGAGCAAAAGATTGATTTGGACGACCAAAAGAGTGCTTTATAAACAAGTAAGTGCAAAGGTCAACCAAGAAGATGAAGTTGAAAACGTGGCAGCGTCACATGAGTTCTTGCAAGACACGAAGTCTCCAGCTAATGCTTGCCAAACCAGCTCATGCTTGTCAAAGTACTATAAATAGAAGAAAAAAGAACAAGCGCGAGGTACACAAAAAATTCCTAGAGTGGTTAGGTTCAGAAAAAATTCCCAAGTACTCTCATACGTGGAGAAAAATCCCTAGCACTCACACACTTACTCTCCAAATCATCTTCTTTCATAGAGTTTTCCCCATGAGAAGTATGGTGTACTGTGTATGTAAACCTCGCAATATGACATCCCTGGCTTGGAATGCCCCCAGAGTAGTCATTTCTTGACGAACTGGGTCAACAAATTCCTGTTATTTACCGTATATTGTACACATACTTATTTTGTTTGTGAGTTGTTATCAAATTAGCCACATAATATTCTCCATAAAAAATGACTCGCAACAATTGGCGCTAGAAGGAGGGTAGAAAAAACCAACCCATACACAATCCCGTAGATGGCCGAGGCAGAAAAAAGAAATATAATGCCTCAATCTAGGAATACTCAGACGGAGAGGTCGGGACAGAGCCGACCTCACACTCAGAAAGAGGCTCAGCATCAGTCTCCCAAAAATCAGACCGCGGAAACCATCAATCTTGAAGATATCGCCAACGATCCGGCGGCCACAACAAAGGCCATCACTTTCTTGTTGCGAGCACAGAAAGAGAGGGCCGAAAAGGAGTTGGACAAGTTGAAAGTTCAAGATGATGATGATCGACGCTCGCATACACCTGATAGCGAGCAAATTAAGTTGAAAGCTGCACGGAAGCGGGCCAACAAAAAGGCTGATGATATGTCGGATAACGAGCAGCCTCAATGGTCCAGACCATCAGCGTTTGGACGTTTGAGGCTCTCCGTTAAAGACCGAATCGGAAATCATAGGCGATAGGATCTCGGGAGGGAACAGCCGACGAACATGCCGGCTCCCTCAGATCCTCTTGATCGTCCGCATCCCTAACAAAAATCGGCTGGAACTAAATTGTCTATCCATCATCGATTGGGTAGTCAAGGACGAACTTGGAAAGGGGGACTACCCCATCATGAGCATGACCCCCCGGGTCCTCATGATGGGACACAGCCCCGATCCAAGTCTGTCAGTTCCACGAAATTTGCAAAAATGCAAAAAGCAATATAAGGTTTACAGGCCGACCTGGCCGCAACGAAAGGACTCCCTCGGGCGAGCACAATGCCCTACTCGCCACTAACACCGGCGATCATGGCAGCCAAAATACAAGAGAAAGTGGCAAAGATCCGACCACCAATCCCTATGTTTGATGCTGAGTCTGACCCACATGTTCACCTCAGCAATTATTCAGATTTTATGATCGCCATGGGAGCCACCGATGCGACGCACTGCCGATCATTCCCCATGACGTTGGCCAACCGCGCCCACAGATGGTTTTCTACTCTGCCCACTGCGTCCATCACGTCTTTTGCCCAGCTGGGACAGAAATTCCTGTCCCATTTCTCATCCATGTGTGCTCGCCCAGCACCAAAACAAAGGTTGGCACATTTCTCCCAGCTAAAGGGCGAGTCAGTTGTACGATGGAGCCCCAGTTGAAGAGGATGCCAAGATCCTCACGGTGGTCGGAGGCCTGACCCTGAATACGGATATGTGGAAAGCCATGCATCAGGATTGGCCGAACACATATGTCAAATTCCGAGAGCGAGCAGCCAAGATTATAGCCATGCAGGATCTGCTCGCCCAATCATGATTAGGTCAGGAACCAACAACGAAAAGAGTTTTTGGTAAAAAAGTAATGAATGAGGGGGGGTATAAACCCCCAGGATCTTTTAAGCCATTCGAAGAAAGAACAGAAGCAAATGCCCTACGAAGTCTTCTGGGCGTTTCTGCAGAAACAATATTTAATCAAATTAAAGATCGGGACATGTTGAATAAGCCACGAAGAATCATAATGGATAAAAATTGGCTTAATGCTTCTAAGTTTTGCAGTTATCATGAGTACATCTGACATAATACCAAAGAATGTCGCGATTTACTTCACCAACTTTGGAAATTATATGAAGAGAATCATCTTACGCAGTTTCTTAAAAAGCCAGCGAGCAGAGACTCCGGAACGGAAAAAGCAGGTGATCGTAGGGGTAAGCGTAAGGCCGAAGAAGCATCTGACAGTGATCCCGAGGAATCCCGCAAGAGGTCGAAATTACCCAAAAGAGGGGCACCTACCATGAGTAGAGGTCGGGAGAGTGAAGAAATCCACATGATTCATTCTGATTATTGTCCAGTGGGTGGATGCTATCAGGCACCGACATTATCGAACAGACGAAAAAAGATGGAGATGCGTGTTATGCAAAGCATCCATCAGGTGAAGGTGGCGAGCACATCAGCTAGCACGCCACCCTCTCACCAAATCTTGTTCTCGGAAGATGATCTCGATGGCATAATCACCCCACACAATGACTCTCTGACCATCAGCGCTCGTCTTCTCGGTTTGAAGGTGCATCGTCTCCTGGTCGATACCGGAGCATATGCGAACATTCTGTTCGTCAACACTCTGCACCAAATGGAGAAGCAAGTTGGGGACCTAAGTAGTTATATAGAACCATGTGATCACACCATCATGGGTTTCAGGAAATCTGTAACCCGACCCTATGGTATGATCAGGTTAGGAGTCGAGCTAGAGTCAACTTTAAATCCGGAGATCCGACGAACTAGAATGCTAGAATTTGTAATCGTCGATGCTCCGTCTACTTATAACGGGTTTCTAGGTCGCCCATTTATTCAGGAATTTAAAGCTGTCTGTTCAACTTATTACTACTGCGTTAAATTTCCAACTCAAGAGGGAACGGGTAGCGTAAAAGGCGACCAGAAAAAAGCTCGAGATTGTTTGTTGTCATGTGCGCCAGAAAAGCAAAATATCATTAACATGATGGAGCAAACATGGGAGACCGGAGAATCAAGCCAACAGGCGAATATGTTGCCAAGATAGCCCCTTTTGACTAGCACATCTCCACGGGCGGACATAGAACCTGAGATGATAGCCCATGTTCCAGATTTAATGAACATTGATCTGCCAAATGAGCTACCAGACTTAGAACCTTGTGTAGGTTTTGAACCTATGGAGGTAGATGATGAACACCGGGGGTCGATCGAAGATCCTCGATGGAAGCTAAAAAAGAGGCGAGCAACACCTGTTGAACAATTAAAGTTTGTCAATATCGACCCGAACAGACCGGAATTAGAAGTGTTTATTGGTTCAGAGTTACCGGAACCATTCCGAACAGAGATGATCTCGTATCTTCGAGCAAACTTGGATGTATTCGCTTGGTCACACGAAGACATGGTTGGCATTAATCCTAAACATGCATGTCACTCTCTTAACCTTGACCCAACACAAATTCCAATAATCCAGAAGTGCAGAAAATTCAGTCCAGAGAAGTATGCAGCTATGGATAGTGAAATCAAAAAATTGATCGATAATAAATTGATTCGAGAAGTAAAATGCCCAAGATGGCTTGCAAATCCCGTGCTCGTCCGTAAATCTAACGGAAATTGGAGGTTATGCATAGATTTCACTGATTTAAACAAGGCATGCCCGAAAGACAATTTCCCGATGCCACATATCGATTATTTGGTCGATAACACAGCAGGACATGAGCTCATGACCTTCATGGATGCATTTGATGGGTATCACCAAATACCCATGCATCCGGACGATCAAAAGAGTACAACTTTCTGCAGCGAAAATAATATGTATTGTTGGCAACGCATGTCGTTCGGATTAAAAAATGCTGGAGCAACGTATCAACGTTTGGTGAACAAAATGTTCGACGAACACATAGGTCGAACAGTTGAGGTGTACATTGATGACATTGTGGTAAAAAGCGAACACAAGGACGACCACATCACCCACCTCGCACAAACGTTTGATATTCTCAGGGAGTACAACATGAAGTTAAATCCGAAGAAATGCAGCTTTGGGGTTCATTCGGGAAAATTCCTAGGGCATATGGTCAGTCAACGGGGGATTGAAGAGAACCCATCAAAGATTCAAGCCATGCTTGATATGCAGGCCCCCAGAAGTATGAAAGAAGTCCAAAAATTAACTGGACGTTTGGCTTCTGTAAGTCGATTTATATCACGAACTGGAGACAAATGTAAACCTTTCTTTAACGCATTAAAGAAAGGGAAATTCCAGTGGACAGAGCATTGTCAAAATGCATTCAAGTCATTAAACCAATACCTTGCAGATACTCAAACATTATCTAAGCCTGTTCCAGGCGAACAACTTTATCTGTATCTTGCTGCATCCGAGCATGCAATCAGCGTTGTGCTCTTTCGGGCAGAAGGGACAACACATTTCCCTATTTATTATGTAAGTTAGGTGCTCAACGAAGCCGAGCTCCGGTACCCTCCACTGGAAAAACTCGCATATGCTCTCGTTATGAGTGTCCGGAAACTGCGACCATACTTTTTCGATCACTCAGTCGAGGTGTTGACCACATTCCCATTGCGACAAGTTCTCCACCGACCAGACACTGCGGGCAGATTACTCAAATGGGTGGTGGAGTTAGGCCAATTTGGCATTACGTTCGCCCCACGAACAACAATGAAGGGCCAGGCTATGGCCGATTTCATGGTTGAACTGACATATCCACAAATACCCGAAAGAAGTGTCGACCAACCATGGCACATGTATGTTGATGGCTCATCAACAAGTTCAAGAGCCGGAGCATGCGTGGTTCTCATCAGCTCAACTCGACAAACTTTCACAATGGCCATCCGTTTTGATTTCCCAGCCACAAATAACGAAGCCGAGTACGAAGCTTTGATCGCTGGACTACACATGGCTATGACAATGGGAATCCAGAGGCTGATGATTTATAGTGATTCTCAAATAATCGTATACCAAGTATTAGGCGAGTACGAAGCCCGAGGGGAACAGATGGCACAGTATCAGCAACTAGCAAAGGAGTTGCTTGAACAATTCGAACAAGTTTACATGGAACAATTACCAAGATTGGATAATTCGTTCGCTGATGCCTTGGCACGGTTGGCAACGGCAGAAGGAGTGATGAGCACGATGGACATTGTGGTCGTCACAACTTGTTCGCCATCAATTCCCAGAGTTATGGTCGCCCATGTGACAGGCGAGCAAGAAACCTGGATGACTCCAATTTTAAATTACTTACAAAAATGACTTCTTCCCAAAAATAAAGCACAAGCTACTCGCCTCAGATTACAAGCTGCTCGATATACTATCCTAGACTAGCATTTGTATAAAAGAAGTTTCTCACTTCCATTATTAAAATGTATTACTCCTGAAGAAGGTCATGTGATTCTGGAACAAATTCATGAGGGGGTATGTGGAAACCATACAGGTGGACTTGTCCTGGCACATAAAACTGTCAGACAAGGTTACTACTGGCCGACCCTCAAGAAAGATTCGCTCGCGTATGCTCGCGCGTGTCACAAGTGTCAGGTATATGCCCCAATTATCCATAGCCCACCTGAAGAACTAGTGTCAGTTTATAGCCCGTGGCCATTTGCTAAATGGGGAATCGACTTGATCGGCCCATTTCCTACTGGCACACCGGGAGTAAAATATGTCGTGGTTGCTGTTGATTACTACACCAAATGGGCGGAAGCTGAAGCTATTGTTAAAGCCACCGAACAAAGAATGTGGAATTTTATTTGGAAAAATATTATTTGTCGTTTTGGGCTTCCCCAATCATTGGTAACAGATAATGGCAAACAGTTCGATGGAAGTGAATTCCGATAAAATTGTGCTCGCTGGGGCATAAAAATGCATTACTCTACTCCGTATTACCCCCGGCCAAACGGACAAGTAGGAGCTGTCAATAAAATTATCAAGCATATCCTCAAGGCTAGACTTGATAATTCCAAGGGGGAGGATGGGCTGAAGAGTTGCCCGAAATATTATGGGCCTATCGAACTACTTTCAGAACATCAACTGCGGAAACCCCTTTTTGCCTGGCATTTGGTGCGGAAGCTGTTATACCCGTAGAAATAAAGATTCCGAGCCATTGGACAATGACTTTTGGAGAGCACATCAACGACCAGGCGCTCGCCCTAAGTGCAGACCTGTTGGAAGAAAGAAGGATGGAGGCTGATTTCAAGAACGCCATGTATAAAAAAAGATCAGAAAAGTTCTATAACTCCAAAGTCCAAACACGCAGGTTCAACGTGGGCGAGCTGGTTCTAAGACGAGCTACGGGGGTGCCAAGTGGTGTGTTTGGTCGAGCATGGGAAGGTCCATTCAGAGTTACAGAACGTTTGGAAGACCTGAATGGAGTCCCATTATCCTACTCGTGGAATGCGTCAAATCTGAAAAAGTATTATCAGTAATAACGAGCACAACTGGCCGAGCATAATCAGTCATTCGGCTCGACAAGCACAACTGGATTCGGCTCGACAAGCATAACTGGCCAAGCATAATCACCTATTCAACTAAGACGAGCAGGACAAACATGAAGGAAAAGTACACCATGTCCGACACAAATTCATGAATCTTCTAGAAGAAATTCTGGCCAGCACTATTAAAAGATAGAAGATACGTGTCGAAACAAGTTGAGAAGTGGTGGTAACCAAAAGAGGTATGTGTCAATCCTTGAATAAGAACTGGCAAAGACAAGGACAGATGTCAAAATGAGGATTTAAAGCAAGAAGGCCAACACCAACTAGCTATGTCAGCACCTGTTTGGGATTGTAGTATAAATAGGTGTATTGATAGCTGAAGAAGGTGGAAGAAAAACAAGAGAAAAAAGAATAAATACTGCGAACATAGTGGAAGAAAATTCAGTTATCGAGAGAAAGTTGGTTTGGTATGCCTCCAGACGAAGTATCCAGCATTCGATTCAGCTATCATTTTGCTGAATCGATCATCTGTCCTGGCACTTGCTCTAGTACGAGCTTTATACCTCATAAGACACTCCGAGCACAGGTTGGCGCTCGTTACGGACTCAAGATGCTCGGAAGAGTCATGGTTGCCACTCCACGTTGCTCACTGCTTATGCAGTAGTAAATCACTAGTCCTTTACGCATCCCCAAAATCTCCTCCGAGGGGGTGGGATGTCGTGGTATCCGCTCGAATCGATGTGCGGATGCTGATGCTCAGGCATCTATAGAAGGGGACAAAAAGGTGCGAGCAGAGGCTTTTGCTCGCGCCTGATATAGGCGAGCAGGCGTGCTCGCCACATGCTCATGTCCTCGGCAGCCCGCATAATCACAGCTTGTCCAGGAGGGGCAAACGTTGATGCTGCTGTTGCTCGAGCATGTTACTTAAAGAAGAGTAGACAGGCTGATCCGCCTCATGCTTGTCAACATCAATTCCACGGACGAGATGAGGTCAGCTCGTGTCTATTTCAAGACAAGGTTTAAATTCAAAACCATAGTCTGATGGCTATAGTTATGTGTAATAGACAGTCTTCTTCAAATGTAAAGGTTGTAATAGAATACAACGTGTTGCAAAATATTTTTGTTTATTAAATTTTTCTAGTTGAATCCTATCAGAGGTCGCACCTAAGCCAGACGACCCGAACAAAGACGAACGAGCCGAAGTTTATGTTCACCTGACGAAACAGTTCGTACTTAGATACCCGCAGCAAAGCGAGTGATGGGTACGCAGTCGCAACTAAATAAGACGACTCGTACTTACAGATACCCACAGCAAAGCGAGTGATGAGTACGGGGTCGCAGCTAAATAAGACAACCCGAGTACAAATAGTGATCGCGACTAAATAAGACGGTCACGAAACAAGAAAGGGGGGGTTGCATATAAGTTAACCCATCTGGTCGCAGCTAAATAAGACGATCAATCTGATTGCAGCTCAATAAGACAATCAAAAAACCAAAGAAGTCAGGGTGGAACATAGACACAGATAATGTTCGAATTCATTCGAAGAAAAGAAGGCATAAACTAGGAAACAAGACAAACATGAACCGTTCATCAGCAACAAAACTCATCCTCAACACTCATCCTCAACGATCAGGTTAGAAGAAATTGTTCAACAAGCAAATTTAACCATTCAACAACAAAATTGTTCAAACAAGAGAGAAGAAGACAAAAAATTACACAACAGTTCAGAAGAAATTGTTCAGCAAAGCGAAAAGCAAAATTAAGGAACAAATTCATTATTGGGGGTGCGCGGAAGCGATGTATCGAACAAATCCTACCTTGACTGCTCGGCCCCTTCAGGAGCAGCTCCTCCAGCATCATCGTGCCTAGTCTGCTCGCCAGGTAGCACATTCTGCTCGTCTTCGGGAAGACCACTTTGTTCGCTCCGCATCTGATCAAACCCGTGCTCGGCTCGGCAAGCTTGATCGACAATACCTTCAACATTTGCGTCAGAATCATCTTCCTCATCCAAAATAGGATCATCAATCTCGATCCCATCAGGAAGACTAGAGAAATCGCACAGATCACTCAAATCAGATATTGGAAGGTTGCGATCCGGAGGGTTGTCGATCAGGTACTTCTCAAAATGGGTTACGAGCGGGGCAATCTGGATGGCAGTAAGCGTGTGTCTAGCAGAACGGATGGCATCGGCAAAGGCACATATATAAGAGAAATTCGACATAGAATCAACATACTCCTCCGTGTGCAATTTTAAATTTTCAAGACCCAGACGAGTGTTGGTCTCTTCAGCAGTGAGGAGTTGTTGGGCGAGCAATGTTTTCTCGCATTCTGCAGCCTCGATGTCTGTTCGGAGTTTCCGGAGCTCAATATTCAGCTCGTCCTGAACTCTCCTAATGTCGGCCACCTCTTCCCAATTGAGGTGCAGTTCCTCCCGAGCAAGGCCTAGCTCCTCTCTAGCCTGGCGAGCATCTTCCCGAGCTTGACGAGCATCCTCTTGAGCTTTGAGGGTCTCTGCCTGGGCTGAGGACACTTGACCCTGACTCAACTTTACTTCATCTTGAGTTTTGCTCAGCTCATTCACCTTCTCTTCGAAGCTTTTGATAAAAGCCACGTAGTTGGCATGAAGATTGGCGGACTCAGCGTAAGCTTTCTCAAGAAGAACCAAAGATTGGCCATGGTGCACTAGGCCAAGTCGCATGGTTTCCAAAGGCGTTGGACCCTTAGTGGCCTCTTCGAGCTCAGTCGTCCATGCTCGAATGGGGGTCTCGCACGCCTTCTGGACATGCTCAGGAAGCCCAGGAACATTGCGAACACTTGGAGAGCAGTAATAATTTTTCAATTCTGGCATCAGAGGCGCCAATCTGTTCAACCTGCATGTTCACCCAAGCAAACAAATATGATTAAGCAACCAAGTCAAGTGGAACAAAGAAATACTCCAACAAGCGAGCAAACGTACCTGTTCACCCGAGCAGGGTCCCATCCCAAAAATAATTTGTCTTCAGGAGAACGGAGTTGGGAACTCATAGGGGTCCAGGTTCGGGGTCCTGCTGGAGGTGGAGAAGATGTACCGACCTCCATTTCGACAATTTGTACGATTTGACCGACCACAGAGGCAGCCATTCGGGTCGCTTCAGCTGTGGGGGTCGCCTCAATGACATCGATGCTCGTCTGAGCTATCGGATTTTGCTCGTCAGGTGCCCACCTGGTTCTCTTTGGCGAGGGAGCTTGGTCGCTCGCCCCCTGCTCGACCGAACGAGTTGTCCTCTTCGGCCGACTCGACTCGCCCGGTCCGGGCACGGCTGGTCTGCTCGCCTTTCTCACTCTGCTCACCTCACCTCGATTTGCTCGCTGAGCATCCCGCTCGGCTTGAATTCAAGCGAGCTCTTGAGGTCTCTTAGTTCGAGCCATTTCAGTATGCTCGAAGGTGCTTACAGTAACAGTGAAGGCAGGGAAAAATGTAGACAAAAGAATTCATTAAAAAAGAAAGAGAAACAGCGAACAAAGGGTACAACACATTTGCAAATACAAAAAACAATCCTTACCAGTTGGATTGACGGCAACTAAATGGTGAGGCGGCACGTACAAGCCTCCCTTCTTCCTTTGATCGGCAGTATTCAAAGTCTTCACTGATCTTTCCGAGTAAGGCTCGAGATCGATTTGCCAGATGCTGCTAAAATAATCGTTGTTGGTCTCTTTGTCCGTTGCTGCTTGAATTCCTGAAATTGAGAATAAGTTAAAATCAGTTCATGGGGAAGAGCAAAAACACAAACATACTTACTTCGGCAAATCCCAAATTCTGTGGGGATATCTAAGCGAGCATTTGGTTCACATCCAGAAGCCGGGCTTTTCCAATCACTCCCGACGAACCAAAACTTCTCTTTCCAATCAGTGATCTTGTTCGGCACATCCTCAATGACCTTACATTTGGCATTTTCCTGCATGAATAACCATCCGTGTTCGCCCTTGGGTCGAGTCAAATGCACTAGTCGAGAGAGTTCTGTTGCTGTTGGATAATACACGGGCTTCGTTTTGCCGAACAGAGTTAAAAAATGGCTTCAGCTGTGTAATGGTGATGTTCCATTCTACGAGCAGGCGAGTAATAGCCGGATGAAGTGGGAATTGAAGACCTGCTTCCATTGTGTCTAAATTCACAGCAACATAACCCTCAGGAGGCTGATCTGCTAGCTCATCGGGACCAGGTGCCCAGAAAAACACATCTTTTGGGGTTTCATAATTCCTATACAATTGGCCGAGCATATCAACATCAATCACGCTCGCAATTTTGCTCGCCGGGTATTCATTCTCAACCCTGGTCCTATGAGGTTGTTCAGGCCAATCAAAATCATAACGAGCACTATACTCGGCATATGTTGGGCTATGGGGAAGACCAACAGGGATGTCGAGCTCCGTGTTCTGCTCGCCGTCGAATCTTCTGTTCGACTTAATAACGTTCTCAGCCACCAAGATATCCTCCCCCATATAGTCATCATCCCTATTTACATTGTGACTATATACAACCCTAGACCCAATTTGGGGTTGGGACAAAAAATCTTCACCCGAATCATCTAAAAAATCAGTACGGGCTAAATCCCTATCTAATTCATTTAGGGCATCATCGGAATCCGATGAAAGAACGACAAATGGCTGTCGAACTTGCCAATGGGATCTTGAACCCGAGGCATTCATCTCCGGCGCATTAGCGTCGCTACGGGAGATTGGACAGAAAGAGGAGGAAGAAGAACTTGAATGGGAAGACATAATTGGAATTAAAGAGGGTATGAAATAGTTACCTAAATGAAATCCTTCGCCGAAATTAGAGTGCTCTTGCCGAAAATTTCAGACAAGGAGGAATGTGAAGAGAAAGAGGAGAAGATGAAAAGAAAGAAAAGAAACTGAGGCGGCAAAATAGGTATTTATAGATGCCGGATTTAAATTTTTTTTTGAAAATTCGGCACAAAAGACAAAACGACACTCACGAGGGCCCACTCAATATATCCAACAGCCGGGCCCCCATGATGAATACAAAGCGGCCCGGTTGGGGGGTATTGTTGTGTTCGATACAATTATTCGATTAATTTATACGCATCAGAAGGACACGTGTATTAATCGACTATTAAAATAACCATACTCGATAATCAAGTTTGTTCGCCAGCTTGCCAACCAAACAGGTCTGCTCACCACTTGCCAACCAAGCAAATATGCTCGCAGCTCGCCAAATCTGGCATAATGACTTGATGCTATCCTGAGATGATCCTGAAGATATGATTAATCTGATCACCAGCCGATCGATCGTGCAAGAAGAAATCGATAGCTCGAGTCAAGTTGACTCGAGGGTCGTGGTGTCTGAATTCGAAGAGCCGAACTCAAGAAGTTCGAGTAACCTGGAGGCTCAGATAACCTAAAGGCTCAGGTAACCTGAAGGCTCAGGTAACCTGAAGGCTCAGATAACCTGAAGGCTCAGATAACCTGAAGGCTCAGATAACATGAAGGCTCAGGTAACCTGAAGGCTCAGGTAACCTGAAGGCTCAGATATGTTCGATAAGGACAGAGTTCCGGTATAAAATTGATATGGTCAAAGGGGCAAACAGGGCAACCAGTCGAGCAAAAGATTGATTTGGACGACCAAAAGAGTGCTTTATAAACAAGTAAGTGCAAAGGTCAACCAGGAAGACGAAGTTGAAAACGTGGCAGCATCACATGAGTTCTTGCAAGACACGAAGTCTCCAGCTCATGCTTGCCAAACCAGCTCATGCTTGTCAAAGTATTATAAATAGAAGAAAAAAGAACAAGCGCGAGGTACACAAAAATTTTCCAGAGTGGCTAGGTTCAGAAAAAATTCCCAAGTACTCTCATACGTGGAGAAAAATCCCTAGCACTCACACACTTACTCTCCAAATCATCTTCTTTCATAGAAGTTTTCCCCATGAGAAGTATGGTGTACTGTGTATGTAAACCTCGCAATATGACATCCTTGGCTTGGAATGCCCCCAGAGTAGTCATTTCTTGACGAACTGGATCAACAAATTCCTGTTATTTACTGTATATTGTACACGTACTTATTTTGTTTGTGAGTTGTTATCAAATTAGCCACATAATATTCTCCATAAAAAACTACTCGCAACACTGTTTATTTCCGCTGCGCATGTATTATATGTTTATGTGCCTATAAATTCCAACAGTGGTATCAGAGCTTCAGGCTCTTGATTAATTTCTTAATTATTTCATGCGTGTGTGCACTTGAATTGTTTTGATGTGCTTACACGTGTTTGGGTGATTTGAAATTGCCTATCAATAAAACTTTTGGAATCCAAAACTGGTTAAATTGTCTTAATTAATGTTTCGCATCCAACTGCTTAATTAATATTATTTGGATTGGGATGCGTGATGAATCAGTCTATATGCCTGTTTTGGAGATTGGCTCGTCTTCCTCATCACAGATTCATTTCCAAATTAGGGTTTTGAAAACCCTATTCGCCGCTCATTTTGGCCTCTGCGTACCTCTGCCCGGCGACCGATGTCGCTTGAGGCGGCGGCTACACGCCGTGCCTCGTGACGTTTGTGGGGGCCCGTGACGCTGCGAGGACGACGGAGTTCATCTCGTGAAGCCACGATCGATGGTGGCTCAACGGATTGGATCCGCAGTGGCATGACCCGATTCGTCACTACAGCGGCAACCCCTGCTTTCGTCGATCAAGGAGATGTTGTTCACGTTTCGTGATTCGATTCGGCGAATGAGTCCCTGAGTCGATATGCTTCGTGTTGTTGAGCCACCGTGGAGTCACGACGGTTCATTTTTCGAGTCGATTCTGTTGGAATATAAAGGCACGTAAAACACGTAATCACATGCGCAACAGAAATTAAAGTTCACCAACAACGAACAATTAATTGCATACAAATTACAATAATCATAACGAGAAATCTTACAGTAACTCGAGCGCAGATTTCTCTACTACGGTATCCACGTAATCCCCAATTACGAACTTGCACAAATTTGCCAGCATTGAATCCCGAGACAGATTTGCTAGGAAAATCCAAACTCTAGATTTTATGGAGAAAAATATGAAGTGATATTGTTTGTGAATCCCAACAACTTGTATATATAGGGAGGGTTAGCTTATTTCCCAATCTAGCCCAATTAGGAAAATAAAATCCCTAATCTTGAATTAAATTAATTTTTTTTAATTTAATTCCCTAAATATAAATCTCTACGGATTTAAATGTCTTATATGAAAATCTCTACGATTTATTTCCATATACATTAAATCCTACAATTATATTCCAAATATAATTATTGGGAAATCTTATTTAATTAAATCTAATTTAATTAAATATTAATAATAATTAATTCCAAATTAATCTATTATTAATTACTTCTCCATAAATTAAATATTAAATCCAATTTACAATTTAATCAACCAACTATAATCCGTAAAAGGGAACTACTTGTTGTGTGACTCATAGGCCCTCATATACCAATACCCTCTAAGGTATTTGTGCATCCATCATGAGATACCTAGTATCTCGTAGTAAGTGAGATCTTACTACACTCTCTAAAAGTATGATGCAGATCGCACACCAATCTCCATTTCATCATCAATATCCCTTTCTTGATGATCCTCGATTGAGGTTATTTAAGAATCATGCTTAAGTCATCTGAGTTCTCGCTCACTCAATGACAGCAGTGACTCAAGGGAACACATATAAGAATAAATGCAAAAAATCAAACATAATATTCTAATTAGTGCAACGCCATACATTTAATATTAAACAAATAATAATATTAAACCAATACTGAATATTATCTGACTATTATGTCCTTACAAAGGATTGTCTCTAGGACACTAACATTAACAAAATCCCACTTGAACTAGAGCCAATCACCTACATGTCTAACCCCTAGACCATCAAAATGTCTAGTGTGTACATGAACACTCAAAGCCTTGGTGAAAGGATCAGCCAGGTTATCCTCCGTGGGGACACGTTCTAACTCTATCTCTCCTCTAGCGATTATCTCTCTTATCCAGTGATAACGCCTCGGTACATGCTTGTTTATGTTATTGGATCTTAGTTCCTTAGCTTGCGCAACCGCACCAGTATTGTCACAATACAACTTTATTGGACTACTGACACTCGAAACTACCCCTAGTTCATTTAAGAACTGTTTTATCCAGACAACTTCTTTGGCAGCTTCTGCCGCAACAATGTACTCAGCTTTGGTTGTTGAGTCCGCAGTAGTGTCTTGTTTGGAATTATTCTAACTAACCGCCCCACACTTGAGAATGAAAATATAGCCCGACTGTGATTTGTAATCATCGCAATCGGATTGGAAACTTGCATCAGCATAGCCAGTTGCAACTAGCTCTGACTGTCCTCCGTAGACCAAGAAACAGTCTTTAGTACGTTTAAGGGACTTAAGAATGTTCTTGACAGCAATCTAGTGAGGTTCACCTGGATTCTGTTGGTATCTACCAGTAGTGCTAACAGCGAAGGCCACATCTGGCCTTGTGCAAGTCATGGCGTACATGATGGAGCCAATTGCGGATGCATATGGTATATCCTTCATGCGCCGGATATCAGCGTCTGTGGAAGGACAATCCTTCTTAGACAGCTTTATCCCATGACATGCCGGTAGAGAACCTCTCTTAAAGTTCTCCATCGCTAATCACTTTAACACCTTATCTACGTAGGTTGACTGTGACAGTCCCAACATTATCTTGGATCTATCCCTATGGATCTTGATCCCTAAGATGTATCATGCCTCACCAAGATCCTTCATCATGAAGGTCCTTGATATCCAATCTTTAACCGACTGCATGAGAGGGATATTATTTCTCATTATTAATATGTCATCGACATACACAACTATGAAAATAATATTTCTCCCACTGCGTTTACGATAAACGCATGGATCTTCCAAATTTCTGATGAAGTCAAATGATTTGATAGCTTCATCAAATCGGATATTCCAACTCCTAGAAGCTTGCTTTAGTCCATAAATGGACCGTTTGAGCTTGCACACAAGATTAGACTTTGGCTTAGATACAAAACCTTCCGGTTGAGTCATAAACACCTCCTTATAGATGTTCCCATTGAGGAAGGCTGTTTTGACATCCATCTGCCAAATCTCATAATCTAAATGTGCTGCTACAGCAAGTAAAATTCGAATGGACTTGATCTTGGCAACAGGTGAGAAGGTCTCATCATAGTCAATGCCTTCGCGTTGACTATAACCTTTTTCTGTTAGTGTTAGTGTCCTAGAGAAAATCCTTTGTAAGGACATAATACTCAGATAATATTCAGTATTAGTTTAATATTATTATTTGTTTAATATTAAATGTATAGCGTTACACTCATTAGAATATTATGTTTGATTGTTTGCATTTATTCTTATATGTGTTCCCTTGAGTCACTGCTATCATTGAGTGAGTGAGAACTCAGATGACTTAAGCATGATTCTTAAATAGTCCCAATCGAGGATCATTAAGAAAGGGATATTGATGATGCAATGGAGATTGGTGTGCGATGTGCATCATACTCTTAGAGAGTGTAGTAAGATCTCACATACTACGAGATACTAGGTATCTCATGATGGATGCACAAATACCTTCGAAGGTATTGGAATACCCATCCGAGAAACCGTTTGATGTAGTTCCACTATATGTGTCTACGGGTGTCTCGGTTAGTGGGAGCAATACGATACTCCTTAGACTTGAGGTCAATGCGCACGACATGTGTGGAGTGATGAACTTTGACCATGACCGATACTTGCACCCTTCCATGGGTAGATATGACTTGGATTGGGTTCATCACGAAGTGCATGTGCGTGGTACTTGAGCCAAGAAAAGGATTCATTCCTCAAACTAGATTTAATGAGAATACTCACCTTCTCATCATAATTGGATCAAAGTCATTGGTCAATGCACGTCAACTTGGACTTTGTGGCCAAGTGTGACATAAGTGATCAATTAGTGATTTGAGATAAAGTGATTAAGTTATTTGAATAGACACTTCATCATGTTCAAGACTGATGGTCCCAAAAAACCCGATTTAAAACTCGTAAAATCTCAATGGGAGGTGACTTAATTTTAATTTTTTTGTGCAGATCAGGTGTGATGGCAGTTAGCCTGATCAGAGTGCGAGTGAATCAGTTTGGGCTGATAACCAAATTACTAATCGCCTGAAGGCAGATCAGTTCGGTAACTATCAGTTTAACTGATGTGTGCGGAAGCTTAAGTTTTACCCGTGAAAAACCAGTTTTTATAAATCAGATTCCAAAGTTAGTGTCTTAACCAGTTGACTGAAGTGTCAAGCTTAATCAGATCAAAAGCTTGGTGCTAGCTGATCTCAACTTAGAATATGTATGCGCTTTAAAGGTTGTGTGCAATTGTGTAGACAGTTAATCAAAGCGGTAAAGGCACAGGGGTTCAAAAGTTCACTAGATTTTAATGTGAACACTGAACTGATCTTTTTTATTAAAACCCATTTAGTTTAAAATGCATAAATTTTATAAAATTCATGGAGGTTGATAATCATCTTCTCATCATTTTTTAAATGCATCAAATGTTTTTCATTATTTCACTTGTTTAACTAACACTGTTTTTCTCGTATATGTTTTTTTGTTGTTAGTTAGTTTTGGCATCATGATCAAAAAGGGGGAAATTAGATTGGGTTCTAGAACACTCTTGAACATATTTGTATATCTACAGACTTGTGTTCTAGGGTGGAAATGCTTTGGGTATAACTCTTCTTGGCTCTGATACCAATTGTTGGTCCCGAAAAACCCGATTTAAAACTCGTAAAATTTCAATGGGAGGTGACTTAATTTTTTTTTTTTCGAATGTGATATGCAGATTTGCTAAAGTATGTATGACAGTTAATATGAAAGCAAATAAGAACACACAATTTTATAGTGGTTCGGACAACTCGTCCTACATCCACTCTTCCCTTCATGGGGCACCAACTTAACCAACAGATGTTTACCGAGTTCTCACTCAAATGGGACTTATCACCCTCACGGGATCACCTACCCTCCCTTTCGGGATTGCTTGATGTTTACCGAGTTCACACTCAAACGGGACTTATCTCCCTCATGAGATTCCCTACCCTCCCTTTCGGGATTGCTAGATGTTTACCGAGTTCACACTCACCTACAAACTTATCCTATCAAACTGATTTGGGTAAGGTTTGTTTGGTTTCCAACTAGGTTGAGATTTTCCCTTACATTTGTTTAGCCTCAATGCTAAGGATGGGAAAATTTCTCTAAGCTTAGGATATTACATTTGTGCTTAGATCTATTGAAGAACACTCTTGGGTAAATTTGGATATGTAGTGCTCTGTGTTCTTGAATGGAGATGCTTGAATATTTGGCTTTAATCTTCACTTTGCAGCAAACTCCATCATCTTCTTTTGAAGATAGTGCAATGTATTTATAGTGTGGATTTGAATATTACCGATTTGAGAGTAATATTCAAATCCATACTAATAATCTTCTTTTTTTTTCTTTGTCTATTGACTTTGTTGTTTTGCGAACTTTATGTCACATTCATATATGTGTTGTTATCTTCTTATTGTCCAACTTGCTTTTGTGTGTCTAACGGATCGATCAGCTATTATGATCTGGTATGCATATTTCGGGTCCTTTGAAATTTGGTCCGCAGATTTGGTCCGGTCCGGTGCGGTTCAGATCGATTCAAAGATATCAAGATCTTGATCGATTCAAAGATTAATCTTGATCGATCAAAGATCAAGATCTTTGATCGATTCGAAGATATCAATCAAGATCGATTTCAAAGATCGATCTTTGCAGATCCGATTCAACTCAAAGATCTTGAATCGATTCCGCATATCAATCTTGCATCGATTCGGCCTGGCCGAATCGATTCAAAAGCTGCGAATCGATTCGATCGCGTGAATCGATTCAAGCTGCCGAATCGATTCAACCTGTGAATCGATTCGAAGCTGCCCGAATCGATTCAAACCTGGCCAGATCAGTTGAAACTGCAATCGATTTCAACCTGCCGAATCGATTCGGGGCTTGCGAATCGATTCGGCCACCAAGGTCGATTCTGATTTGCCTGATCAAGTTGACCTGTGACGAATCGATTACGGACTGCGATCTGTTGATTTAGCACGAATCGATTGAAGCTGCAGATCGATTCAAAGCCACAGAGTCAAGATCAGATATCAGATCTTTGCATCAGCGCCGCATCAGCACTTTCTCTTCACAAATTAGCATGGTTCTTCTTGTTCAGCTCATCAGTTTATATGGAACTCATCAGTCTCGTTTCGTTCTGATCAGCCTCATCTTCTCTTGATGAGTTCCCCCTCAACTTGTTACCTGTAAGAAAAAAACTAAGTCTAGAAACACAAGTTTTCTATACAAGTTAACTTGTCCTATTACAAGATGTTTTGGCATAATAATCAAAACTAAATTTATCCCAACAAAGACTAATCGAGTATTCGTGAATGAAAGGAGGAAATCGTAATAGCCCACGTTACAGTTACAGGTAGTTGTATGTTTCTCGCAACGTACCTCATATATTGAGAATGTCTGATTTATTGACTAGGGTTCAATTAAGAACGTTAGTTTGACTAATCGCTCGGTATATGAGGGCCTATGAGTCACACAACAAGTAGTTCCCTTTTACGGATTATAGTTGGTTGATTAAATATTAAATTGGATTTAATATTTTATGGAGAAGTAATTAATAATAGATTAATTTGGAATTAATTATTATTAATATTTAATTAAATTGGATTTAATTAAATAAGAATTTCCAATAATTATATTTGGAATATAATTGTAGGATTTAATGTATATGGAAATAAATTGTAGAGATTTTCATATAAGGCATTTAAATCCGTAGAGATTTATATTTAGGGAATTAAATTAAAAGGAATTAATTTAATTCAAGATTAGGGCTTTTATTTCCCTAATTGGGCTAGCTTAAGATTTAAGCTGGGCCTCCCTATATATATACAAGCATTTGTGAATTCACAAACAACGTTACTTCATATTTTCTCCATAATATCTAGAGTTTAGATTTTCCTAGCAAATCTGTCTCGGAATTCAACGCTGGCAAATCTGTGCAAGTCTGTAATTTGGGATTACGTTGATACCGTAGTGGAGAAATCTGCACTCGAGTTACTGTAAGATTTCTCGTTATGATTATTGTAATATGTATGCAATTAATTATTCATTGTTGGTGAACTTTAATTTCCGCTGGGCATAAGATTTCTCGTTATGATTATTGTAATATGTATGCAATTAATTATTCGTTGTTGGTGAACTTTAATTTCCGCTGGGCATGTGATTACGTGTTTTACGTGCCTCTTTTTTCCAACAGTGGTATCAGAGCTCCAGGCTCATGTTTTTAATTACATATTAAAATTGATTTTAATAAAAATAATTTCTTTTTATTTAATTGATGGGGCACGGCTTATTAGATCAACCGCACCCCCTTTGTTTGCTTTATTTCGTTCGTTGTGCTCGGTTAATCCTCTCGGAGATTCCCTTCGCCTCCATCCGCAGAACCTCGATTCGACCCGGTGGTGCTTCGCGCGTTGCGGAAGAAGATCTGCTAGGTAGGCGCCGCGCCTCGCGATCGCCTTGATAGCCCGTGGTGCGAATCGTGACATCCCGCCGCTCTCTGCTCGATGCTATATCGCCTTGGAGGCGATTCGCTCCGCTCGCTCGCGGTGCTCCGTCACCGGCGGTGCAACGCAACCTCATTTCGCTCTCGCTCGTGTCGCGGTGGCTAGCCACCAATTTCCTCCAATTTCATCTCGCGACTGCTTGCGTGCTTTCGGAACTTATCCGGCGTGCCCGTTTCGATGCGCGTTAGGGTGGCGCGTCACCGAATTTGGGAAAGTCGTTATTTTATCGACTCGACCCTTTCCCGTTAGCCCGTCTGGTTTGAGACGGATTCAAAAAAGTGAAGCGGCGCGAGCCCCCTTTAAATATCTTTTCGTCGCGGTACCATTCGCCTTATTCCAGGAGTGAAGTTAGCGACTTGTCGTCGCCTCGATGGTCATGCGCCCGGCTAGCTTTCGGCTGCTTGTTGCCCGATGTCGATTAGTTGTGAACCTGATATCAATTCTATTTCTTGGTTCCAATTTTCGATTTGATTAATTTGATAAGATTGGGATTCTGGAATTTGGTTAATTTGGGGTTTGGAAAATTCGGATTGGATTCAATTTGGGAGGGTGATGATGTGGGGGGCTATTTTGTAAATTTTATTTGAGACAGCCCCTCCCGTGCAAAATACAAAAATTTGCACACGAGAAATAAATAAACTAATAAATTTTTTTTTTTATTTTATTCAATTTAATTCTGAAACTAAAATTGGTTGGACCAAAATGATTAATTGGATTAATCCCTTTTTTAATTGAAAATTAAAATTCGTTTTAAAAGTTTTATTAAAACCCACTGTTTACTCGTTTAAATTCGTTAACTTTTACGTCCGCATTATAACTGTTTGGGTAGGCGGCACCCAATAACTGTCGGGCCGTATTTATTGTTAGGGTAGATGGCGCCCATATAAGTGTTAGTCCGTATAAAATCATGTTTGGGTAGGCGGTGCCCAATAATTGCTCAAATATGATATAGATTAACAAGATGGATCTCGATTAAGCAATTAATACCCCGCCTTTAAAAATGTTCCTCACTAAATTATGGTTTTCTCATTAACTTGATAAGATGTCTTCCAATGAGTACTTAAAGACCCTCGTCTTTTGCTCGGATCTACATCTAACGGGACTTCTATAGGGACAATCTGGCAATTGGTTTGGAGACCTACCAGTTATGCTGTCATAATGATCAGCCCTCGCTGGGATTATGATAGTAGTAATGTGGATCCTAGTCCGTTATGATTCATATTAGATATAAATTCATACTTTTTCGATGAGGTCGTTAAGTATGTGAAAATAATGGAGACAAAATAAATTGAAAGGTCATGTTTATTTTGATTGCTGAATATTGATAATAGGAGTTATGTGTTTTAATTCCCGTTTTATTTTATTTCTCTAGGATTGTTGAAATGAATAACTTGTCATTGAGAAGCGTTTTGGAAACGAACAAGTTGGTTGGGCCAAACTTTCTCGACTGGCACCGAAATGTTCATTTGGTGCTCAGGCAAGAAAAGATTGAGTACGTGTTGAACATGCCAATCCCTGTTACCCCTGAGGCTGGTACTGAAGAGACTGAAGCGTTCGACGCTGCAGCCCAAAAGAAGCATCAAGTGGATGCTTCCCAGACTCAGTGTGTTATGCTACTCAGAATGACTCCCGAGCTGCAAAGACAGCATGAGAAGATGCTTCCCTTCGAGATGATTAAGCATCTGAAGGATCTCTTTGATTCTAAATCTCGTTCTGAGATTTATGAAGTGATGAGAGATCTGTTTAGATGCCGATTGTTCGAGGGAGGGAATGTTTCTCGTCATGTATTGAAGATGATAGGGCTAATCGAGAAACTTGGTCGTCTGGGCATTGAGCTCAAGGCCAATGTTGTTGTTTATGCCATTCTTCAGTCGCTACCCGATTCATATTCGAGTTTCGTAGTAAACTTTAATATGAATAAGACGGAATTGACCATGCCCGAGCTGCATAACATGCTCAAGACTTTTGAGTCCTCCACTGCTAAAGAGAAGCCCGTACTCATGGTGAATGCCTCTACTTCTTCTGGTCCGAAAGGAAAGAAGAAGCGGAGAGGCAAGGCAAAGAAAGGCTCTAAGCCTAGCTTCCTTAAGCCCAAAGGTGGAATTCAAAAGAAGGATAGGGTGGACAAGGATGTATGCCTCCACTGTAAGCAGAAGGGGTATTGGAAGAAGGACTGTAAGGTTCTAGCAGCTGAAAAGAAGACACAAGGTGTCTCAGCCACTGGAACATGTATGTTTGTTATTGAGATAAACATGTCCACAAATGATACTAACTGCTGGGTATTGGATACCGGTTGTGGCTCACACATTTGTACTAATGTGTAGGGTCTCAAGCATAGCAGGGCAGTTAGGCCGGGTGAAGTCGCCCTACACGTTGGGAATGGAGCAAAAGTTGCTACTGAACGTGTTGGTGTTTATGTTTTAGACTTACCTTCTGGTTTTAGACTTGAACTAAATAATTGTTATTTTGTTCCTTCTATTACCCGCAATATTATTTTTATTCCGATGTTGGATATTGAAGGTTTTTTCATCCATTTTGCAAATGATAATTGTTATTTTTCGCTTAATGGTGATGTGTATGGAAATGCTCCTTTATCTAATGGTTTATATTTGTTGCATTGTGGACATAACATTCTTAATATACAAAACAAACGACTCAAACTTAGTAATCATGAAAACCCGACTTACTTGTGGCATTGTAGGCTAGGTCATGCAAATGAGAATAGGATAGCAAGGTTAAGAAAGTTAGACTACTTAACCCCATTCGACTTTGAGTCTTATGGTAATTGCGAATCCTGTCTCAAGAGCAAGATGATCAACAAACCCTTTTCTGGGAAAGGGGTTCGTGCCAAAGAAGTTCTAGAGTTGATCCACAGTGACGTTTGTGGACCACTGCCCACTCTAGCTAGGGGTCAATTCGGCTACTTCATTACTTTTACCGACAATTTCTCTAGATTCTGGTACATGTATCTAATGAAACACAAGTCCGAATCGTTTGAGAAATTCAAGGAGTACAAAGCTGAAGTAGAGAAACATCTTGGTAAGAGTATTAAGACTCTTCGATCAGATCGAGAAGGAGAATATCTTAGCCATTAATTCATTGATTATCTGAAGTTGCATGGAATCCAATCACAATGGACTCCTCCAGGTACACCTCAAATGAATGGAGTGTCCGAGAGGAGAAACCGAACTCTATTAGACATGGTAAGGTCCATGATGAGTTTCTCCTCCCTTCCGACATTCTTATGGGGATACGCACTCCAAACCTCAATCTACATTCTGAATATGATTCCATCCAAATCAGTTGAGCATACGCCATATGAGTTATGGCTGTTGGAAAATTAGGGGTGCTCGGATCTATTCGAGATGATTTTAAATACATATTTAAATTAATCAATTACTTACTAACATGAATTAATCCTAAATCAATTCAACATAATAATTAATAAGCGAATAAACAACATGCGTGCACGTAATCCACGTAAATCCTAAGCATGCGGAATCTAGGAGTTACGAGATTACTAACCTCTTGTAGAGACGACTGATGAGACGATGGATCAACCCAAAGAGCCTTCTCAAATATGTCCCAAGTCCACGAACGCAATCCGGTGGGAGGATTCACACGAACGATTTTAATAAGAGGGAAAATAAAAAATATTTTGCCACCACCTTTGTGGATTTCTAATATTTCCAACACATGGAATTGCAGTTTGGAATGAAAAATTCATCCCCTATTTATAGGGAGGAGGGGGGCCGATTTTTTTAGGTCAAAAATTGAGGGAGAAAATATTTTCTTGGTCTCCAAGAAATCTTGAATATAACTCCTATATTCTTTTCTCCTTAATTAATTTTTTCATAAAAATCTCTTCCTCTATTTATCCCTAATTTTCGAAAATAACAAGGCAAAAAGAATCAAGATTTGACTTCTTGAATTTATGGGATAATTAGATATTCCTACAATACTTATCTTTTTCCATAAAATATCTACAAGAAAATCAAGACAATATTTTCTTCCTTTTTCCTACATATTTTTCGAAAATATTCATAGAAATATTAGGCAAATTATTTTCTTCTCTCTTTCATTAATTGGACTTTATTTTGGGCTATTTGAGGGGCCTTTAGGAGAATTTAGATTGGACCTCCAATGGGCTATGAAGTTATAATATTGTGCCAAATATTATTCAAAGTCCATTAATATTAATTTATTTCACTATAAAACTAATACTGAACTATCCATCTTAACCCATATTACGACTTTACTATAATATGGCTCCCGGTCATTATTTCTCGTGTCTAAGATTATTTTAGTCCATTAATTAATTAAGCCACTGAAAAAGCTTTATATTAATTAATATCTTTATCCTTGGAGTAAAGACAACTCAACATTATTATCCATACCGGAAATAAATGTCCACTTGCAAGATTTGGTATGATAAAGGTTTTGAGCCCACCAAGGGGATAAATCAAACAAGACGTACTTGCACACGATTCTCCATATTAAATGTCAGTAATCGTTATGTAATTAATAATATTGCCCAAGATATAAGGTATCGAATCGCAATGACTCTCTTCCTATCATAAGTCAAAGCAATAGTTATTAATTTCACACGATCCTATTTAAGGGACGAAGATTAAGAAACAACACACCACTGAGGTCTAATTCTTGTATATTCAGTACCGAAGAATTTATCCTCCTGTAGGTCCTATTCAGCGCATCCAAATACACTAGTATAATCTCTTGGTCAAGACAAGCCAATCCGAGTCTTATACATCAACCTTTCATGATGGTTTGTTCATTTCCATCTAGGTTGTGAATTTGCACTTAATTACGAGGAGCTGTTAATTTGATCTTATGTGATCTGATATCACCAAATTAACTACAATGTAATACGTACTGACTTTATTGAACGGGTTTACAATAAATATATATAACATTCATTCATATTTAAATACAACAGTGATTAATAATTTATTTCTGTAAATAAATAATAAAACTCAGTTTGGTTATACAAAGTAAAAGCATACTTTTCAGTATAACCCCAACAATCTCCCACTTATACTCAAAGTCTGCTTTTAAGTATACTGCAACATGTCTCGTGTTCTATGTGGCATCTAATGTCACCCTACACGAACCTAATAATTTCTCTCACTTATACTCAAAGCAGATTGGCAACGTTCTTGACCCCATTCCTTTCCCATGTCTCTTGAATGTACTCTGAGGCAGACCCTTTGTGAATGGATCTGCTAGGTTGTCTTCCAATGCAATCTTTGTCACCTCAATGTCTCCTCTCTTAACGATTTCACGTATAAGATGGTATTTTCTTTCAATGTGTTTGCTGGCCTTGTGTGCCTTGGTTCCCTCGAATTTGCAACTGCTCCGGCATTATCACAATATACCGTGATTATGCTGGGCAAATCCGGGACAACGTCCAAGTTAACTAGGAAGTTCTTGAGCCAAACCGCTTCCTTCGCTGCTTCACAAGCAGCTTCGTATTCGGCTTCCATGGTAGAATCGACGATGCATTTCTGCTTTACGCTTCTCCATATCATGGCTCCTCCCCCCATGCAAAACACACTACCCGTGGTAGACTTTCTGGAGTTAATGTCTGATTGGAAATCTGAGTCCGTGTAACCGATGGGGATTAGACTGTCTAACTGGTAAGCTAACATTATGTCCCGTGTCCTCTTCAGATACTTCAGAATGTTCTTTACCGCAGTCCAGTGCGCTTTCCCCGGGTTGCTTTGATATCTAGCTACCATGCCTACGGCAAAGCAGATATCTGGTCTCGTGCACAGCATTGCGTACATGAGGCTTCCTACATCCGAAGCATAAGGGATGCCTTTCATGTCATCTATCTCATTCAAGCCTTTCTTGGAATCTTGCATGCTGAAGTGTTTCAAAACAGTGTCTATATATGAGGACTGTGAAAGCCCGATCATCATTTTATTGCGATCTCGAGTGATCTTGATCCCTAGGATGTGATCGGCTTCACCTAAATCCTTCATATCAAACTATTTTTACAACCATGCCCTTACATCCGATAACACCTTTACATCGTTTCCGATGAGCAGTATGTCGTCAACGTATAGTACCAAAAATACCAATGCAGTTCCGTCACGCTTTTTGTAAACACAACTTTCAAAGTTGTTTTGATCAAAACCGTAGGATTTTATAACTTGATCAAAACACTGATTCCAAGCACGGGATGCTTGCTTCAGCCCATAAATGAATTTCTTAAGCTTGCAAACCAGATGCTCTTGACCTTTTTCAATGAAGCCTTCGGGTTGTTGCATATAGATTTCTTCGTCAAGACTTCCATTGAGGAAAGCTGTCTTGACATCCATTTGCCAGATCTCAAAGTCTAAATGTGCAGCAATCGACAAGAGAATGCGGATGGACTTGAGCATGACTACTAGCGAAAAGGTTTCCTCATAGTCGATCCATTCTTTCTGAGTATACCCTTTCGCCACTAGTCTTGCCTTAAAAGTTTCAACCTTTCCATCCGGTCCCCTTTTTCTCTTGTATACCCACTTGCATCCAATGGGTTTTACCCCATTAAGTGGTTCGACTAGCTCCCACACTTTGTTGTGATCCATTGAACCCATTTCGGCTTCCATTGTTATTTACCAACAAGTTGCATCTTTGTCTTGGATTGCCTCATTGTAGGACCAGGGATCAGATTCTTTGCCTGAGATCAAGTCCGAAGACTCTCTAATCCCTAAGAATTGCTCGGGTTGTCGGACAACCCTCCCACTACGACGAGGTTCCTGTTGTGAAGGCGTGACGTTTGATATATCATTTTGTACAGTTGGCAATGGAGTTGGCCCCTCAAGTTCTTCCAATGTAATTTCACTTCTAGGCTTTATTTGTCGTTCATATAGTCTTCTTCCAAAAATCTAAAGTGCGTACTGATTACGAACTTTTGATCTTCGGGACCATAGAACATGCATCCTTTCGTCCCTTCGGGGTACCCAATGAACAACCTTAATTCCGAACGTGCATCCAACTTACCAGCTTCCTTGTCCAACACGTATGCCGGACACCACAGATCCTGATGTGTCCATAACTGGTCTTGCGCCCTGTTCACAACTCTCTCGGGGTTTTAGGAACTGATTTGGATGGCACTAAGTTTAGAATATAGGCTGATGTTTCCAAAGCGTAACCCCATAACGATTTTGGTAAATCTGCATAACTCATCATTGATCTTACCATTTCTAGAAGCGTTCCATTTCTTCATTCTGCAACCCCATTTTGTTGAGGGGTACCGGGTGCAGTCAACTGGGATGCAATCCCCTCTTCCGACAGGTAGTTCAAGAATTCATCACTGAGGTATTCACCTCCACGATCAGATCGTAGAAACTTGATAGTCTTTTCCTTATGATTCTCTACTTGAGCCTTAAATTCTTTTGAATTTATCGAAGGTCTCAGATTTATGCTTCATTAGGAAAATGTATCCGCAGCGTGAGTAATCATCGATAAACGTAAAAAAATACTCGTAGCCACCTCTAGCTTTGATTTGCATTGGACCACACACGTCGATGCGAACGATTTCTAACACTTCCTTAGCTCTAAGCCCCTTGGCTCCAAATGCCCTCTTGGTCATTTTACCCTCCAAGCACGATTCGCAAGTTGGAAATGGTTCAACCTGGAGAGACCCCAATGAACCATCTTGAACCAACCTTTGAATCCTTTTTGGGTTAATATGACCTAATCTTAGGTGCCAAAGAAGTGTTTCATTCACGTTAGCCGAATGCTTTCTTTTACATGAAATAGTAGATGAGGTATACGATGCATTTTGTGAGTGGTGTGCACAGTTAATAATATAGTGACTGTTCCGTAAAATTCCATGACAGATAATCACATCGTTACGAAAAACAGTAGCATATTTATTAAAACAAACAAAATATCCATCGACAAATAGTTTAGAAACTGAAATAAGGTTTTTCTGAAAACCAGGAACATAAAGAACATCTCTTAAAATTAAAAACTGGTCTTCAAAAGACAGATGCACTTCTCCCACTGCTTCAGCTGCCACTCTCGTAGCATCGCCTAGCGTGATGAGAATCTCACTTCCACTAAGTTGTCGGGTCCGCTTGAACCCCTGTAACGTGAAACAAACATGATCAGTGTATCCCGTATTGACTACCCACGAAAGGGTAGCATACTCCGCCAAACAAGTTTCAACAACTAGTGAGTGAGAATTACCTTTCTTTCCATTCCTTTTGGGATTGGGACAGGCTGACCTCCAATGTCTTTCTTCACCGCACTTGAAACATTTTTCCTTTGGTTTCTTTTGGACCTTTAGCCAACTAGCCTTCTCACCATTTTTCTTAGTGGCCTTGCTTTGGATTGGACCATTCATCTTCTCAACGATCTTACCCACCATTGGCCTAGATCTCGAAAGAAGTTTCTTAGTCACCAAAGCTTCGTCTTCTTGTCCCAAGTGTTTCTCTATCGTCTCCAAGATTTCTTGCAGAGTATCCATGGTAAACATGTGATCACTCATCACAAAATCACAGTAGAACTCATTAAAGCACCTTGGAAGAGTTAGGAACAAGAATTCGATCTGAGCCTCATCACAGTACCGAGTACCGAGGTAAGCAAGTTTTTCAAAATAGCGTCTGATCTTGAGAATGTGATCCCTCACGGGCGTTCCTTCGATCATTTTCAGCTTTTCCACACCATTTTGATGAAACTCTTTGGCCATATTGCTCTCTGAGGAAAACATTTCCTCAAGACTTTGTACAATTTCTGTAGCCAAATCAACCCCCTCATGAATGAGTCTCAAACATTCAGACAGTGAAGTCAAGATTACGAGTTTCATTGATTTGTTTGCTTGGTCCCAGATTTTGTACATACATCTTTCTGCACTTGATGACCTTTCAGTTGGTTTTTCAGGTTTTTGCACACCAAGAACCCAGTGATGGTTTTTGTGCAGTGAGGACAAAAGACATATTACGTTTCCAAATGACATAGTTTTCACCAGTGAGTTGGTGTTCTTTGAGCATATATTTCGGTGGATTAAAAGATTGCGACATGATGAAACTGAAAATAAACATATATCTTGTGTCAATATCCGGATCAACACAAAGAAAATCTCATAATTCGATCACATGATTCATATTGAAATCTCAAAAAAATATGAACATGTATCAGCCAACATCTCAAAACAGATTTAAATGAGCCTCGTGGGAGGGTCATCATTTAAATCACGTTTAAGCAGGTTACAAACAATAACAATTACAAACCTTTAATTTCAAAAATTAATAGTCGGCTCCCACTTGACCAATATAAAATTGACAGGGACCTCGGTGAAGTATATGCATATCAATTTTATACCTAAGTAATAACCATGATTAAATACAGAATTACTACTTCGTTTTGTACGAGCCTCGTGGAAGGGTCATCGTCGCCACTAATAATAATTCACAATCATCCTTTTGAGAATTTATTCATGTGAAATATATCTTTTGACCGTCCCGTAGGGGAATTTCTCCAAAAGATTTCACAAATAAATAAATCATGGAGGTCAAAATTAATTCGATTCAAAACCAAATTAATTATTAAAACATACTTAGTAATTTTTTAGTTTGAGATTTTTCGTTGAGCAATTTTCATGCAAACACATTTAAACAAATTAAATAAAGCATAAGAAAAAAAACAACAATAAATCAAGCAAAGCAGAAAATAAACACATTGGGCACGTATTATCCAACTGTCATGGTTTGATTTTCCTTGGCTTGATCTTGAAGAAACACCGTCTTGAATTTCTCCCATTCATTTGTCTCGAAAAAAATTCGGTCTTTGAACGCCACGCTAAGCAGCTCGCAGCCGGGATGCACGCCCGCATCCGGCCGGCCACTTGGCCAAGCGACTGCCCCCGCGCACCTAGGCGCGGCGCGCATCGCCCCTCATGGGTTTCGGCAGGCGCTGCGCTTGCCCGCATGCCTTGGCCGCCTTCGCCCGAGATCGCCCATCGCGCCCGCGTGCTCGTCTAGGGTTGATCCCTCCTGGCGTCGTGCGCCTAGGCCCGTTCAACTAGCGATGTCCGTGTCGCACGCGTGCCTCCCTTGGCACATTTCGTGTGACGCATGTCGTCCACATACGGTTCCGGATATGTTTTAACTCCTCGTCTCCGTCTTCTTCTTCGATCAGGTTACAATTTATTTAACGAAATATAAATACACCTTAAATCTAGACTAGTCTATTACACTTGAAAAAATCAAATAGCCTAATCTATCCATGTATTTTCTCATGAGAAAAACAAATCCGAACGAGTCGAATTAAAAACCATTCATTCATACTCATGAAAATTAAACACATTAAATACCATGACAACTAGATACCTGCAAAATAGATCTTGCAATTCTACAATCTAATTTTCAATTTAATGTCCAACATAATTTAAATAACAATTTAAAAATCAGAGCTCGAAACCAGAGCTCTGATACTAGTTGTTGGGAAATTAGGGGTGCCCGGATCTATTCGAGATGATTTTAAATACATATTTAAATTAATCAATTGATTACTAACATGAATTAATCCTAAATCAATTCAACATAATAATTAATAAGCGAATAAACAACATGCGTACACGTAATCCACGTAAATCCTAAGCATGCAGAACCTAAGAGTTACGAGATTACTAATCTCTTGTAGAGACAACTGATGAGACGATGGATCAACCCAAAGAGCCTTCCCAAATATGTCCCAAGTCCACAAACGCAATCCGGTGGGAGGATTCACACGAACAATTTTAATAAGAGGGAAAACAAAATATATCTTGCCACCACCTTTGTGAATTTCTAATATTTCAAACACTTAGAATTGCAGTTGGGAATGAAAAATTCATCCCCTATTTATAGGGGAAGGGGGGCCGATTTTTTTAGGTCAAGAAATTGAGGGAGAAATCTTTTCTTGGTCTCCAAGAAATCTTGAATATATCTCCTATATTCTTTTCTCCTTAATTAAATTTTCCATAAAAATCTCTTCCCCTATCTATCCCTAATTTTCGAAAATAACAAGGCAAGAAGAATCAAGATTTGACTTCTTGAATTTATGGGATAATTATGTATTCCTACAATACTTATCTATTTTCATAAAATATCTACAAGAAAATCAAGACAATCTTTTCTTCCTTTTTCCTACATATTTTTCGAAAATATTCATATAAATATTAGGCAAATTATTTTCTTCTCTCTTTCATTAATTAGACTTTATTTTGAGCTATTTGAAGGGCCTTTAGTAGAATTAAGATTGGACCTCCAATGGACTATGGAGCTATAATATTGGGCCAAATATTATTCAAAGTTCATTAATATTAATTTATTCCACTATAAAACTAATATTGAACTATCCATCTTAACCCATATTACGACTTTACTATAATATGGCTCCCGGTCATTATTTCCCGTATCTAAGATTATTTTAGTCCATTAATTAATTAAGTCACTGAACAAGCTTTATATTAATTAATATTTTTATCCTTGGAGTAAAGACAGCTCAACATTATTATCCATACCGGAAATAAATTTCCACTTGCAAGATTTGGTATGATAAAGGTTTTGAGCCCACCAAGGGGAAAAATCAAACAAGACGTACTTGCACACGATTCTCCATATTAAATGTCAACAATCGTCATGTAATTAATAATATTTCCCAAGATATAAGGTATCGAATCGCAATGATTCTCTTCTGTAGGTCCCGAACGGGTTAGTGAGGGCAGAAGTCTAGAGGGGAGGGGTGAATAGACTTCTGAAAACTTTTTGTCTTGATCAGTGTGAGGCGATTAGCTTTGATCGAGTGCGAGTGAATCATTTTGGGCTGATAACCAACTTACTAATAGACTGAAGGCAGATCAGTTCGGTAACTATCAGTTTAACTGATGTGTGCGGAAGCTTAAGTTTTACCCGTGTGAAAAACCAGTTTTGATAAATCGGATTCCAAAGTTAATCTTTTAATCAGTTGACTGAAGTGTTAAGTTTGATCAGATCAGAAGCTTGGTGCTAACTGATCTCAATTTGGAATATGTATCGCTTTTAAAGGTTGTGTGCGATTGTGTGTCGGTTAATCAAAGCGATAAAAGGCACACAAGATTTATAGTGGTTCGGACAAACCCGATCCTACGTCCACTCTTCCCTATCACAAGGGCACCTACTTAACCAAGCTGGACTTTGTTTTTATGTGTAAGTCCAACACGAAAGACACCAACTAGATGTTTAAAGAGTTCACACTCAACCGATCGGAGATCGGAACTAGAAACCCTGATGCGAAATCTTGCTAAACAACTTAACCTAACTTGGGGGTTTGGGTAAGATTGTTTTGGTTCAACTATGAAATCTTTTCTTTGCATTATATAAGCGACTAATGACTAGATGAAAAGATTTCTATGCTAAGAACTTTATGGGATGAACACTTAATAAAATTAATCTTCTTGTTCGTGTTCTTGGGCGGAAATCTGATATTAGCTTGAGCTTCTTGATTGTTCAGCGTTTCCGTTCCTTGTTTTTCACTCTGAAGTGTGATCCCATATTTATAGACCTTGAAATCAAAGAGCCGTTGGAGAGCAATTTGAATTTTAGAATATATTTGTAGACTTTGCGGGCTTGATGTGACGAGCCGAGAATGGCATGGCGAAAAGCGTGAAAAAGTGTTTTTTATAGCCAATTCTGAAGAAGCATCATCAAATCCGCAATTTTCGGCTCGATCATACGTTTCTTGTTCTTATTGGATAGCGAGACTCACTTTTCAGTGTTTGTTCTTCCAACTAAGGTTGACATTCTTCTTGTTCAGATCATCGACGTATGATTAGGTGAAACATCGATTTCACGGTGGTGGTGACTTTGATCGATCTGGTCGATCGGTCTACACCGATAAGTCTTACGGTGCGGATTGACTTAGCTTCAACTAGCGGACTCGGTGATGTAGGTCTTCCAGTGCGATCTTCCGGAAGTCATCGATCTTCAAGTATTACGAGTTTGAGCTTTATGACTTGGTGAGATATCGACTAGATCGGATCGATCTAATCTTTGTTCTTGTCTTGCATTTTGGCTGTCGGATATCAAATTTGTCTTTTGAGTCTTGGATCTGACCTATACATATTGAGTTTCGCCCTCAATATGTGACCTATCTATTTCATCAGTTGTTCTATACAATCATTATCAACTGGTCTCCTATAGGGTAATATAAACATCATCACTTGTGAAGTCATTTGGTCTATTACATGTGTTTTTGGAACTTTCATCAAAACTATAAATTTCCCAACAATTTCCCCTTTTTTGATGAAACCAAAACACTTTGAGAAACCAAAATACGAGTTGATAAAAAAATAGAAGCGATTAAGAGCATATAATCGAAGACAATGAGACTTTGTCTTAGGATCAGAAAATAAACTTTTCTCATTAAAAATTTTGATTACATGTTACATCAGAAAAGTTTGTAAATAAGAATAGCTGATCCTGAGTAGTCTTCTGATTCTTTACTCTTTAGGCTTGTATCCTTCGGCATCTCTCTTTGATCTTGAGGTACGTTGAAAATCGATAAAGTTTCCATTTGACATCATTAGTCTGCGTTGAAGATCGAGTTATATCGTTTTGCTCAGGATGTCAAAATAGAATCTTTGAAATGCCAGTCTGTCAAATGAGCCATCTGCCTTCTTCGAGTACTCAAACAGATCATACTCTTGGCGAGATATTTTTACATTGATAAGCTTGGCCTCATTTTCCAGATACTTCAGAAAATCCGGGTATTTATTTTCTAACCAGTTGAGGAATTCTTCATCAGGAGATTCTTCTTGTGGAACAAGATTAAGAACAAAAGGCATCCGAAGCCATTCCTCTCGATCTTATTCCATTCCTCAAATCTCTTAGCATCTTGCAGCAGTTTTTTGGGATGATCTCATCAACTCTTCTTTGGCGGCTTAGGTTACGTACGGATTTTCCGGCCCTTCCTTTCTTTCGCTCTCAATCCGAATTTCTTCTTGATTTTACGCCTCCATTTTTTTTACGCCCCTTCTTTCTTCTTGGCTTTTTCGGGCTTCTTCAGCTATCTGCTCTTTGGACATCTTTCCAGTAGTTCGAGTTTGTGATGTCCCTGCACCTGTTATGTCAGATGGTTTCTCAATCTGTCATTCCCCCTTTTTGGTTTGATAAAAAAGAGTAGTGAGGTGGGAGGTCAGAGAACCAAAGTTTACTGCGATCGCCTTGTTGAGATCTGCAACAGATATGCCTTGAGTTTGAGCAGTTAGATTTTGAATCATCGATATCAGCTCAGTCTTGACAGATTCCATGGCAGTAGAGAGTGTTTTAATCAGTTTATCAAGTTTCTCTTCTGTCAATTCTAGCTTGTCAGTGAGCATTAGAAAAGAAACTTGTTGTTTATCCACCTGAGTCAATTTGGCATCAACGGTCTTTATCGATCAAATTCGGACCTTGAAGGGACCTGATTTGGGAGAAATGATCTTTGATTGCTCCAATCTGGGAAATAGCCAATTCCCTTTGATCTGTTATTTCTTTGATGGCAATCTGCCTTTGATCAGCTATCAGTCCCTCAACTTCTTCTTTCAGGAGATCTTTGAGACAAGATTTGATCTCCTGAAGTTGATCAGTAGTGACGTGTGATGTTAGAATATTGAGTGTCACTTGATCTGATTCAGTTGTTTGTGCCTCCAGTGGTTGGTCATGAACTGCAGCACCAGCTCCACTATCATCGGCGGCCCTGCATCCTTTATGATGGCATCAGTTTCAGGAGCTTTGTCGTGATCTCTCGATTTCGTCTGTTGTTAAACCCTAGCTTCCTGTGGATCGAGCTTTGTGGATTTAGCGATTATCGGCTCATTTGGTGATCCCACTTTAGCGATTTCCTCATGTCAAAATCGAAGTCACGCAAACTCATCCGCCTGACCCATCTGTTCAATAATTATTATAAAGTCGAGAAGCTTTTTAGTGAAGATCTCTCGGTGAGTATCTCCATGACTTCCTCTCTTATGGCGGGATGGGCGACCCGATTCGGATACAACTCATCAATTTCTCTTTTCGATTCGCATTACGATCAATTTCCGGTTATGACCTTTGTTGATCTGGACTCGGGGAATTGTCTGTCGATTCAATTTGATGAGATGTGGAAGGTTACGGTTGTGCTTGAGTCGGCGGAAGATGGGCGTCGGTTCGACTGCAGATATTCTGCGTGGAAGCGAGTGCTACGGTTCCACATCGGTAAGCTTTTCGATTCAAGGTTGGTGCAATTTTAGGTTTGGGCAGGTGGAAGAATAGGAGAGACATGCTTTCGTGACCATTAGTCCGAGTGGTGAATCGGTGTGATTTGGAGGAGAAGGAGATCGTTCGTCTCGAGCTTCTTCCTCAGAATGATCTGGCGAGCTCTCAGCTTGAGAAGCCTGCCTGGCTGATGCTTCACCTGATTTTTGTGGTGCAACAGACTGTTCTGGGGCTCCTTCTTCATCTGACTCATCTTCTAGCATCAGAGTCATGGAGGCTTGCCGCGCCTTCTTGGCCCCTTCTCTCTGGGCCTTCACCCGGTTTTCTTTTCTTCTTCAGGGGGGCATCTGGTGGGCCTTACAGGGGGCCTTCACCATTTCGGTGATTCGCCCTTGATCTGGTGTAGATGAAGTTGCTTTCTTGCTTTTTCCTTTCTTTGACTTTGGGGGGGTTGGCCGCATATCATCGTCTGGTGGCCCAAAAATGACTGAAGTGGCTGTGAGAAAGCCCTTATAGGACTTCAGTCCATTCTGTTCCCATTTGGCCTTTGGCATTTTATCTGTAGGATAAGCGCAACCTTGTTGAGATTCTTTGATCTTTTTCTTCGGATATACGCCTCCACTCATCAACTCCAAATTTATCATGTTCTTGGAGTAGAATGGCCTTGAAACCCATGCCAATTGATGTTCTTGGCTTCATCAATTATTCTGACCATCTTTATCTGGTTTAGCCGGATGTAATAGCATGAAATTTGAATCTGATACCCATAATTGTTTTTGACAATATGTCAAACAACAATCGGTATTTCCTCTTGAGCATTGGCACGACAAAACACGGCGTATGATGTTTGTCGACTTCTCGAAAAAACTCTTTTACGATCGGCTCATCTTCGTTCTCCTGTAATGTAATGGCGGCGAGATTTCATCCTTTGGGTAAATTTGAGCAGGCGTGTTATATCCTCATTCGACGATCGATTTCTTCTCCGTTATTTGTCGAAAGTAGTTCTTCTCTGGAGCATCCGTATCCACTCTTAAATTCCTTAGGAATTCTAGTGCTTCATCTTTGCATCCTTTGGATTGCGATTGAAGCGTATAAAATTTCTCAAGGCACGCTTTTCGCGAAATTTGCTCGACCTCCATGGATTCCGATCTGAGTGATATTGGCTATGCGAACTTATCATCCACAATCTTTGTTGCAGTTCGCATAGTTGCACATTATTTTACCCATACCGTGTAGTGATCATCTCTGAGATAAGATAGATTTGGTTAAAAATTGTGCATTAATACAAAGAATATCACCTGGCGGAAACTAAGAAACAATAAAGCATAACACAGGATAGAAACATTTAAGATCAATGTATTTAAAAAAAAAAAATACATCAAATAAACATAAATTACAGATTCATTTTTTTCGGAAAGATGATTTTGAAACTTAGGAAAACACTTTGAATCGAGAGAAGTAATTGGAGTTTTCAGAGAATAAATCGCAAGTTTGTGAAATGGAAAATTCGGTATGGTTTTTTTGATGATCTTTATAAAAACGAGGAGGAAAAAAAAAAGACAAGATTTGGAAGATCAACCGTTTGAAAAGATTAAAGCGTTCAGATTAAGCGGTTTTGATCGTAGGGGTCGAAAAAAAGCACGTCTGAAAACCTTTTGGATTTAAAAGCACATTTAGTAGCGGTTAATACATGTTCCCCCGTCCGCATTAAATGATTTGAAGGAAATACGTCACAAGGATAATGGAGTGCGAGTAAAGGCAAATAATATCGGATAAGATTCGATAAATAAGCAAAGACAAAAGAGAAAAAAAAAGGCGTATCTGGTTGGTGATATTATGTCGATCAATACCACTTGTCCATGTTGATTTCACTTGTTGATCTTAGTATTCTGTCTAAGCCTTAAAATTTCCCAATGATCCTTTTTAGGTGATCTTCTTCACTTGCATCGATCTGTTGAAGTTCAAGCTCAATGATCTTCCTTGAATCGTCGATTTCCTTACGATCCTCCTTGATCGGTTGAAGTTCCCCCCTTCAACCGATATTTTATTTTCCCATAGGTGATGTATCGATTTGTTGGAGTTTCAAGCTCGGTGATCTTCCTCATCGATCGACCGTATGTATATCGATTTTTGGTTGACCTAATCGATTCTTCTCAAGTCAATCAATTCTTGGAATAAGTGTTACCGCCAAAACTTAGTCTAGAATAGTAGTCTCTATTCCTAAGTTGGTAGCGATTTGACATCGTAATTATAAATGCGAATCTTTTCGATATGTCAATCCGTAGTAAATTTATCAATTATCGATCGGCGTGATTCCTACATTTTTTGTCCTTTTGGTCTTGATTTCTCTAAAAGGTTTTGAGAACTTCGAATTTGCATTTGCACCCTTGCTTGGCCTCTA
The DNA here is from genome assembly GCA_037126765.1 of Stenogyne calaminthoides. Lineage (NCBI taxonomy): Eukaryota > Viridiplantae > Streptophyta > Magnoliopsida > Lamiales > Lamiaceae > Stenogyne > Stenogyne calaminthoides. The sequence continues at coordinate 8,916,206 of JBBCBC010000015.1, forward strand.
TAAATTGGACCAATTGTTTTTACACAACATAACCCAATCACCATACTTATCTTCTTTGTAGAATCATGTATCTGGTGAACCCTTATTTTAAATTGAAACTTAGGCAAACACCTTTACCCCTTTTTCAATGATTTGACTTCTCAAATCAACCCTGTCGTCCCTTATCCTTTGTTTTTAAATGCGTCATCAAAGATTTCACATCGATTGTTGCAAAGCTTCTCTACCACCATGGCGGCGAACTTTCTTTGTTGCAACCGAGAAGACACTTCTCCTAACCGTATGCACCTTGTGTGTCTATCTTTATGGCGTAACTACCATCAACAGACTTAGTGCGAAAATGAGCGTGAGTTTGATATGCGATCTTGATCGGTCAACAACTGATCTTCGTATATTAACTCACCATTTAACAGCTGGAGAGCCCATTGACTCTTTCTTAGAGCTCCTGGCTTAAAAATCCTATCAAGGCCGTTGTCGCTCCACTGGTTTTAGCTTCAGCTAGTGGCTTTAGGATTTCTTTAAAGCCTCTCTCACCCTTGTTAAGTGGGGGAAAATGAGAGCATCAGATTTAAAAATCTCTCTCTCCCTGCTCTACTTGGGTTAGGATGAGGGTTTAGGGTTATAGGTTTAGGGTTTTTGGTTATGACTTATGTCTTGACCTCGGGTCCTTTGTACTTGTATCTTGTAATGTGTCGACCTTGGTCTTTATCAATGAAAAGTTCTATTATTCCATTGTTGTGTAAAATTCCTATATCCTTATGCGATTTTAAGCTTTAATCTTGTGAATACCACTTGTGAATCTTGCTTGTTGAATATCAGCTTAATCGACTTACAAAGATGTAAAATAACCCAACTGATTTAATCAGATATTCCTTTTAAATTGTGCGTTTCCTTTAATCGATAAACCTTAAATCGATCGGTTCCTTTAATCGATAACTTGTAAAAACCGATCGAGTTCCTTTGAATCTTGTTGAAATTGATTTTAATCGACTTACAAAGTATAAGCTGAAGCAATTTAATCGAGATAATCCTTTAAGCGATCGATTCATTTAATCGATAAACTTTAAATCGATCGGTATCTTCTCATATCGGTTCCTTGGTGATCTTACGATCGATTGAGATACCAAACTCAACCGATTCCTTTCGGCTGGTTAGTCTCTTAACGGTGGTTACGGAAGAACAATCCATCAAACATTTTAGGTGCATTTTCTCCAAGATCCGAAAGCCACTAGCTCATTGCATAATTCTACGAATCGATCTCGGCTAGTGGCTTGGTTAGAATATCAACTTTCTTTATATCGGTATGAATCTTTTCCATTCTGATATTCTTCTTTTCAACATGATCTCTTATAAAATGGTGTCTGACATCCACATGCTTGCATCTTGTATGTAGAACAGGATTCTGAGTGATTGCAATAGCACTATTACTATCACAGAAAATAGGTACATTCTTAGCTTCAATGTTATAATCCTCATTTGCCGACTAAGCGAGCGATTTGGGAACAACGACTTCTGTGACCATATATTACCTTTCAAGTAGTAGATGTCGCAACTGATGTCTGCTTCTTTGAAAACCACGAGATCAGTTTACTTCCTAAGAATTGACAAGTTCCTAAGGTGGATTTTCTGTCAATCTTGCAACCTCCATAATCTGAATCAGAATACCCACTAAGCTCTAGATTATCATCTGATGGGTAAAATAAACCAAGGTTTATTGTCCCCTTTAGATACTTAAGAATCCGCATAGCTGCTTCTAGGTGACTTATCATTGGATTTGCCTGAAATCTGGCACATACACCTACTGCGAAGGTTATATCTCGGTTCTTTGGCGATCGGGTATAGTAGAGATCTAATGAGAGCCCTATATTCCTTCTGATTTGTTTTCTGACCATCCTCATTTGGATCCATCTTGAATCCAGTCATCATAGGAATTTTGGCTTCCTTACAATTTTGAACTCCAAACTTAGCCAATAAATTCCTAGTGTACTTTGCTTGGCAGATGAATATCCCTTCTGTACTTTTCTTTACTTGAAGACCCAGAAAGTAATTCATCTGACCCATCATGGACATCTCGAACTTCCCTTGCATCGAACTTCTTTGAATCTTTCACATAGACTTTTGTTGGGAGATCCAGAAGATGATGTCGATCCACGTAAATCTGAACCATCGAATATCTTTTCCATCTTCTATTACGAATAAGGTTCGTCCTTTATTCCTTTAGTGAACCCACTTTCGATCAAGAAGCGAGAGAGTGTATCATACCAAGCTCGAGGAGCCTTTTTGAGCCATAGAGAGCTTTTCTTAAACAGTACACTGGTTGCTCTTTTCAAAGCACGGAGGTTGTTCGACATAAACTTCCTCTCTGCTAGTACCCCGTTTAAGAAAGCACTCTTTACGTCCATCTGATACACAGTGAACCCTCTGTGGGAAGCATATGCCAGAAATAGCCGAATGGCTTCTAGACGAAGCGACCGGTGCAAAGGTCTCATCATAATCAATTCTTACGATTGTGAATACCCCTTAGCAACAAGTCTTGCCTTATTTACGGTGATGACGTTTTTTCTCATCTCTCTTGTTCTTGAATACCCCGCCCGTGCCAATTACGTCTTGATGATTTGGCATCTGTCTACCAGTTCCCAAACTTGATTTATGTCGAACTGTTCCAGCTCTTCCTGCATTGCTAGAATCCATCTTGCGTCTTGTAGAGCTTCCTCTATAGTTGTTGGTTCCTTCATAGGCGGATACTTGACAATACATGGCACTTTCACCAATCGATGTCTAGTTTTAACTTTATCGGATGGGTCTCCTATTATCGGATCGGTTGGATGGTGGTTATCCGAGTCCATACATTACGATTTTGCGTCGGTTTGGAGAACATCGTCCGTTTCGATAAAATTTCATTACTAGCGATTGGGAGTGGTGCGAGTTATGATCCACTTGATAAGAACAAGTCTCGGTGATGTTGGACTCATCATGTGTCGATGTACGTTATTCGTGGGAACTTCAGTGTTCCCCCCGAACCGGATGGTTCGGTTGATCTTTATCTCAATTTATGTCGAACTTCTTCACCGGCAGTTTTTTCGTACCTTAGGATCCGAATGATCCGGTGAATCACTAGATCTGGAATGTATACCGAATTTACGGTTTCGATTCTTTTTCCTTGATCATTAGTTGATCCATTTTACGAGCATCGGTACTTGTTGATCGTGTACATCTTGTTTCGAGGCATGATTTCTCTTGATCGGGAAGATGCTTCATCAAAAGACTACATGGGGTGTTTCTTCCACAAGTAGGGTTAAATGCATTGTTAGACCACGAAAGCCTTGCTAGATGAGGAATATCCTAAGAATATACCCTCATCGACTTGGCTTCAAAGGTTTTCAATGACTCTTCCCATTGTTGTGTATGAAACACTTACACCCAAAAACATGGAAGTAAGAGACCACGAGGTTTTACGTCCTTCCACAGTTCATAGGGTGTTTTGTAGTGAGCCTTAGTCGGAAGACATCTCATTACGAGTATGGCATGCGATGTTGATTATTACTTGAAAGCGGCTTGGTATTGCATGTTATTTAACATCGTGCGGCGAACTTCTTTGAGAGTTCTGTTCCTCCATTCATTTACTCCATTTTGTTGTGGCGTCCTTGCGATTGATGTTTCATGTTTGTATACCAAACTTAGAGCAAAAATCGGTAATAAAAGAGTTTAAATTATGTACCTTTATTCGATCTCGATTTTTACTACTTGACACCCTTCTCATTTTGTAATCTTTTTAGCGGTCGGGTATCTTCGTTTGTCGTCTCATTCTTCTTATGTAAGAATATAACCTAGGTAAACTTGGAATAGTCATCCACGATTACAGTAGTATATTTCGTCCGTTGAGGCCGATTTGGTGTAATCGGGTCGAATAGATCCATATGAAGCATTTGCGATTACTCTCTCTTTGGATGCGGTCAGGAATTCCCTTGAATGAAGCTTTGACTGTTTTTCCTTCCGACGACATGCGATACATATCCGATCCTTTGAAAATACTTCATTCGGAAGTCCTTCCACTAGAGACATCCTTGGTATCTTATTAAGAGTTTTAAAGTTCGGATGGCTCATTCTTTTGTGCGAGCCAATTCGCTACTTTTGGAACTCTTGACAATCGGGCATGCATTTCTTGGGCAAACTGTTCCAATCATTTGTGTAGATCGTCCCTTTCATTGAACGAGTTAGCAAAATCTGTTGAGTGGCTCGATTCTTGATAGTGCATTGGTCGGTCGAGAACTCAACTTTGAATCCGTTGTCGCATGAAATTGTGAAACCGATAATAGGTTGTGCTTGGACCTTCGACATCTGAGACTCGATTACTTGTACATCATCATTCTCTAAGGTTAGAATCCTTTGGTATAGCCAAAGTTATCATCACCAAAGAAAGAGTACATGCGGGCCCTTTCATTTCTATGTAAGAGCCGAGGAGGTGCTTGCTTCTGTCATGTGCCTTGAGCATCCACTATCGATGTACCCGGATAGTTGCTTGCACACCTCCTTTGTTGGCGGACCACGCGATCCTTGACCAAATCGGGCTTTAGGTACCCCTTTTGGATTGGGTCACGAGGGGTTAGGATTAGTTTTGGGGATCCATACAAGCGAGCACTTCTATTGTGATCGGTTAGATCGAAGGCTGATTTGTCTCCCATACCTATCAACATAATCATCGTCTCTGTATATCTTTTCGATTTGTATGATTATTAGTGTGAACCTTGGATGACTTAGAAGACTTGGGATTTATCTTTTACGTTTGTCTTCTTTTTATCGATTGTGGTTTGGTGCGTGACCCTAGATTTACGATTATAGGGGTAAATACATTGCTACCATCAAAAGATTCATATCTTTTCGGCATAGGTGGTTTTTGCGGTTTACGAAGCATGCTTATTAGGCGGTGACCTTGATTGGGTCTCGATTGGACTTCCCTTTTTTACGGGTTGTCTTTTTCGATTCGATCTGTTGATCGAGTTGAGGTCTCTTCGGAAGAAGGCGGGTTCTTTGTTGATTCTCGGCCCGATGCTTTACCGATTGGGGTCCATTTTTGTTCCCCTTACGGTTAGGCACTTTCCTTACCGCTCAACTTGGTCTTTTTTCCTTATTAGATACATGTTTGGCTTTTGGTGTATCTTTGTCGAAAGCTTCGTCGATTACACCTTTTTGAGATGAATCGGTAGGGGCTTTTGAGGATGTGGAAGGGTTCTCATAGCCAAGTCCCTTCTTGTTAATCGTTGTTGAAAAATAGGCGTTCATGTCTTGAGCGGTTTTAGATGATTTTGAAAAAAACCTCTTTTTTCTTCTTGATTATCTCGGATGATTTTAAACTTTCATGCTTTTGGAATAGCTTTCATCGAATTTTGCTTGCAGGATTTTGAAGTCATCAACTTCTTTGTTTGTTAATTGCCGGTGATCTTTGATCTACTTCTCTGATCGAAGCTTTAACCGAGAATTTTCAATTTCTCGGTTGCCTTACGGCGGTTTTGGTGATCTAAGTTGGAGGCTTTCTTGAGATCATTTTCTTTAGCAAGGTGATTATTTACGGTCCTCGACTTATCATTTTTTAAACTTCCACTATAGCATAAGTGTCTCTTGCATTGGAGAGATCCTCAAGCAATTGCTCGAGTAGATTTATGGTTAATCTCCCGGCGGTGTGCTAATGATAGCGGTGTAAAGCGAAGCGAAAGCGAGTTTGGAGGTTACCTCAGATTGGTCCTCCCGGCCATCGAGGCGAGATCTCATCATCGTCTAAGAGAATATCGGATCTTCATTTTCATAGAAGTCAACGGCCTTCTTCTTGTCGGGAGAAGTCTTCTCTGAGGAGTATCCGAGTCCTCGAGGCGGATAGAATCGTCAATTCGGCGTGTCGGCAACCATGGCTCTTCTGTCCTATAACGTTGCTCTCTTACATTCCTCTTTTCTTCCCTTTCTCTTGGCGTCAGTGCAGGCGTCTGCGCTATAGTGACTGGCTTCTCACGGTTGAAGCACGCTCCTTGATCCACCGAACCTTTCCTTCGGTGAATCACTCCGTCTGTATGACCTATCAGGTGACTTCCCTTTCTGATAGTAGTCTGAGCTTCTTCTGTATGACTGGTTATCTCTTCCTTCCTCAGTCTGATTATCTCTTTTCTTTTCATCTCTGTGATCCCTCCGATCATCGGATCTAGTTCTTTACGGAGATCATTGGCTGATCTCTATCTCTCCTCGGCTATGTTGATAGTCCTTATAAAATCTTGATACTTACCAAGTTGGACGTTCGACTTCTCAAGCTTCGCAGTAGCGAAGTGATGCATTTTGCTTTGACTTATTATATTCCCAACGGGTTCGTTGGCCTTCGTTCTGCTGCTGGTTGCCTTAAAAGCAACTGATTTTGAAGTTGAGGCTTCAGCGGGCACCTCATCTTCATCAACTTGTCCTCTTTCAATCAAATCGAACTCGTGAGCTTTAAGGCTCAAGAACAAGCTACTTGGCTTCATCTTTGAAATGTCTTGGCAATCCTTGATTACCGTGACCTTCATGTCCCATTTCTTGGTGAGAGACCTTAGGATTTTGTAGTTGATATCTTTATCAGACATCTCTCTACCAAGTTCTCGAAGCTTGTTTATAGACATTGTAATCCTTCCATCGAGTTCGTTGATGGTTTCGTTGGGCAGCATCTTCAGTTTTTCGAACTTCACCAGTTCGGCTTGTAGACGGCTGTCTTTTATCTGTTCATTTCCCTCGCATATCTCAGCTAGAGTATCCCACATTGCTTTTCATGATTTGAGATACTTAATCTTTCCTTGGTGACCTTATCCATGGTTTTCATGATAATATGCCTTGCGATAGTATCTAGAGAGTGTGCGACTTTCTTTCCTCTGCATCCATCAAATTTTGGGCTTTTACGCACAAGACTTCCCGGTGCAAAGTCTGGATCTCCTCCAACTGCAGGGTTGTCGTAGTATATGATGATGGGTCCTTTTTCGATGACTTCCATCATTCTGCCACTGATCGAACCTAGATGGTTGGACATATATATGGCCCAATCTGCATACTCATCGATTGAGAACTTTGGCAGATCATGATACATACCTGAGGTGTTATCCATGCTGAGTGATTTTGGAAAATGAATGAGTTTTAAAAACGGTTTTTCAAGATCGATTCGATTGACCACAAAGATTCTTCCTCAAGAATCGATGATACACAAAGTCGATTAGTGCAGTAGAACCAATTGCTCGATACCACTTGTAGGTCCCAAAGCGGGTTAGTGAGGGCGAAGTCTAGAGGGGAGGGTGAATAGACTTGAAAACTTTTTGTGCAGATCGGGTGTGAGGCGATTACTTTGATCGAGAGAAAGTGAATCGGTTTGAGGTGATAACCAACTTACTAATAGCTTTGAAAGGCGGTCGATTCGGTAACTATCGGTTTAAGCGATGTGTGCGGAAGCTTAAGTTTTACCGTGTGAAAAACCGGTTTTGATAAATCGATTCCAAAGTTAATCTTTTAATTAGTTGGTGAAGTGTCAAGTTTGATCGGATCGAAGCTTGGTGCTAAGCGATCTCAATTTGGAATATGTATCGCTTTTAAAGGTTGTGTGCGATTGTGTGTCGGTTAATCAAAGCGATAAAGGCACACAAGATTTATAGTGGTTCGGACAAACCGATCCTACGTCCACTCTTCCCTATCACAAGGGCACCTACTTAACCAATGGACTTTGTTTTTGTGTAAGTCCAACACAAGTACACCAACTAGATGTTTAAAGAGTTCACACTCAACCGATCCGGAGATCGGAACTAGAAACCCTAGTGCGAAATCTTGCTAAACAACTTAACCTAACTGGGGGTTTGGGTAAGATTGTTTTTGGTTCAACTATGAAATTTTTTTTCTTGCGTATAAGCGACCTAAATGACTAGATGAAAAGATTTCTATGCTAAGAACTTTATGGGATGAACACTTAATAAAATTAATCTTCTTGTTCGTGTTCTTGGCGGAAATCGATATTAGCTTGAGCTTCTTGATTGTTCGGCGTTCCGTTCCTTGTTTTCACTCTGAAGTGTGATCCCATATTTATAGACCTTGAAATCAAAAGAGCCGTTGGAGAGCAATTTGAATTTCGGGCTATATTTGTAGAACTTGCGAGCTTGATGTGACGAGCTTGGGGAATGGCATGGCGAAAAGCGTGAAAAAGTGTTTTTATAGCCGTTACAGAGAAGCATCATCAAATCCCATAATTGTCGGCTCCGATCATACGTGTCTTGTTCTTATTGGATAGCAGACTCACTTTTCAGTGTTTGTTCTTCCAACTAAGGTTGACATTCTTCTTGTTCAGATCATCGACGTATGATTAAGTGAAACATCAGATTTCACTGGTGGTGACTTTGATCGATCTGAAGCGAATCGATCTACTGATAAGTCTTCGGTGCGGTTGACTTAGCTTCAACTAGCAGACTCGGCTGATGTAGGTCTTCTGGTCTGATCTTCAAGTATTCTGAGTTTGAGCTTTATGACTTCAGCTGAGATATCTGACTAGATCAGATCGATCTGATCTTCTGTTCTTGTCTTGCATTCTGGCCTGTCGGATATCAACTGTCTTTTGAGTCTTCAGATCTGACCTATACATATTGAGTTTCCCCCTCAATATGTGACCTATCTATTTCATCAGTTGTTCTATACAATCATTATTAACTGGTCTCCTATAGCAGGTAATATAAACATCAGTCAGCTAACAGGTCTGACTGGTCCTATTACATGTGTTTTTGGAACTTTCATCAAAACTATAAATTTCCCAACATCTTCCTATTGTAAGTCAAAGCAATAAATATTAATTTCACACGATCCTATTTAAGGGACGGAGATTAAGAAACAATACACCACTGAGGTCTAATTCTTGTATATTCGGTACCGAAGAATTTATCCTCCTGTAGGTCCTATTCAGCGCATCCAAATGCAATAGTATAATCTCTTGGTCAAGACAAGCCAATCCGAGTCTTATACATCAACCTTTCATGATGGTTTGTTCATTTCCATCTAGGTTGTGAATTTGTACTTAATTACGAGGAGCTGTTAATTTGATCTTCTGTGATCTGGTATCACCAAATTAACTACAACGTAATACGTACTGACTTTATTGAACGGGTTTGCAATAAATATATATAACATTCATTCATATTTAAATGCAACAGTGATTAATAATTTATTTCAGTAAATAAATACGAAAACTCAGTTTGGTTATACAAAGTAAAAGCATACTTTTTAGTATAACCCCAACAATGGCATGGCAAGAAGCCAAATTTCTCTCACATTGGAACATGGGGTTGCCCCGCGTTTGTGAAGAAAATGCTCACTGACAAGTTTGAATCAAAAGGTGAAAAGGGTTATTTTGTGGGATATCCTAAGGAAATTAGAGGATATTATTTCTATCTACATCAGAAACAAACAGTGATTGTTTCAAGGCAGGCTAAATTCCTTGAAGAAGACTACCTCTTCAAGGAACAAAGCTGTAAGACAATAGAACTTGAAGAAATTCAAGAACCACAACTTAACAAGGAGAGCAACATGATAAAGAATCAGTGGGAGCATTCAGCAGCTCACATGGTGGAAGTTTATCACTAAGTGATCCTCTTTTAGCCAGTGGGAGCGTAATTGGAGTTGCATTGCCCGAGCAATGAACTCCAAGTGGGATGAATGAGAACATCATAGTTCAAACTCTCGCCCAAGAGGCATCCGGAATTGCTCAAGGAGCATCCGGATATGTCGCTCTTGAGTTCTCCCCGGTCGACGATGAAATCACCGCACCACAAAATTTTCACGATCAGAATGTGCAGCCTGAGCAACCACAACTCCATAAGTCCACTAGAGTTCGTAATCCACCCACAAGATATTATGGTTTCCTCGTAGAGGAGCATGATGAAGTGGAGATCCTGGATAAGGACGAACCTAGAACTTACATTGAGGCAACATTAGATGTTGACTCAAAGAAGTGGCATGAAGCCATGAAATCCGAGATGGACTCGATGTACCTCAATCAAGTTTGGAACTTGGTTGAATTGCCGAAAGGGTTTAGACCCATAGGTTGCAAGTGGGTCTTCAAACGGAAGACCAATGCAAATGGCAAGGTACAAACCTACAAAGCTAGGTTGGTGGCAAAAGGTTACAGTCAACGCGAAGGCATTGACTATGACGAAACTTTCTCACCAGTTGTTAAGATCAAGTCCATTCGAATTTTACTTGTGATAGTAGCACACCTAGATTATGAGATTTGGCAGATGGATGTCAAAACAGCTTTCCTTAATGGCAACATTGATAAGGAAGTGTTCATGACTCAACCTGAAGGTTTTATATCAAAACCAAAATATAATCTTGTGTGCAAGCTTAAACGGTCCATTTATGGAATGAAGCAAGCTTCCAGGAGTTGGAATATCCGATTTGATGAAGCTGTCAAATCATTTGACTTCGTCAGAAACTCGGAAGATCCGTGCGTCTATCGGAAATGCTGTGGGAAGAACATTGTATTCATAGTTGTGTATGTCGAGGACATACTCATTATGGGAAACAATATCCCACTCATGCAGTCCGTGAAAGAATGGCTGTCAAGGACCTTCATGATGAAGGATCTTGGTGAGGCATGATACATCTTAGGGATCAAGATCCATAGGGATAGATCCAAGATAATGTTGGGACTGTCACAGTCAACCTACGTAGATAAGGTGTTAAAGCGATTAGCGATGGAGAACTTTAAGAGAGGTTCTCTACCGGCATGTCATGGGATAAAGCTGTCTATGAAGGATTGTCCTTCCACAGACGCTGGTATCCGGCGCATGAAGGATATACCATATGCATCCGCAATTGGCTCCATCATGTACGCCATGACTTGCACTAGGCCAGATGTGGCCTTCGCTATCAGCACTACTGATAGATACCAACAGAATCTGGGTGAACCCCACTGGATTGTTGTCAAGAGAATTCTTAAGTACCTCAGACGTACTAAAGATTGCTTTCTGGTCTACGGAGGTCAGTCAGAGCTAGTCGCGACCGGCTATGCTGACGAAAGTTTCCAATCCGATTGTGATGATTACAAGTCACAGTCGGGCTATGTCTTCGTTATCAATGGTGGGGCGGTTAGTTAGAATTGTTCAAAGCAAGATACTACCGCTGATTCAACAACCGAAGCTGAGTACATTGCTACGGCAGAAGCTGTCAAAGAAGCTATCTGGATAATACACTTCTTAAATGAACTAGGGGTAGTTCCGAGTGCCAGCAGTCCAATAAAGTTATATTGTGACAACACTGGTGCGGTTGCGCAAGCTAAGGAACCGAGATCCAATAACAGAAACAAGCATGTACCTAGGCGTTATCACTTGATTAGAGAGATAATCGCTAGAGGAGAGATAGAATTAGAACGTGTCCCCACGGAGGATAATCTGGCTGATCCTTTCACCAAGGCTTTGAGCGTTCATGTACACACTAGACATTTTGATGGTCTAGGGGTTAGGCATGTAGGTGATTGACTTTAGTCCAAGTGGGAGATTGTTAGTGTTAGTGTCCTAGAGACAATCCTTTGTAAGGACATAATACTCAGATAATATTCGGTATTGCTTTAATATTATTATTTGTTTAATATTAAATGTATGGCGTTACACTCATTAGAATATTATGTTTGATTGTTTGCATTTATTCTTACATGTGTTCCCTTGAGTCACTGTTGTCATTGAGTGAGTAAGAACTCAGATGACTTAAGCATGATTCTTAAATAGCCCCAATCGAGGATCATTAAGAAAGGGATATTGATGATGCAATGGAGATTGATGTGCGATCTGTATCATACTCTTAGAGAGTGTAGTAATATCTCACTTACTAAGAGATACTAGGTATCTCATGATGGATGCACAAATACTATAGAGGGTATTGGTATACCCATCCGACAAACCGTTTGATGTAGTTCCACTATATGTGTCTACGGGTGTCTCGGTTAGTTGGAGCAATGCGATACTCCTTAGACTTGAGGTCAATGCGCACGACATGTGTGGAGTGATGAACTTTGACCATGACCGATGCTTGCACCCTTCCATGGGTAGATATGGCTTGGATTGGGTTCAACACGAAGTGCATGTGCGTGGTAGTTGAGCCAAGAAAAGGATTCATTTCTTAAAGTGGATTTAGAGAGAATACTCACCTTCTTATCATAATTGGTCAAAGTCATTGGCCAATGCACGTCAACTTGGACTTTGTGGCCAAGTGTGACATAAGTGATCAATTAGTGATTTGGGATAAAGTGATTAAGTTATTTGAATAGACACTTCATCATGTTCAAGACTAATCGAGTATTCGTGAATGAAAGGAAGAAATCGTAATAGCCCACGTTACAGTTACATGTAGTTTCATGTTTCTCGCAACGTACCTCATATATTGAGAATTTCTGATTTATTGACTAGGAATCAATTAAGACTGTTAGTTTGACTAATCGCTCGGTATATGAAGGTCTATGGGTCACACAACAAGTAGTTCCCTTTTACGGATTATAGTTGGTTGATTAAATGTTAAATTGGATTTAATATTTAATTTATGGAGTAGTAATTAATAATAGATTAATTTGGAATTAATAATTATTAATATTTAATTAAATTAGATTTAATTAAATAAGAATTCCCAATAATTATATTTGGAATATAATTGTAGGATTTAATGTATATGGAAATAAATCGTAGAGATTTTCATATTAGGAATTTAAATCCATAGAGATTTATATTTAGGAAATTAAATTAAAAGGAATTAATTTAATTCAAGATTAGGGTTTTTATTTCCCTAATTGGGCTAGCTTATGATTTAAGCTGAGCCTCCCTATATATATACAAGCTCTTGGGAATTCACAAACAACGTTACTTCATATTTTCTGCATAAGATCTAGAGTTTGGATTTTCCTAGCAAATCTGTCTCGGGATTCAGCGCTGGCAAATCCGTGCAAGTCTGTAATTGGGGATTACGTGGATACCGTAGTAGAGGAATCTGCACTCGAGTTACTGTAAGATTTCTCGTTATGATTATTGTAATTTGTATGCAATTAATTGTTCGTTGTTGGTGAACTTTAATTTCCGCTGCGCATGTGATTATGTGTTTTACGTGCCTCTATTTTTCAACATTTGCCACTAACCTAGCCTTGTAGGTTTGTACCTTACCGTTTGCATCAGTCTTACTCTTGTAGACCCATTTACAACCTATGGGTTTTACCCCTTTCGGCAACTCAACCAAGTCCCAAACTTAATTGGTGTACATCGAGTCCATCTCGGATTTCATGGCTTCTTGCCACTTCTCTGAGTCAACGTCTAATTTTGCCTCAGTGTAAGTTCTGGGATCGTCTTTGTCTGGAATCTCCACATAATCATGTTCCTCTACGAGAAACCATAATATCTAGTGGGCGGATTACGAATCCTAGTAGACTTACAGAGTTGTGTTTGTGCATACCGTACATTTTGATCGTGAAAATTTTGTGGTGCATCGATTTCATCAATATCCGGAGAGTCCTCAAGAGCAACACTTTCTGATGCCTCTTGGGCGGGAGTTTGAACTATGTTGTTCTCATTCAGCCCACTTGGAGTTTGTTGTGAAGGCAATGCAACTCCAATTACTCTCCCACTAGCTGAAAGAGGATCACTAAGTGATAAACTTCCACCATGTGAGCTGCTGAATGCTCTCACTGATTCCTTGTCACATTTCTTTGACAAGATATCAGCCTCTTGATTATCTTGCGGTTCTTGAATTTCTTTAAGTTCTATCATCTTACGGCCTTGGTCCTTGAAGACATAGTCTTCTTCGAGTAACCTAGCCTGCCTAGAAACAATTATTATTTTTTTCTCAGGTAGATAGAAATAATATCCTCTCGTTTCCATAGGATATCCCACAAGGTAACCCTTCTCACCTTTGGATTCCAACTGATCAGGGATCATCTTTTACACAATCTTGGGGCAACCCCACGTTTTGATATGTGAAAAAGTTGGCTTCTTGCCACACCATAGTTCATATGGCGTATGTTTAACTGATTTAGATGGAATCCTATTCTGGATGTAAATTGAGGTTTGTAATGCGTATCCCCATAAGAATGTAGGGAGAGAAGAAAAGCTCATCATGGACCTTACCATGTCTAACAAGGTTCGGTTTCTCCTCTCGGATACTCCGTTCATCTGCGGTGTTCCTGGAGGAGTCCATTGAGATTGGATTCCATGTAACTTCAAGTAATCCATGAACTCATGGCTAAGGTATTCACCTCCTCGATCCGATCGAAGAGTCTTTATACTCTTACCAAGTTGCTTCTCTACTTCAGCTTTGAATTCCTTGAATTTCTCAAAAGATTCAGATTTGTGTTTCATAAGATACACGTATCCATATCTTGAGAAATTGTCAGTAAAGGTGATGAAGTAGGCTAAGTGACCCCTAGCTAGAGTGGGCAATGGTCCACAGACATCACTGTGGATCAACTCTAGAACTTCTTTGTCATGAATCCCTTTCCCAGAAAAGGGTTTGTTGGTTATCTTGCCCTTGAGACATGATTCACAATTTCCATAAGACTCAAAGTCGAATGGGGTTAAGTTGTCTAACTTTCTTAACCTTGCAATTATATTCTCATTTGCATGACCAAGCCTACAATGCCACAAGTAAGTCGGGTTTTCATGATTACTAAGTTTGAGTAGTTTGTTTTGTATATTAAGAATATCATGTCCACAATGCAACAAATATAAACCATTCGATAAAGGAGCATTATATGCGAAAAATAACAATTATTATTTGCAAAATGGAAGGAATACCCTTCAATGTCTAACATAGGAATTGAAATAATTTTGCGAGTAATAGAAGGAACAAAATAACAATTATTTAGTTCAAGTCTAAAACCAGAGGGTAAGTCTAAAACATAAACGCCAACACGTTCAGCAGCAACTCTTGCTCCATTCCCAACATGTAGGGCGACTTCACCCGGCCTAACTGCTCTGCTATGCTTGAGACCCTGCGCATTAGTACAAATGTGTGAGCCACAACCGGTATCCAATACCCAGCAGTTAATATCATTTGTGGACATGTTTATCTCAATAACAAACATACCTGTTCCAGTGGCTGAGACACCTTGTGCCTTCATTTCAGCTACTAGAACTTTACAGTCTTTCTTCCAATGCCCCTTTTGCTTGTAGTGGAGGCATACATCCTTGTCCACCCTCTCCTTCTTTTGAATTCCACCTTTGGGCTTAAGGAAGTTCGTCTTAGAGCCTTTCTTTGCCTTGCCCCTTCGCTTCTTCTTTCCTTTCGGAGCAGAAGAAGTAGAGGCACTCAGCATGAGCACGGGCTTTTCCTTAGCAGTGGAAGACTCAAAAGACTTTAGCATGTTATGCAGCTCGGGCATAATCGATTCTGTCTTATTCATATTAAAGTTTACAACGAAACTCACATATGAATCGGGACTTGACTGAAGAATGACATAAACAGTAAAGTTGGTTTGAGCTCAATGCCCAACCGACCAAGTTTCTCGATTAACCCTATCATCTTCAACACATGAGGAGAAACCTTCCCTCCTTCAGACATTCGGCATCTAAACAGATCTCTCATCACTTCATAAATCTCGGGCGAGATTGAGAATCAAAAGATCCGCCCGGATGCTTTGATCATCTCGAAGGGAAGCATTCTCTCATGCTGCCTTTGCTACTCGGGAGTCATCCCGAGGAGCATAACACACTAGCCTGGGAAGCATCATTTTGATGCTTCTTCTGAGCTTCGGCGTCAAACGCCTCGGCTCCTTCAGTACCAGCCTCCGGGTTAGCAGGGATTGGCATGTCCAACACGTACTCAATCTTTTCTTGCACCAAACGCAAGTTTCGGTGCCAGTCGAGAAAATTTGGCCCAGCCAATTTGTTCGTTTCCAAAACGCTTCTCAGTGATAAGTTATTCATTTCAAAAATCCTAGAGAAATAAAATAAAACTAGAATTAAAACACATAATTCCTATGATCAATATTCAGCAATCAAAATAAACATGGCCTTTCAAATTTATTTTATCTCCATTATTTTTCACATATTCAAAGACCTCATCGGAAGAATACGAATTTATATCTAATATAAATTTAATGGACTAGGATCCACATTCCTACTATCATAATATCTGTTTGGGCTGATTACTATGACAGCATAACTGGTAGGTCTCCAAATCAATTGCAAAATTTGCAACTCCTAGTTGATTGAACCTAGTTCAATCAGGTGCCCCTTGACTTTCGTTTCCTTGCTTGGGCTGGTGAAACAAAGTCAAGTTGATTTACAACCATCAAGCAGCGACACTATGTGTCCCTATAAAAGTCCCGTTAGATGTAGATCCGAGCAAAAGACTTGGGCACTCATTGGAATGAAATCTCCGGTTTACTTTTAATTTCGATGGAAGGCATCGTTCAAATTAATGAGGAACATTTTCAAAGGCGGGGTATTAATTGCTTAATCGAGATCCAAAATGTTAATCTATATCACATCTGAGCAATTATTGGGCGTCGCCTACCCAAACATAATTTTACACGGACTAACACTTATATGGGCGCCGTCTACCCAAACAATAAATACGGTCCGACAGTTATTGAGTGTCGCCTACCCAAACAGTTATAATGCGGACTCTAAAGCGTTTAACTAATTAAATTTTAAAAATTAGTTAAAAAGTGGGATTTAATATTTTCTTTTTAACCGAATTTCAAAATCCAGTTTTAATTCGATTTTAAATTATTAAAATAATTAATCCAATTAGTTTATTAATATGATTAATCTAATTAATCATAACTTAAAAGTCCAACTTTTAATTTTAATTTTAAAATTAATCCAATTAATCTTAAAGAACATTTTTAATTAAGTTCTCATCAAGGCTCAAGTGCAATTTCAAAAATTGCACGGAGGGGCTTGTTTGAAATCTAATTTGCCAACAACCCCTCCGTCATCATAGCCCAAAATTCATCTCACAATCGGGACAACCGAAACCAACAATTCATTCCTAGTTCGTCAGAATTAATCTAATCAATCATCGAACAGTCAATTTTGGTACCTAATTTGCTCAATCATTCGAATCAGTCCAACCAAAACCGAAAGATACAACCCACACTACTTAAACACTACACAGAACCAAAAGGTGCAACTGTCGATAATGCAATAAATAGAGCACCAAAGAGGATGGTAAGCGACAGCGCGTGCGAGCGTGTTACCGTCGCTGCTAGGAGCGCGCGGGCGACTCGCCACCGCTGCTAGGCGTGCGCGGGCGACTCGCCGCAGCTGCCATACATTACCCCTCGAATCACCCATCGGGGGTGATTGTTTTCGAATCGAGGAATTGAAAGCAGCAAAGGAGCAATGCGAAAACGGCGATCGAGTTGCGATCGACGCGCGCACCGATTGAGAACTGCATGATGCAGCGTTGGACCCTCGCGGTGGCGCACCACCGTGGGTGTCATGAAATTGGGGCTTGCCTCATCGAATTCGTCGAAAGAAAACGAGAGCAACGCCGTCGATTTTGCCGGTTAATGAACGGGCACCGCCTAGCGAGCGCGAGTCCAATTTTGCCACCGCGGTTCTTCGCTCGAAATCGGTCCGACACGTTATCCTAAAACCAACGTGGGTCATGGGGCTTCATCCCTGACTCGTGAGATGTTACAGACGCTCGCAAGGACGAGGACGAGTCCGAACGATGACGAGGTGGCGGCAGTGAACCAAGAGGCAGAAAGGGTTTTGCAGGAAACCCTAATTGGGTATGAGCGAAGAAGACGATTCCTATGGGAACCGAGCAAAAAAAATTATGGGTGCGCTTTTTTTCAAAAACAGAACAACCGCACCCCCTTTCTAAATAAAAAATTCTTATTTCAAAACATATTAATTATGTAATTAAAACGGGAGCCTGAGCTCTGATACCACTATTGGAATATAGAGGCACGTAAAACACGTAATCACATGCACAACGAAAATTAAAGTTCACCAACAACGAACAATTATTTGCATACAGATTACAATAATCATAACGAGAAATCTTATAGTAACTCGAGAGTAGATTTCTCTACTACGGTATCCACGTAATCCCCAATTACGGACTTGCACAGATTTACCAGCGTTGAATCCCGAGACAGATTTGCTAGGAAAATCCAAACTCTAGATCTTATGGAGAAAAATATGAAGTAATATTGTTTGTGAATCCAACAGCTTGTATATATAGGGAGGCTTAGCTTATTTCCCAAGCTAGACCAATTAGGGAAATAAAATCCCTAATCTTGAATTAAATTAATTCATTTTAATTTAATTCCCTAAATATAAATCTCTACGAATTTAAATGCCTTATATGAAAATCTCTACGATTTATTTTCATATACATTAAATCCTACAATTATATTCCAAATATAATTATTGGGAATTCTTATTTAATTAAATCTAATTTAATTAAATATTAATAATAATTAATTATTAACTATTATTAATAAATTCTCCATAAATTAAATATTAAATTACTTCTCCATAAATTAAATATTAAATCCAATTTAACATTTAATCAACCAACTATAATCCGTAAAATGGAACTACTTGTTATGTGACCCATAGGCCCTCATATACCGAGCGATTAGTCAAACTAACGGTCTTAATTGAACCCTAGTCAATAAATCAGACATTCTCAATATATGAGGTACGTTGCGAGAAACATGCAACTACCTGTAACTGAAACATTGGAAATTGTGATTTTCTCCTTTCATTCACGAATACTCGATTAGTCTTGAACATGATGAAGTGTCTATTCAAATAACTTAATCAATTTATCTCAAATCACTAATTGATTATTAGTGTCACACTTAGTCACAAAGTCTAAGTTGACGTGCATTGGCCAATGACTTAGATCCAATTACGATGAGAAGATGAGTATTATCTCTAAATCCACTTTGAGAAATGAATCATTTACTTGGCTCAACTACCACGCACATACACTTTGTGATGAACCCAATCCAAGCCATATCTACCCATAGACGGGTGCAAGCGTCGGTCATGGTCAAAGTTCATCATTCCACACATGTCGTGCGTATTGACCTCAAGTCAAAGGAGTATCGCATTGCTCCCACTAACCGAGACACCCGTAGACACATATAGTAGAACTACATCGAACGGTTTCTCGGATGGGTATACCAATACCCTCTAAAGTATTTGTGCATCCATCATGAGATACCTAGTATCTCGTAGTAAGTGAGATCTTACTACACTCTCTAAGAGTATGATGAATATCGCACACCAATCTCCATTGCATCATCAATATCCCTTTCTTGATGATCCTCGATTTGGGCTATTTAAGAATCATGCTTAAGTCATCTGAGTTCTCACTCACTCAATGACGAACTCAGATGACAGCCGTGACTCAAGGGAATACATATAAGAATAAATGCAAACAATCAAACATAATATTATAATTAGTGCAACGCCATACATTTAATATTAAACCAATACTGAATATTATCTAAGTATTATGTCCTTACAAAGGATTATCTCTAGGACACTAACACTAAGAGATTCGAATCTCTCACGGTTGAATTCACCTTGAATCGCATCTGCTTCGCTTGCCTCGCCATTATCACGTCTCAATCTACAACTTTTGATTTGGATTTAGGTCGATTCGATCATTGTGGTTGCTTGGATATGACTCCTAGAATGGCTGCAGCGGTGAATCGCCCACACGCGCCTAGCGGGGGTGGGGACTCGCCTGCACGCGCCGCTCACTTGTCTTGTATGCAATTTTTCTGTTGCAGATTAATGTTTTGGTTTTGGGATTTTTCTGATGGGAACTAAACTCGATTATTGATGGTTTGTATGATTAATTAGATTGAATCTGATGAACTGTAATGTTGAATTATTGGTTTCGGAGTCCCGATTGGAAAGGAGGTTTTGGGTATTGGGCTGTGATGAGGGAATGACCGTGTTGCGAATTTCAAATAAGTCCTTCCGTGCAATTTTTTAAATTGCACTTGAGCCCTTGATAAAAACCTAATTAAAGCATTTAAAATTAATTGAATTAATTTTAATAAGAATTAAAGGTTGGACCTTAATGGTATAATTAATTGGATTAATTATTGAAGTTTAATAATTTTAAAATTAAATTTAAAATTGGATTTAAAATTTATTTTTAAAAGAATTATTAAATCTTACTAAAATGCATTAGTTGGACTAATGACGGACTTAATTAATTGGATTAATTAAAGGTTAAAATATTAATAATGAATTTAATTATTAAAACTTGATTTTTAAAATTGGATTTTAAAACTATAATTTAAATGATTAAACGGGTTATTAATTCCCACTTGGTTAGCGTGTTTTATATTCTGTTAACGCCTTTTACGTCCGCATTATAATTGTTTGGGCAGGCGGCGCCCAATACTTGTGGGACCGTATTATTGTTTGGGTAGACGGCGCCCATATAAGTGTTAGTCCGTGTGAAATCATGTTTGGGTAGACGGCGCTCAATAATTGCTCAAATGTGATATAGATTAACATGTTGGATCTCGATTAAGCAATTAATACCCCGCCTTTAAAATGTTCCTCACTAAAATATGGTTTTCTCATTGGTTTGATAAGATGTCTTCCATCAAAATTAAAAGAAAACCGGAGATTTCGTTCCAATGAGTATTTAAGGCCCTCGTCTTTTGCTCGGATCTACATCTAACGTAACTTTTATAGGAACATGTAAGGTCGGCCGCTTGATGGTTGTAAACTAACTTAACTTTATTTAACTCGCCCTCGCGGGGACAAAGGGTAAGGGACATCAGTGGAACTAGGTTCGACAAACTAGGAGTTGCAGTTTGCAATTGGTTTAGAGACCTACCAGTGATATTCAGCCCTCGCTGGGATTATAATAGTAGTAATGTGGATCCTAGTCCATTATGATTTATATTAGATATGAATTCGTACTTTTTCGATGAGGTCGTTAAGTATGTGAAAATAATGGAGACAAAATAAACACAAAAGAAAGGCCATGTTTATTTTGATTGCTGAGTATTGATCATAGGAATTATGTGTTTTAATTCAGTTTTATTTTATTTCTCTTGGTTAGTTGAAATGTATAACTGTTATTGAGATATGTTTTGGAAACAAACAAATTGGCTAGGCCAAATTTTCTGGACTAGCACCGTAACATGTGTTTGGTGCTAAGGCAAGAAAAGATTGAGTATGTGTTGGACACGTATATCCCGGTTACCCTTAAAGCTGGTACTCTGAGGCAGCCACGTTTGACGTAGCAGCTCAGAAGAAGCATCAAGAGGATGTTTCCCAGGCTCAGTATATGATGTTGCACGGCATGACTCCCGAATTGCATAGGCAACATGAGAAAATGAGTCCCTTCTAAATGCTCAAGAATCTGAAGGATCTCTTTGATTCTGAATCTCGTTCTGAGATTTATGAAGTGATGAGAGATCTGTTCATATGTCGGTTAGCTAAAGAAGAGAAGATTTCACCTCATTTGTTTAAGATGATATGCCTAATTGATAAACTTGGTAATTTAGGCTTTGAGCTAAAAGACCAACGTTTTCATTTATGCTATCCCCCAGTCACTCTCTAATTCATATTCTACCTTCATTGTGAACTATAATATGAATAAGACGGATGCGACCATGCCTGAACTTCACAACGTGCTCAAGACTTTTGAGTTCACTATCACTAAGATAGTGTTCAAAAGAAGGAGCGGGTAGACAAGGATGTGTGCCTCTACTGCAAGTATAAGAGGGCACCGGAAGAAGGATTGAAAGGTTTTGGTTGCTAAAAAGAAGGCATTAGGTGCTTCTAGCACTAGAACATATATGTTTGTTATAAAGATAAACATGTCCATTAATAACACTAACTACTTGGTATTGGATACCGGATTTGGCTCTCACATTTGTACTAATGTGAAAGGGGCTCATGTGTCTTAGGACAGTTATAGAGGGTGAAGTCGTCTTACACGTGGAAATGAAGCAAGAGTTGCTGACTGAACGTATGGGGACTTATGTGTTAGACTTACCCTTTGGTTTTAGATTAGAACTTAATGATTGACATCTAGTTCTTTCTATTACTCGCAACATGCATTTGTTGCATTGTGGATGTGATGTTCTTAATATACAAAGTAAAAGACTCAAACTTAGTAATCATGAAAACCCGACTTACTTATGGAATAGTAGACTTGATCATGTAAATGAGAAAGGAATTGCAAGGTTAAGAAAGTTAGACTACTTAACCCCATTTGACTTTGAGCCTTATGGAGATTGCAAACCTTGTCTCATGGGCAAGATGATCGGTAAACCCTTTATGAGAAAGAGGTTCGTGCCAAAGGAGTTCTAGAGTTGATCCACAATGATGTCTCTGGACCATTGGCCACTCTAGCTAAGGTTCACTTCGCCTACCTCATCATTTTTACTGATGATTTCTCGAGATATGGATATGTGTATCTTATGAAACACAAATCCGAATCTTTTGAGAAATTCAAAGAGTTTAAGGCTGAAGTAGAGAAATAACTTGGTAATAGTATCAAGACTCTTCGATCGGATCGAGGAAATGAATACCTTAGCCATGAATTCACTTATTACTTAAAGTTACAATTGACTCCTCCCGGAACACCTAAGATGAATGTTGTGTCCGAGAGAAGAAACCAAACCCTGTTAGACATGGTGAGGTCCATGATGAGCTTTTCCTGTCTTCCAACATTCATATGGGATACACGTTACAAACCTCAATTTACATTCTGGATAGGATTCCATCTAAATCGGTTGAGCATACACCATATGAACTATGATGTGGCAAGAAGCCAACTTTTACACATATTATGTTGGGGAATTTATTGCCCGGATCTATTCGGGATGAATATTTAAATACAAATTTAATTCTGATAATTATTACTAGCATGAATTAACCCATATTAATTCAAATAATAATTTCAACAACAAATCATGCATATAAACAATTCACGTAAATCCTACGCATGCGGAAATACTACGAGTTTACGTGAACTTACCTCTTGGAATGACAATGGTCTTATATATGAAAACACACCAAAAGTCCTTTCCAAGTATTCCCTAGTTCTTGCTCGACAATCCGGTGGAAGGATACTCGCGAACAATTAACAAAAGGAAAAATAAATTTTGTTGCACCACTTTTGTGGATTTACTAATTTTTCCAGCACATGGAATTGCACTTGGGAATGAAAGAATCATCCCCTATTTATAGATGGGTGTGGTGGGCGATTTTTACGGAAGAAAACAATGTGGGAAAATCTTTTCTTTGACTCCAAGAAATCTTGAATATATCTCCTATATTCTTTTCCCCATAATTAAAATATTCCACAAAAATCACACCTCATCATGCTATGGTGATTTTCGAAAAAAAGGGGGAACAAGAATCCAAGATTTGGATCTTCTTGAATTTATGAGATATATCTTCCATAATATCTTTTCAAGAAAATCAAGAAAATCTTTCTTTTCCCTTTTTCTCCAAAATTTCGAAAATAACTATATGAATAACCAAGTGGGAGATTTCTTGAATTTAATGAGATAATCTTGTATTCCAAGAATACATATCTTCATTCCATAACAAAATTCAAAGAAAATCTTTCTCCCCTTTTATCCATAATTTTCGAAAAAAACAAGGAAAAATAGGCAAAAAATTTATTTTATTTTTAAACACCTTTTTCAGTTATTGGACTTTATCTTGGGCTACTTGGGGGGCCTTTAGGAGAATTAAGATTGAACCTTCCAATGGACCTTGAATTATCAATATTGAGCCACAATATTATTCAAGCCCATATATTAATTAATCCCACTACATAATTAATATTGCACTATCCATCTTAACCCATATTACAGTTAATATGGCTCCCGATTATTATTTCCCGTGTTTAAGATTATATAGCCCATTAATTAATTCAAGCCACTGAAATAGCTTTCTATTAATTAATATCTTTTATCCTTGGTAAAGGAACGGTTCAACATTATTATCCATACCGAAAACTAGTTCCACTTGCAAGATTTGGTATGATAAAACTAATGAACCTCCCAAGGGGGCAAATCGAACAAGCGTACTTGCACACGATTCTCCGTATTAAATCTTAGCAATCGCATGTGACCAATAATATTGCCCAAGATATAGGGTATTGAATCTCACTGATTCTCTTCCCATAATAAGTCAAAGCAATAGTTACTAACCACACGCAATCCTATTTAAGGGACGAAGATTAAGAAATAACTAACCACTGAGGTCTAATTCTTCCCAGTTCAGTTCTGAAGAATTTATCCTCCTGTAGGTCCTCTTCAATGCATCAGTCATGCACTAATGTAATCTCTTGGTCAAGACAAACCAATCTGGGCCTTACACTACAACCTTTCACGATGGATTGTTCATTTCCGTCTAGGTCGTGAATGGTGTACTTTTAGTTACAAGGAACTGTTAATTTAATCTTCTGTGATCTTGGTATCACTAAATTAACTACAATGTAACACGTACTATTTATTGAACAGTTATGCAGTAAATATATGTAACATTCGATGATATTTAAAGCATCAGTGATAAACAATTTATTTCAGTAAATAAGTCTGAAATTCAGTTAGTCTGATTATACAAAGTAAAAACATACTTTCCAGTATAATCCCAATATATTAAACATGGGGTTGCCCCGTGATTGTGAAAAGGATGCTTACCGACAAGTTGGAATCCAAAGGTGAAAAAGGTTACTTTGTGGGATATCCTAAGGAAACTAAGCGATACTACTCTATCTACCTAAGAAATAATCAGTGATTGTTTCTAGGCAGACCAAGTTCCTCGAAGAAGACTATGTCTTTAAGGAACAAGGTCGTAAGCTGATAGAACTTGAAGAAATTCAAGAACCTCAAATTAACAAAAAGACTGATATCTTGTCAAAGCAACATGATAAGGAATCAGTGGGAGCATTCAGCGACTTTCACGGTGGGAGTCTTTCACTAGGTGATCGTCTTTCAGCCAGTGGGAGCGTAATTGGAGTAGGCTTGCCAGTGCAAGAACCTCCAAGTGGGCTGAACGAGAACAACATAGTTCAAACTCCCACCCAAGAGGCATCTGAAAGTGTAGCTCTTGAGGACTCTCTGAACATTGATGAAATCAATGCACCACAAAATTTTCACGATCAGAATGTACAGCCTGCACAACCACAGCTCCGTAAGTCAATTAGGAATTGTAATCCACCCATTAGATACAGTTACCTCTTGGAGGAACTCAATAATATGAACATACCGGATAAGGACGATCCTAATACTTATTCTGATATTGATTCAGGGAAGTGGCATGAAGCCATGAAATCCGAGATGGACTCGATGTACACCAATCAAGTCTAGGACTTGGTTGAGTTGCCTAAAGGGGTTAGACCCATATGTTGCAAATGGGTCCTCAAGAGAGAGACTGATGCAAATGGCAAAGTACAAACCTACAAAGCTAGGTTAGTAACGAAGGGTTATAGTCAATGCGAAAGCACTGACTGTGATGAGACCTTCTCACCAGTTGCAAAGATAAAGTCCATTCGAATTTTACTTGCGATAGGAGCACACTATGATTATGAGATTTGGTAGATGGATGTCAAAATAGCTCTCCTCAATGGAAACATTGATAAGGAAGTGTTTATGACTCAACCGGAAGGGTTCATATCTAAGCCAAATTCTAATCTTGTATGCAAGCTAAATATATCCACTCATGGATTGAAACAAGCTTCTAGGAGTTGGGATATCCGATTTGATGAAGCTATCAAGTTTTGACTTCATCAGAAATTCAGAAGATCCTTGCGTTTATTGTAAACGCAGCGGGAAGAATATTATTTTCATAATCGAGTATGTCGATGACATATTGATTTTGGGAAATAATTTCCCGTTAATGCAGTCCGTTAAAGATTTGTTATTAAAGACCTTCATGATGAAGGGTCTTGGTGAAGCCTGTTACATCCTAGGGATCAAGATCCACAAGGATAGATCCAAGAGGATGTTGAGGCTGTCACAGTCCACCTATGTAGACAAGGTGTTGAAGCGTTTTGCGATAGAGAACTATAAGAGAGGATCTATATCGGCAAATCATTGGATAAAGCTATCAAAGAAGGATTGTCCTTCTGTTGAAGCTGATATCAAGCACATGGAAGATGTCCCATATGCATACGCAATTGGGTCAATCATGTACGTCATGACTTGCATTAGGCCAGACGTGGCCTACGCTATCAACATCACTTGTAGATACCAACAGAATTCGGGTGAGTCTCACTGGATTGTTGTCAAGATCATTCTGAAGTATCTTAGATGAACTAAAGAATGTTTCCTTGTCTATGGTGGAAAGTCTGAACTAGTAGTGACTGGTTATGCTGATGCAAGTTTCCAATCCGATTGTGATGATTACAAATCACAGTCAGGTTATGTTTCAATCTCAATAATGAGGCGGTCAGTTGGAATGATTCCAAGCAAAAGGACCACAGATTCAACAACCGAAGTTGAGTACATTGTTGTATCAGAAGTCTCAAGGAGGTTGTCTGGATTTTATGGTTCTTAAGAGAATTGGGGGTAGTTTTGAGTGTCAGTTGTCTAATAAAGTTTATTAAGACAACGTTGGTGCGAATGCGCAAGCAAAGGAACTGAGATCAATAAACAGAAACAACCATGTACCCAGACTTATCATTTTGATCCGAGAGATCATAAGGATAGGAGAAATGAAATTAAAATGTATTCCCATATATTTAATTTGGAAGATCATTTCACCAAAACACTGAGTGTTCATGTACACACTAGACATTTGATGGTCTAGGGGTTAGACATGTAGGTGATTGACTCTAGTCCAAGTGGGAGATTGTTAGTGTTAGTGTCCTAAAGGAAATCTATTGTAAGGACATAATACTCGATGATATTCAGTTTGACTTAATATTATAGTTCACATAATATTAATATATGGCAATACACTTGTTTGAATATTATGTTTGATTGTTTGCATTTATTCATGCAAGTGTTCCCATGAGTCGTTGCTATCATTGAGGTTGTAAGAACTCAGATAACTTAAGCATGATTCTAAAATAGCCCCGATCAAGGATCATCAAGAATGGGATATTGATGATGCAATGGAGATTGGTGTGTGATCTGCATCATACTCTTAGAGAGTGTAGTAAGATCTCACTTACTACGAGATACTAGATATCTCATGATGGATGTACAAATACCTTAGAGGGTAGTGGTATACCCATCCGAGAAACCGTTTGATGTAGTTCCACTATATGTGTCAACGGGTGTCTCGGTTAGTGGGAGCGATACTATACTCCTTTGACTTGAGGTCAATACGCACGACATGTATGGGATGATGAACTTTGACCATGACCGACGCTTGCTCCCTTCCATGAGTAGATATGGCTTGGATTGAGTTAATCACAAAGTGAATGTGCGTGGTAGTTGAGCCAAGAATATGATTCATTCCTCGAGGTGGATTTAGAGAGAATACTCATCTTCTCGTCATAATTGGATCTAAGTCATCGGCCGATGCACGTCAACTTAGACTTTGTGGCTAAGTGTGACATACATGATCAATTAGAGATAAATTGATTAAGTTATTTGAATAGACACTTCATCATGTTCAAGACTTAATCGAGTATTCACGAATGAAGGGAGGAAATCGTAATAGCCCATGTTTCAGTTACAGGTAGTTGCACTTTTCTCGCAACGTACCTCATATATTGAGAATGTCTGATTTATTGTCTAGGGTTCAATTAAGACTGTTAGATTGACTAATCGCTCGATATATGAGGGCCTATGGGTCACACAACAAGTAGTTCCCTTTTACGGATTAAAGTTGGTTGATTAAATGTTAAATTGGATTTAATATTTAATTTGTGGAGAAGTGATTAATAATAGATTAATTTGGAATTAATTATTATTAATATTTAATAAAATTGGATTTAATTAAATAAAAATTCCCAATAATTATATTTGAAATATAATTATAGGATTTAATGTATATGGAAATAAATCGTAGAGATTTTCATATAAGGCATTTAAATCCGTAGAGATTTATATTTAGGGAATTAAATTAAAAGGAATTAATTTAATTCAAGATTAGGGATTTTATTTCCCTAATTGGGCTAGCTTGGGAAATAAGTTAAGCCTCCCATATATACAAGCTCTTAGGAATTCACAAAGGGTATCACTTCATATTTTTCTCCATAAGATCTAGAGTTAGAATTTTCCTAGCAAATTCATCTCGGGATTCAATGCTGGCAAATCTGTGCAAGTCCGTAATTGGGGATTACGTGGATACTATAGTAGAGAAAACTGTATACGAATTACTGTAAGAATTCTGTTTACGTTTACTCGTATTTAATTATGCAATTTATTGTTCGTTGTTGGTGAACTGTTTATTTCTGCTACGCATGTATTACGTGTTTACGGGCCTATAAATTCCAACAAAAACTTCTGAGCCCACCAAGGGACAAATCACGCAAGAATCTTCAAGCACACGATTCTCTGTATTAATTTAGCAATCGTTATGTAATTAATATTATTGCCCAAGATATAAGGTATCGAAGTCGTAATGATTCTCTTCCCAGCATAAGTCAAAGCAATAATTATTAATCACACACAATCCTTATTAAGTGACAGAGATTAAGAAATTAACAACCACTGAGGTCTAATTCTTCTATATTCAGTATTGAAGAATTTAACCTCCTGTAGGTCCTATTCAGAGCATCATAATGCACTAGTGTAATCTATTGGTCAAAACAAGCCAATCTGAGCCTTACACTTCAACCTTTCACGATGGATTGTTCATTTCCATCTAGGTTATGAATTTGTACTTGTTTACAAGGAATTGTTAATGTGATCTTCTGTGATCTGGTATCACCACATTAACTAAAATGTAACACATACTATTTATGGAACAGTTATGCACTAAATATATATAACATTCAATCATATTTAAAGTAACAGTGATATATAATTTAATTTCAGTAAATAAGACAGAAATTCAGTTTGGTTATACAAAGTAAAAGCATATTTTCCAGTATAACCCCAACATTAACGACCGTCGATATATTTAAAAAATCATCGCTAAACTCAATCTGGGCAGTGGGCTAAGTGCCGAGGCACTTCGTGCCCTGGTCCGACTTTAGCGACAGTTTTTACCGTCACTAAACGACCCGATTTGACCCGGTTTGAATTATACATCGCTGAAACATCGCTATTAGCGACGGTTTTAAAAACCGTCGCTAAATCCAGTGACTTTAACCGTCTGACCTTATATATCAACAAAATAATCGCTATTAGCTACGGTTGACGAAGTTGTTGCTAAAATAAATTCGGTAAACGCCGTATTTTTTGTAGTGTAAAAGGTTCTTGAACTATCAATTTTTTTTTTCAAAAGACTCCTGAACTAGTCTTTGTTTTAAAAAAACCCTTAAACTATATAATTTTATTGCATAAGACTCCAAATTTTATTTTATTTTATAAGTCCTTAAATTATATAATTCTTGTTTCATAAGGCCTTTTTTTGACAGTTCGTCAGAGATATTTTTTTTAGTTGGATTTTTATATGAATATATTAGTATTTAAATTGGGTTGAACATTAAGTTAACTTAGCAAAATCCATGATTTTTTATTACTGGGGGCCTTGTGAAACAAGAACCGTATAATTTAAGTGTTTTTCAAAACAAAAAATAGTTCAAGGACCTTTTGAATGAAAATTTATAGTTTAGGGGCCTTTTAATGTATTTTGTCAAAAATATAATAAAAGAATTTTTGGTGGAATAATAATATAGACTACTCACGCCTATTTCTGTATTTTTCATTTTTGTTCATATTCTATATAACACATCAACACAAGTGTTCCACCCTATTAAAATCAGCTGACTTGATGTATAGATGATCAGATTAGTCAGATATATGTTGTTTATGCAGATGATGTATGACAAGTAAGGAGAGGACTAAAATAACAATGTATATAGTGGTTCAGAGAAAACCTACTACATCCACTCTTCCTTATCAACAGGGGAAATCCCTTAAAAACAAGGAACCTTTGTATATATTGTAAGGGACACTGTAAGCCGTTTGATCTTTTCGTGAGATTTGACCATTAGAGGTTTATAGAGTTCTAGCCCTCCATCGAATACCCAATCTATCTGCTAGCTTTTTCAAACTAATCTTCTGGATTTGCTTACAAACTTTCTAACTTTAAAAGATTAGGGGTTTGTTTATTTTTCAACTAAGTGAAAACTTCTCTTACAATTTCCAGCCTTAGAAAGTTGAGATTGAGAAGAATTCGTTATAAGCTTGGATAAAGATTAATACTCTATAAAATTGAATTTCTTGCTCGAGTGTTATTGAAAATTGCTTGATGTTGTAGCATGGAATAAATTACTATCCCATGGCCCCTATAGTTGCATTCCAAGAGAAACATTCCGAGGTGGCGTCAGCAAAGGGAGGTCACCCTGAAAGGCGAAACACCCAAGTCGCAGAAACAGGGAGGTCGCGTAGCGACCTAAGCAGGTATCAAAGGTCGCAATGGGACATCCACCAGTAAAACGTCCAGGTTGGAGTCCGACTTGGAACAAGTAACATACAATCAGATCTAATTAAGGAAAGCATCTGGCAAGCCAGCCAATTCGCCCGGGAATTCCATCCCCCGATTGGCGCTCATTAAAGGGGAGATCTCGAATCAGACCAAGGAAACGGGCGATCTGCGGGACTGAAGGCACCTAACGGGCGCTTTTCCTTATGTAATCTCCCGTCTAGAAGGCGGGATGTATAGTATAAATAGACCGATAAGGTCACATTTGTAAGGGTTGAACATTTTAGCATTAGAGGCAAATACATTATACACATATACCTGGCTTGGACGCCCCCGGACAAAGTCTAAGTCAAAGGACAAACCGGGTCATCAATTGTCGTGTTTCCTTTACAGCTTTTGATCGTTATTAGCTATTTGCTTTCCCAAATTCATTGTTAAACTAGGCAAATTTTAGCTAGTTACAACAATTGGCGCCGTCTGTGGGAAATATTAATTCATTTTCTTGAAGAACTAGTCCAGTTCTAGAAAAGCCCACCCTTCGAAGAAATAGCAATGGTGGCCAACCAAGGAAACACTCCCCTTTTCAATGAAGTGGATGCACGTGATGGCGTTGAGGAGTCACAGAGTTCCCACCACACCCATCGAGCAGCCTCGGCAGGCTCACCCGATTGGTGGAACCTGGTCCAGACCCCAGAGGATGCCAAGGCGGTCATTGTTGTCCTCAACAAGAAGCGCCTATTCATGGAAGGCGAGGGGAGGCAACGAAGATAAGCTATCTTCTGGAAACCTTGCCAAGGAAGAATATGTTTTTCTTGACCGGTTCTACTTTCAATCGGAATAGAATCATGTTTTGAAGGCCTAAGTCGCAGAAGAGGAGACAGGCGACTTCTCAGAGTACGAGTTCTACAGCTCAGGATGAGCCTGAAGAGCAGGCTATCCAGGAAGAGCCTGAACAACAGACAGAGCAAGTTGAGGTTGAGAGCTCTGAATCAGATCAAGATAGGTTGACTATTGCTGATATCACCCGTACTAAAGGCAAAAAGGTGTCTGAGAAGGCCGCAGAGGAACCTGAGAAGAGGAGAAAGGCACTTAAGCTCCTGAAAGTAAAGAGGGAAACAGGTGAGAGGAAGAAGGCTCAGGATGAGCAGAAGAGGAAGAAGAGGTTGAGGAAAATAAGTGAAGTGGCTGAAGGGGAGAAATCTTCACTTGATACACTTGTGAAAGCCGTCTCACAAGCTGCTGAGGCTGAAGCTGCAAATATAACTGAAGAAGATGTGTTTACTGAGGTTCTCAGCACAAGTATTGGAGATGATCACATTACTAGAGAGATCATCACAAGTTCTCAAAAACCTATTGAAGAAAGCCAAATACAGATCCCACTCACTCAACCCTCAGAGCCAAAAATTCATATACCTTCAGAGGCTCATTCTATCTCTGAGGAAGAATCACCTGTTCCTGAACTTAGGAAAGGTGAAGCCGAAGAGAGGGAATGGAAGTTGAAAGCTGAGAGATTTGTGTTAGACAAATTCTCAATCCTTGCCAATTGTCCTGACCTTCAGGATATATTTATCAGACTAAAAATTGCCATGCTGATTGTAAATCAATCCTTTGCCATAATGTTAAGAATAGGAAACTTCAGGGGAGAAGATTTATGGGCTGAGGAAGTGGCAGAGCTTGATGCGTTTTCAGGTCTTGGAAAGAAGAGACTAAGGATCAAAGCTGCTAAATTTGAGGAACTTGTCCTAAAGAAGGTTGCTGAGAGACAACCTATTAATCAGCCTGAAGAACCTTCTGAGGCTCAGGACAAAGACCGAACTGATCAGGACCCTGCTGAGGGTAGTCAGAAATTTGCTGAGGCTGGAGCATCTGATCAGGGGGAACAAGCCAGGACGTTCCTGAACTTCGGGTGACTCCGTTTGAAGAGACCCCTCAAGAGCCTGCAGCAAAACCCACTGAACCTATTGAAGTTGGGTTTCAGACTGAATTAGAGGAAGAGATCCCTACCCCACAACCAACTGTTGATCTCACACCCATCATTGAGAAATTAACCATGTTTAAGCCAATGATTGATCAAATGGCAAAGCTTGAACCTCTGGTTGGTGAAGTATCAAAGCTTGCTGAGGCACAGGTTTTCTCAGGGTGAATTCATCAGGACACTTAGCACATCCATGGTTACACCTGCTCAGGTAAAACTACTATCTACCTCAATCGATAGTAAATTTACTGTTCTCAGTACGAAATTTGATGATGTGGCTAAGGAGATGAAGGATGAGATAGAGAGACAGTTTAACTGAAATCAAAAGCTCTTGAGAATTTTCTGAAATCCAAGGCTGATGAGATGATCAGATCGGCTGTGGATGAGATGAGCAACTCTTTGATGGAAAAAATGAAAGCAACATATGGTGGTCTTACTGAAGACACGAGCATAGGCCTGAATGTACTACAGAGGATTCAAGATGAGTATTTCCATGTGGCGGCAGAAGTAAGGTCAATTGGTAGAGAAACGACTTCATATGGATGAGAATCTTATCGAAAGGTGATTGCAATTATGATGCCAAAAAGGGGGAAAGTTATGACAAGCTTGCTCCCCTGCCACCTTTGGAAAAGCAATCAGAACAATTTCCTGCTGAAATCCACAGAGGGAAGAGGAAAGAGGCTGAAGTTCTGATTCACCCTGAGGCTGCCATGGGAGTAATTGAACAAAGGGCAAAGAGGCAGAGGACTTAGGAATCAAGTAAGCAAGGAGAAGCTCATGCCATACTGAACCCTCAGAAGACACCTACTGTTGGTCCCGGTTGAAAACCCATTTTGCGTGTGCGGAAGCGAAAACATTATGTTCGATGCATATAAAACAGGGGTGAGGGCAGAGTGTTTCCAATTTTTCTTTTTAAGCTCATGTGTTGTGTTTTGCTTATAACTAGATGCATATGACAAGTATAAACATAAAGCAGTAAACAACACAGCAATATATAGTGGTTCGGACAACCAGTCCTACATCCACTCTCCCTCTCTAGGGAAATTCCTTATCAACTTCTGAGCTTTCTGACTACCTAGTGTAGTTTACTTACTCAACTCGGCCCTGAGCTTTCTGACTACTCCACGTAGTTTACTTACTCAACCCGACCCACGAGATTTCGACTACCTCTGTGAGTTTACTAACTCAAACTTTTAGATGTTTAACGAGTTCACACTCTTCGGGACTTATCACCCTCACTCGGGTTTGCCTAACAACTACCTCACTTCACCTCTGGGTTTGGGTTTGGTGTTGTCTCCAACTATGGTGAGATTTTCCCTTACAATGGTTTAGCCTCAATGCTAAGGTTGGGAAAATCTCTCTAAGCTATGATACATCGTGGGTTGCTTAGGTTGGGTTCTAGAACACTCTTTGAATATATTTGTATATCTACGGACTTGTGTTCTAGGGTGAGAATGCTTTTACTATAACGCTCTTTGGCTTTGTAGCATTTTGTGCATAATCTCCACGCATCCACCCCGATAATGAAGGAAGAACTTGTATTTATAGTGTGGATTTGAATGTTACCGTTTGGAGAATCACATTCAAATCCATACTATTCTTTTGTAAGTTCTGCGACTTTTTTCATTTGGTTGTCTTCCTCTCGTTGGTCCACGTCCATTTGGATTCCAGCGGTTATATTCCTTACCCGATTGCCTCGGAACATTGGGGATATCTTGAGCATTCAAGACATTCTTGAGTCTTTAGTAATTCTTGTGCCTTGATATTTTCTCGAGTCTTGAGTTCTCTGAGTCTTGAGTTCTCTGAGTCTTCATGTTTCTCTGAGTCTTGAGTTCTCTCGAGTCTTGAGTTCTCTCGAGTCTTGAGGTTCTCGAGGCTTCGAGTTCTCGAGCCTTGGTTCTCAAGATCTCATCGAGTCTTGATATCTCGATTTCTTCTTGAGTCTTGTAAACTAACTCGTTTCTATATCTGCCGACTATACATGGTGCAGATAATATCCTGAACACTCTAAAACTGAATCCTGATTCATCTATCAAGATTTATCCTGAACATGTCATACTCAGGGGTTTTGGGATCTAATCAAAATCCTTTTTATTAAATTCATTTCCCAACAATTTCCTTTTTTTGATGATGCAAAACTTATCTTGTTACAAACATATAACCTATACTTCGGGTTTCAGCTTTTTCCTATTACAAGAATGGTAAATCTCTAATCAATTTAAATCATTCAACAGATTTCTTCAGTAATGAATCTTTCCTAAATAGATCATTACTAAATACTTAAGCAATTTCTCCCATAGCATCATATAGTTTCCCCTTTATATGAGCATACAATCAGATCAGAGACATTCAATCAGGCATATCATTATAAAAGACATGTAAAAAAGATAATGAGGTATTATCTTTGAGCATAAAGATAAAAGTTTCATTGATTGTATGTTATCAGTTACAGATTACAATGAACTTATTAAAGAAATAAAAAAAAACATAAAGAATTACAAGTCTTGATTTTGGTCTTGATCTTACATCTTATTTCGGCTCCTCATTCTTCTTCAATGGACCTTGTGCGATCGGGTATCTCGACACTCATCTTTGTTCGAGTTCAGCTTTTTTTCGACTTCGGACATCTTGACCCTCGTGTCTTTTGACCTATCTTGAGTCTCGATTTACTTTATTTTATCGAGTCTCGAGATCACTTTTACCCAAGCTATCGATTTCTTCTTTCGATCCGATTAGCTCGACTAATCGAGATCAACACATCTTTAGATCAACATAGCATCGGTCATTATATCAAAGTTAGCATATCGGGTTTATCATATCTCGATCTTGATCACGTCGATCTCGTCGATCTCTTTTGCTCATATTCTGATTTGCAACCTTCTCTTCTGATTTGCTGGTTTTAGCTTTTCTTCACTTCTGGTTTTTGCACAGCTCATCATTTGAACTCATCTAACTTATTTGATCTCGATCAGTCTCGTCTGCAGCCATGTCTTGATCTTGATCATCTACTTTTTATTCTGTGAGTTTCCCCTCAAGTTGAAGTTCCCTTTCGTGATATAGACCGATATATCGATTTGGTGAAGTTTTCAAGCTCGGTGATTTTCTTCATTTGATCGACTTTGTATGTAATCGATTTTTGTTGACCTAATCGATTCTTCTCGATTAAGCCAATTCTTGGAAAGTGTTACTGCCAAAACTTAGTCTAGAGTAGTAGCCTCTATTCCCTAAGTTGGTGCGATTTGACATGCGTAAATATCGTCTGACACTCTCGATATGTCAATCCGCCGTAACTTTATCCAATTATCGGTCGCGTGATTTCTACACGCTGTCCTTGTGATGCAAATTTTTCTAAAAAGGTTTTGAGAACTCAAATTTGCATCTGCACCCTTGCTTGGCCTCTATAAATTGGACCAATATTTTACACGACATAACTCATTCACCATACTTATCTTCTTTGTAGAATCATGTATCTGGTGAACCCTTGTTTTAGGGTGAGACTTCCTAAAACACTTTTACCCCCATTTTCCATGATTTCATCTTCTCAAATCAACCTGTGTGTCCTTTTTGCGGTTCTCGTCGTCATCAAAGATTTCTCATACAATCGTTGCTAAGCTTCTCTACCATCGTGGAATTGGCGGATCTGTTTATGCATGGCGAGAAGACACTTCTCCTAATCGTATGCACCTTGTGTGTGTCTTTTCGGATGAGCGTAACCAAAGATTAGCAGACTTCGGTCCGAAAATGAGCGTGAGTTTGATATATGATCTTGATCGGACAACGGTGATCTTCCTATATCAACTCACCATTTAATGTTGGAGAGCCCTCTTGACTCTTTCTTAGGGCTCGGCAAAAAAAATCCTATCAAGGCCGCTCTCACTCCATTGGAGAGTCCATCGGTTTTGGCATAGGATTACCTTTCAAGCCTCCTCACCTTTGTTAAGTGGGGGAAAATGAGAGCATGAGATCTTAAAATCTCTCTCTCTCCTCCTCTTAATCACTACCCTGTAGATCGGGTTTGGGTTTGGATGAAGGTTTAGGGTTATGACTTAGAGGTTTAGGGTTTAGAGTTATGTATTGACCTCCGGGTTCTCTTGCATTTGTAACTTGTAATGTAACCTGACCCTTGGGTTTTTATCAATGAAAAGTTCTATTATTCCATTGTTGTGTAAAACTTTCTATTTCCCTGATACCACAATTGATGGTATCGGATCGAGACGAGTTTTAAAATAGATCCCTTTCAAAGCGATTACATTGAAGAAGTAATCTTTTGAGCACCTGCTCTGATACCAATTGTTGGTCCCGGTTGAAAACCCATTTTGCGCGTGCGGAAGCGAAAACATTATGTTCGATGCATATAAAACAGGGGTGAGGGCAGAGTGTTTCCAATTTTTCTTTTTAAGCTCATGTGTTGTGTTTTGCTTATAACTAGATGCATATGACAAGTATAAACATAAAGCAAATAAACAACACAAAGAATATATAGTGGTTGGACAACCGATCCTACATCCACTCTCCTCTCTAGGAAATTTCTTATCAACTTTCGAGCTTTTCGACTACCTCGTGTAGTTTACTTACTCACTTCATTACCGAGCTTTACACTACTACCACGTAGTTTACTTACTCAACCCGACCACGAAGGCTTTTCGACTACCTCTGTGGTTTACTAACTCAAACTCTTAGATGTTTAACGAGTTCACACTCCTCCGGGACTTATCACCCTCACTCGGGTTTGCCTAACAACTACCTCACTTCACCAATTGGGTTTGGGGTGTCTCCAACTATGGTGAGATTTTCCCTTACAATGGTTTAGCCTCAATGCTAAGGTTGGGAAAATCTCTCTAAGCTTATGATACATCGTGGGTTGCTTAGGTTGGGTTCTAGAACACTCTTTGAATATATTTGTATATCTACAGACTTGTGTTCTAGGGTGGGAATGCTTTTACTATAACGCTCTTTGGCTTTGTAGCATTTTGTGCATAATCTCCATGCATCCACCCCCGATAATGAAGGAAGAACTTGTATTTATAGTGTGGATTTGAATGTTACCGTTGGAAGAATCACATTCAAATCCATACTATTCTTTGTAAGTTCTGCGCTTGACTTTTTTGGTGGTTGTCTTCCTCTCGTTGGTCCACGTCAATTTGGATTCCAACGGCTATATTCCTAAACTTGATTGCCTCGGAACATTCAGGATATACTGAGCATTCAGTACATTACTGAGTCTTTAGTAATTACTGTGCCTTCAGTATTTCTCTGAGTCTTCAGGTTCTCTGAGTCTTTAGGTTCTCTGAGTCTTCATGTTCTCTAAGTCTTGAGTTCTCTCGAGTCTTGAGTTCTCTCGAGTCTTGAGTTCTCTCGAGGCTTGGGTTCTCTGAGCCTTCAGTTCTCAGTATCCTACTAAGTCTTCAGTATCTCAGTTTCTTACTGAGTCTTCAGAAACTAACCTGTTCTATATCTGCCGACTATACATGGTGCAGATAATATCCTGAACACTCTAAAACTGAATCATGATTCATCTATCAAGATTTATCCTGAACATGTCATACTCAGGGATTTTGGGATCTAATCAAAATCCTTTTTATTAAATTCATTTCCCAACACCTACTGTTGCATTTGTGGAGAAGCCACTGAAGGCAACGCATTTGGCTAAGCCTGCAAGTAGGAAACCCACTCAAAGGAAATTAGTTGCTGAGTTCGATGAAGATGTTGAAGAAGTTGCTCGGGAGAACTTCCGAAAAGGATGAAGAGTCTGAAGTTGATGATCTCTTCAAGGAAGGATTTGGTGTGTACGATGTGTCCACCAAGAGACTGAACTGGGACTCGCACAACACTGTTAAGGCCTTAGAAAGCTGAGAAGAAGAGGAAAGGTCGATCTTAGTGTCAGGGTCAGAAATGACCAGGAAGGAAAGGGGGGAAGCAAAGAGAAAGCTTGGAGGCTTTCAGAGGATGATCCTAAGGAGGAGAGGCACGAAACCAAGGAAGAGGCAGTAGCCCCATATTGATAAATGGATGCCTATTGAGATGAATGATAGATGGGAAACGGCCAAGAGAGAGTTTGTATTCAACAATGATGTGTTGTTGAATTGGTCTGAGCCCAATGCTGACAGAGATGAAGTATTCATCGCCTACCTGCTTCAGAATTACACTGATATTTGCCATAAATGGTTTAATATATTCGACACCTTGGGCTATCAGCCAAAAGCTCCTAGACAGATCAAGTACCCTCCACCAAGATACAAGAACGGGATGGTCAATTATGATTTCATTCATGCTGATTTTGTGGAACAGGCAGAGTATCTGGGCCTGAATGGAAATGATGTTGGACTCTTCGCAAGAGAGAAGAATTGAAGATCAGATACTATGACCAATTCAACCTGAAGCCACCAGCTGATGAAATCGAATCTGATGAAGACTAATGTATCTTATTTCCTTTTGTTTATTTTGTTTCAGTAGAATCTTATGAAAACCATTGTAACTTGAAAATCATAGTTTTTGAGCTTTAATGAAATCTACT
This sequence comes from Stenogyne calaminthoides, assembly GCA_037126765.1. Taxonomy (NCBI): domain Eukaryota; kingdom Viridiplantae; phylum Streptophyta; class Magnoliopsida; order Lamiales; family Lamiaceae; genus Stenogyne; species Stenogyne calaminthoides. The sequence continues at coordinate 8,955,219 of JBBCBC010000015.1, forward strand.
GATTTTCTGATGATCAAAAGATAATATCTCATTATCTTACTGATGGCTTGATGGTTGCTTTACTTGTTTTTCTTGCTTTATAAATTGAAACCTGAGTAGATGTTAGGTTTATTTATGTTTGCAAGCTTGTAACAAGATGGTTTTAGCATCATCAAAAAGGGGGAAATTGTTGGTAGATGAATTTAATAAAGATTTTGATTAGATCCCAAAACCCCTGAGTATGACATGTTTCAGGATGATCTTGATAGTATAGGTTCAGGTTTCAAATTATCAGGACGATCTGCACCATGTATAGTCAGCAGACATAGTTCAGGTTAAGAATAGGTTTCAATATTTTATCTGAAGATCACAGAAGGATCCTGAAGACCAAAACTATACTGAAGACCTAAACCATACTGAAGGATCAGTATATCCTGAAGACTTGCAGAACCTGAAGACTTGAAGAACCTGAAGATCAGAAGAACCTGAAGATCAGAAGATCCTGAAGACTCTTATGTACTGATTAGGGGTCGCCATTGCTTGTATTTATGTGATTTTGAGCTTAATTTGATAGCATTTCGTGATTTTATTGCACTAATTTCACTTAATTGTGCCTAAATATGGAGAAAGGGCATGTTGGGTTCATTGTGCAAGAATCGAGTCAAAAATGAAGGTTTTATGAAGAAGTTGGGTAAAAGGAGTTGCTCGAGTCGTGTAAGATGGCTCGAGTCGAGCAGAGCCTAAATCGGGCTTGTGGAAATGCGATTTCGAAGAAAATGTCAAAGGAGGGTTGCTCGAGTCGAGCAAAAGTGCTCGACCTCCTTCTGGTCGAGCACAGGAGAAGTTCGGCAATTTTTTCAAAAGTTTGAGTTGCTCGACCAAAATTTGGTCGAGCAACACTGCTCGAGTCGAGCAGCAAGAGAAATGAAAACGGGTGCATGATTTCACCGCTGCTCGAGTCGAGCAGGCCAAAAATATATGAGGCCCCATTTCTGACCTAGGGACACGTGCCAGAGGAATCAAAAGCATATAAAAGGCCAGGAGTTTGTTTTTGCAAACATTCAGCAACAATAGGGAGTGAAGGGGAAGATAGCAAGTGATACTTTTGAAAGCTGAAACTAATACTTTTTCCTTTTTTTTAATTTTGCTTCCATAGATAGCATAGATCCTCATAGAATAGCATAGATATAGTTTCATTTTCAGTATTGAGCAAGAATTCAAGGAGTATTGATGGATTTTGTATGGTTTGGTGCTTGAACTTCAATAGTAAGGTGTCTCTTTCTTTCTTTTGTTTATTTGTTGCTTATTTTGATATGGGTTCTTTGTTTTCTTGTTGTTTAGTCATGGGTTTTGCCTTGTGCACCATGGGCTAAGGTTCTTTTGTGTTTGGGTGTTGTGAATTGGGTTGATGGTTGATTAATTACTTGTTAATGATGGATTATCTCTATTGATGGTTGTCTTTTGAATTACGGGTTGTTTAGTGATCAAATTCGGTGGGTTGGGTTATTAGCTTGTTCGTTTTGTCTAGTTTATTGCAACGAGAGTTTGGTAAATGTGGGTACACGGATAGGTATTGGTGTGATTCCTGGTTTTGAGTCAATTCACATCCTATTGCGACGAAAGTTGGGTAGGATCGTTAGAATTCCCTTAGTTCACATTGATTCACTAGTTAACCACTAATGTTGAAAATGAAGAAAATAACGTGAATGATCTCTATGCTTCAAGTGGGAACACAAGGGTAGGGAGTAGTTAGTTAGTTAGTTAGAGGACTCTTCCTTTGCAATTACCCGGGTGAGAAAGAGTGAATTCCATCCCGATCTTAGGAGTTTAATGAAATCGGATCCTAGGCTTACCAAGTACGGTGATGGTTAATGAATAGTGATCGTTCTTAGGGAGTAACCGGACGTAGAGATAACCACCTAGGCAATAATTAATCGAACATCATCCGAGGATCAACACCCGAACACCTCTCACTCACAAAACACTTTTAATCTAGTTGCTTTACTTGTTTGCTTACTATTTTATTGTTTGTTACTTGTTTACTTAGTTGATAATTGTTTGTTTTTAAGTTTCCAACATGTTTCCCACTATAATCATGCAACAACATATAACAATTGGGCTATATTTCAAACATAGTCCCGTGGATTGATATTAAACCGGGCACTTCAACGACCCTCTTATACTTGAGAGGTTAGTGTGTTGCAAAACACGTGTCATGTACTGAATCAACAGAACCTGAACATGACACTTCAAGTTAAATAGTGTTTGTTCATTCTTTGTACATGCAAAGAGAATGTTATACGTTCGTGAACACTAAGGAAGATATCAACTCAGTGTTGGTTGACTAAAAAGAGCCATTTTTGTTGTCTTTGTTCAAAGGAAGATGTCGACCAATGAGGAGGCGACAACAAGCGTACTTTACTGACACTGAAAGCGACATTTCCCTGAAAAATGTCAGCATAGACATTTGTCTTGTTCACGGAAATTGGTGATTGGCTGCCTGTCTGGATATTTCCTAAAACATGCAAGGGCTCGTTCAAACCCTAACAAAGCCGTTCATCAATTACTTAAAGAAGAAACCAGAGATGCGATCTCTCCAACGGATAGTTTTTCAAAGGAAGACTTCGTGAGAGTTGCCTATAAATACCAGAGACCTTGGACACTTCAGGGTTACGGGAAATCAAAGTAACTCACAGAGATCATTCGTATTCAAGCATTCTTGTGAAGCACTCGAAACCCTTAGACTTTCCCAAGTGTTTCATCATTGAAGAGAGCTCATTTACTAAGCCTAGATTCAAGATCTTATCCAACGCTTAGTTCGAGATATCCTAGCCTTTTACTTGTGTTCTCATTGTAAAGGGATATCTCACCATAGTTTGAAACCAACCAAAACTCAAACCCTTTGATTAGATAGTTTGTGTGTGTAGAAGTTGGAAGTGAGAGTTGTAAAGAGTAAGTAAGCTGTTGTGTTCAGTCTGAAAACTCTAGAGAAGAAGTTAGTAAGCTGATTGTTCAGTCTGAAAGCTTGTGTGTGTTGAGTTAGTAAGTTGCAGTAGTTCAGCCTGAAAGCTCGTAGTAGAAAGTTAGTAAGCTGCTGAGTTCAGTCTGAAAGCTTGAGGTAGTAGAAGTAGTGTGTTAAGGAATTTCTCTGAAGTCAGAGAGAGTGGACGTAGGAGCTTGAGCCTCTGAACCACTATAACTTGCTGTGTTATTTGCTTTCTGCATTGCATTCGTACCTGTTGCATATTTCACTGAAAGCATTTCTGATATTCATTTGGAATCAATCCACTGAACTTGCATTAACCTAATCACAGCCTTAACCACTGTTTTATTAAGAAAAGATTTTCAGAAAAGTAAAACGAGTATAAACTTAGGGCCTACACTTTCCGCACTCTAGATAAGCTAGTATAGATAGTTGTCAAACTGATAAACTCCCCTGAGTAGTCAGTAAGATTATTATCTATTCCCAGCTAATTTGGACTCTGTAGAAATAACTCAGGATCAGTTGAGCTAATCTGAAGTCTCTGAAAGCCGCTCAGTGTAATTGTCTCAGTAGACTTTGACTCAGGGCAATTTGTGTTTCTCAGGACTGAAACTCAGGATAACCTGACTCACTGATTTCAGTAAAGTTTTTAAAAGTTGAAAAATCACTATACACGTGTATTCCCCCCTCCCCCCATACACTTGTGAGACTCGTTTACACCGGGACCAACAAATATATTGCCTTAAATGTTATATGGATTATTGGTGTATTATGAACTGAACTAAACAAATACAAATCTATAACTAAGAACACAAGAATACAATCGTTAAAATAAACAAGCTTATGATATGATATGATATGATATGATATGATATGATATGATATGATATGATATGATATGATATGATATGATATGATATGATATGATATGATATGATATGATATGATATGATATGTATTTTATGAGATACACAATACACGATTTCACGATGGAGGTGGGAAGGTGAAAAAGGAGATTACGCATGGTAGTTACTACCAATGTCCCACGTGAATAATTATCATGAGATGGAGGTTGGAAGCGAAAAGAGGGTTGCATGTGGTCGGAGCAACCAGTGTCCCAAAATTATCTTATGATCAATGACGAATGATATCTTATGAATATCAATGATGTTTATGAATTCAAATTACTAATAAGATTACATTAAGAAACCAAGCTACAAACGAGTTTATACTATGACTTCCAGCAACCCTCCAAAATCATATACGCAAAAGTGTAAGAATAATCCATAATAAAACACAAAGATTAATTATATGAATAATCCATAATAAAACTCAAAGATTAATTATATTTTGGCATACTGCCAATCTGTATAGTAGCGTGCAGGATGCCCATAACTGAGAAGTATCTCACGACATCCCTTCTTTTTATTACCATTTTAGGTTTCGACTTTGAGAAGCCAGAGCAGCAACAAGAATGACGCGGGGTTTCCCTAAACAACAATGATAATGATGCTATACATACACGTATATAAGACTCCTCTAAATAAACATTTCACTCTTTATATTTGGCAAATTTCTTCATATGTCGAACAATAAACTCTTTTAAAGATTGCTCGATGACTAAAATGTATGTTATCTATATATCCCGAATGGGTTATTGTGAGTGGAAAGTCTAGAGGAGAGGGGTGAATAAACTTTCAAAACTTTTCTTGTGTACAACTTGTTTAGCAAATAAGTCTTGTAGAGTGCGGAGTGTAATTAGCCTGGTCTGATATCCAACCTACTGACAGCTTTGAAGTTTATCAGTTGGACGTCTATCAGTCTGGTTGATGTGCGAAAGCTATTTTTAACCCGTGTAAAAACTTTTTTCAAATCAACTCAGTAAGACACAATAATCAGTACACTTGAAGTGTAATCTGATCAGATCAATAAACTTGATGTCTGATCTGATCCCTAGAGTTATGTATGTTGTTTTGAGTGCAGATAAATATATCAAGTATAAAGCAGTAAACAACACACAAGTTTAATAGTGGTTCGAAGAACTTCTCCTATGTCCACTCTTCCCTATCAGCAGGGGGATCACACTAACAAACACCTTACCTTAGTTTATAGTGTTAGGCAACACTTTACAATCGATCTCCACGATCAGCAAATCAGATTTTTATAGAGATCTACCTCCATCCCGGTTCATAAGCTGGGTATACTAACTTACAAACTTGCATACGAACTTCATAAACATGTTTTTGTATAGGGGGTTGATTGATTTCCAACTAGTGAAATACCTCTTACAAAGATTCAACCTTAGAGCTGGGTTGAGGATATTTCGATCTAAGTTAGGTGGGATGAACACTAAGGATATATTTTGGATGCTTGAGTTTTCTTGCTAAAATTCTTTGGATAGCTTGAATGTTTGATAATTTCCATAATGAACTCTGAAGGGGTTCATCTTTATTTATAGAGTTGAGATTCAAAGAGTTGTTGGAGAGCAATTCGAATTTCAATCTATTTAGGTAGAGGTCAGATATGCAGTGATGTTTGTAGGGGCGACCATGCTTAAAATATGTAAGTTTTTCCTTTCTAGTCATTTGACCCTGATACTTCAATATTGACTTATAAGTACAAGAAATTTTTCCTATCTGCTCTATTCTGATCTAGTCTCTATCTCTCCCAGCTTCAGGAACTACGAAGATGTCATAAAGTCTCTTCTTTACTTCAGCAGTCATGTCTTCTTCAATGATACTGGCTTGGATCAGACATTGATTAAGTACAACAGTGAATTTGATCTTGTCAAATGATCCATCAGGCAAAGCCGGGTAGTCCATCTTCTGAAGAGCTGGAGCAGTAGGCACTTAGGATCTTTGCTTCTCACATCATATCAGTATAGAACTTCTTGTGTCTGACTTCTAACCAGTTCTTGAATTCTTCATCCATTGTTTCATTAATCGGAATTCTCTCCTTGACATATACTTCCAGAAGCCATTCAACTTTGATAGACTTCCATATTTCTACCATATTCCGATCTACCTGAATTGTTGTTTCAACATCAAAGACAACAATCACTCCTAGTAGGAGCCTCCTCCAATTTCCCTTTCTTCACTTTGATGGCGCAAGAACATTTTAGTCTAATTGACTATGCCAGCTTCAGTTTCTTGGTCTCTTCATCAGCTCTTCTCTTAACGGTAGCAAGCTCTTCATCAGTAAGCTTTCTTGGCTATTGAATTGTTGATCTAAAAGTTCTCGTAGAAGGTGCAACCTCCGCTTGTTTCTTCTGCTTCTTCTTATCCAGCTTGATCTGGAGATCAGCAACAAAGTTTTCAACCTCATCAAGTATGGTTCCTTGCTTGGCCACTCCTTGGCAAGATCAGTTGAAGAAGTAGAAGAGGTCTACCTCCACTCCTGGTGCTTTCTGAGATGACTCACCTTCCCCATTTTTGGTTGCATAAAAAAAAGAGGACAAGTGGGAGGTCAGCTTGGCAAATTAGGCAACCATTGCACGCTTGATTTCATCTGCTTCATTGGGTGTGATAGAAAGATGGAGCTGGTGACATGAGGATTTGATGGTTAGCTGAAGATAAACCGGTCTATGTTGATTCTACTAGAGCAACAATGTCTGTGTGAAGTTTATTCCATCTTTCTTGAGAGTTTTGCAGGTTCTCAGTGACCTCGATCAGATAGATCTGAAGTTGCTGAATCTACTATATCTTGGCGGTCAGCTTTTAGAAGATTGATCCTCTCTCCTCTGCCCAGTCTCAACTACGACAACAGTCAACCTGATTGCCTCAGTTGTGGTCGACTCATGCTCTTTTGAGTGGATTTGTCTATACTGGCGCATCAAATTGTCCCTATCTTTCTTGATCAGATCACTCACCACATCAATGATAATGAAGGACACTTGCTCCTCTAAGAGCTCTTTCACTCCAGCGTTCATAGTTGTTTTTAAAGATGATAGCAAACTTGTTTGAAACTGTGCTGAAGTGTGGTGTGTTAGTGTTAGTGTCCTAGAGACAATCCATTGTAAGGACATAATGCTAAGATAATGTTCAGTGTTGGTTTAATATTATTGTTTATTTAATATTAAATGTATGGCATTACACTTATTAGAATATTATGTTTGTTTGTTTATATTTGTACTTATCTGTGTTCCCTTGAGTCATCGATGTCATTGAGTGTGTGAGAACTCACATGACTTAAGCGTGATTCTCAAATAGCCCCAATCGAGGATCATCAAGAATGGGATATTGATGATGCAATGTAGATTGGTGTGCGATCTGCATCATACTCTTAGAGAGGTGTAGTAAGATCTCACTTACTACGAGATACTAAGTATCTCATGATGGATGCACAAATGCCTTAGAGGGTATTGGTATATCCATCCGAGAAACCGTTTGATGTAGTTCCACTATATGTGTCTACGGGTGTCTCAATTAGTGGGAGCGATGTGATACTCCTTTGACTTGAAGCCAATACACACGACATGTGTGGAGTGATGAACTTTGACCATGACCGACGCTTGCACCCTTCCATGGGTAGATATGGCTTGGATTGGGTTCATCACGAAGTGCATGTGCGTGGTAGTTGAGCCAAGAAAAGGATTCATTCCTCAAAGTGGTGTTGGGGAATGAGTTGCACAGATCTATTCGGGGTGAATATTTAAATACAAATTTAATTCATTAATTATTACTAGCATGAATTAATCCTATATTAATTCAAATAATAATTGCAACAACATATCATGCATATAAAAAGCCACGTAAAACCTACGCATGCGGAATCTACGGGTTTACGTTACGCGTCTCTCTCGGGATGGCAGTGGCTTTGGTCGGACGGACTAACCAAAAGGACTTCCCAAGTATTCCCTTAGCCCTTGCTCGACAATCCGGTGGAAGGATACTCGCGAACAATTAACAAAAGGAAAAAATAAACTTTGTTGCACCACTTATGTGGATTTGCTAATATATCCAGCACATGGAATTGTACTTGGGAATGAACTAATCATCCCCTATTTATAGAAGAGGATGGGCACGAAATTTATGTGAATTTTCAATGTGGGAAAAGACTTTTCTTGGTCACCAAGAAATCTTGAATATATCCCATATATTCTTTTTCCATAATTAAAATATTCCACAAAAATCCACCTCCTCTTTCTTTATGGAATTTTCGAAAAAAATGAGTGTGCAAGAATCCAAGATTTGGATCTTCTTGAATTTATGAGATATTCTTGTATTTCAAGAAATACATATCTTCCATAATATCTTTTCAAGAAAATCAAGAAAATCTTTCTTGCCCTCTATTTTCCAAAAATTTCGAAAATACTTAATGAATAACCAAGTGGGAGATTTCTTGAATTTAATGAGATAATCTTGTATTCCAAGAATACATATCTTCATTCCATAACAAAATTCAAAGAAAATCTTTCTCCCTCTTTTATCCATAATTTTCGAAAATAATGAGGAAATATAAGCAACAATATTTATTTTATTTTAATCACCTTTTCAGTTATTGGACTATATGTTGGGCTACTCAGGGGGCCTTTAGGAGAATTAAGATTGGACCTTCTAATGGATCTTGAATATCTAATATTGAGCCACAATATAATTCAAGCCCATAAATATTAATTAATCCCACTACATAATTAATATTGCACTATCCATCTTAACCCATATTACAGTCAATATGGCTCCCGGTCATTATTTCCCGTGTTTAAGATTATCTAGCCCATTAATTAATTCAAGCCCTTTGAAATAGCTTTCGTTAATTAATATCTTTTGTCCTTGGTCGAGGAACGGTTCAACATTATTATCCATACCGGAAACAAATTCCACTTGCAAGATTTAGTATGATAAAGCTTATGAACCTCCCAAGGGGCAAATCAAGCAAGCGTACTTGCAACACGATTCTTCGTATTAAATCTTAGCAATCACATGTGACCAATAATATTGCCCAAGATAAAAAGTATTGAATCTCTCTCTGATTCGCTACCCATGATAAGTCAAAGCAATAGTTATCGATCCCACGTGATCCTATTTAAGGGACGAAGGTTAAGAAACAACGAACCACTGAGGTCTAATTCTTCCTTGTTGGGCTCAAGAATTTATCCTCCTCAGAGGGTCCTATTCAACAAGATCGGTCATGCACTAGTGTAATCTCTTGGTCAAGACAAACCAATCGAGCCTTACACCTCAACCTTTTCGCGATGGTTGTTCATTTCCATCTAGGTCGTGAATGGCGTACTTTTTAGTTACAAGGACTGTTAATTTAATCTTCGTGATCGGTATCACTAAATTAACTCTGATGTAACACACATTTAATTATTGAACAGTTATGCAATAAATATATATAACATTCAATCATATTTAAAGCATCAGTGATAAACAATTTATTTCAGTAAATAAGTCTGGAAATTCAGTTTCGATTATACAAAGTAAAAAGCATACTTTTCAGTATAATCCCCAACAATCTCCCACTTATACTCAAAGTCGCTTTTTAAGTATACTACAACACGTCTCGAGTAGTCCGTGACATCTAATGTCACCTACACGAACCTAATAATTTCTCCCACTTATACTCAAAGCAGATTAGCAACGGTCTTGACACCCATTCCACTCACATGTCTCTCGAATGTATTCAGAGGCAGACGCTTTGTGAATGGATCTGCTAGGCTGTCCTCAGACGCTATCTTTGCCACATCTATATCTCCTCTCTTAACGATTTCTCGTATAAGATGTCTTTCCTTTAATGTGTTTGTTTGACTCGTGGACTCTTGGTTCTCTTGAATTTGCAACTGCCCCTAGCAGATATTGCTAGACAAATTCAGAACACCATCCAAGTCCACTAAGAAGATCTAGAGCCCAATCGGTTCTTTCACTGCTTCACAAGCAGCTACTTACCCGAGTCCCATGGTTGAGTTAGTGATGCATTTCTGCTTCACACTCGTCCATTCGATGGCTATACTTCCCAAATGGAAACACACTAACTGAGGCAGATAATTTCTGGAATCTAAATCTGATTGGAAATCCGAGTCCATGTAGCCGATGGGAATTGGAGTATCTGACTGATAAATCAACATTCTATCCCGAGTTCTTTTCAGACACTTCAGAATGTTTTTAACTGTCGTCCAATGCGCTTTCCCTGGGTTACTTTGATATCTTGCTACCATGCCTACGACAAAGCAGATATCCGGTCTCGTGCACAGCAATGCATACATAAGGTTTCCTACAGCCGAAGCACAAGGAATGCCTTTCATGTCATCTATCTCCTTTTGCGTCTTAGGGGACATTTTCTTGGATAGATGGATTCCATGTCTGAAAGGTACGAATCATTTCTTGGAATCTTGCATGCTGAATCGTTTTAAAACCAGTGTCAATGTATGAATACTTGCGATAACCCGATCATCCTTTTCTTGCGATCTCGAGTAATCTTGATCCCAAGGATGTGTCCGGCTTTCCCTAAGTCTTTCATATCAAACTGTTTTGAAACGTCATGCCCTTACGTCTGACCACACCTTCACATCGTTCCCGATGATCACAATGTCATCTACGTATAGTACTAAGAATACCAATGCAGTTCCGACACGCTTTTTATACACACAACTTTCAAACTCGTTTTGATCAAACCCATAAGACTTTATTATATGATCAAAAGTTTGGTTCCAAGCTCTGGATGCCTGTTTGAGTCCATAAATGGACCTCTTGAGCTTACAAACTAGGTGTTCTTGGCCTGTTTCAATGAAACCTTGGTGTTGTTGCACATAGATCTCTTTATCAAGACTTCCGTTAAGGAAAGCTGTCTTGACATCTATTTGCCAGATTTCAAGGTCGAAGTGCGCAACAATCGATAAGAGAATACGGATGGACTTAAGCATGGCTACGGGCAAAAAAATTTCCTCATAATCGATCCCTTTCTTTCTGAGTATAACCTTTCGCCGTTAGTCTTGCTTTAAAAGGTTTCAACCTTCCCGTCCGATCCTCTTTTCCTCTTATATACCCACTTGCATCTAATGGGTTTGACCCCATTAAGTGGTTCGACTAGCTCCCACACTCTATTATGAAAACATTGAACCCGCCGGCTTTCATTCTTTGTTTGCCAAGAAAAATGCATCCTTATCTTGGAGTGCCTCGTCATATGTCCATGGGTCTAATTAGGGAATCAAGTCCGAGGACTCTCCTATTCCCATGAATCTCTCGGTTTGTCTAACAACCCTCCCACTATAACGAGGCTCGGCCAGAAAACGTATCATTTGGTATATCATCTAGTACAAAGTTATAATCGAGGTTTGCCCTCTAAGCTCATTTAAGGTAATCTCACTTCTGGGTTTTCTTTGGCTCTATAGTTTTCTTCCAAAATATAAAGTGGGTGCGGATGTCCACCTTTTGATCTTCGGAACTATAGAACATTCACCCTTTTGTTCCCTTGGGGTATCCTACAAAACAACCTTAATTACGATCGAGGATCCAATTTCTGGGTTTCCTTGTCCAACACGTGGTAGGACACCCCAAAGTTCTCATGTGTCTCATACTAGACTTTGCTTGGGTCCACAATTCTTTGGGGTTATGGGAACCGATTTGGATAGCACCAAGTTCGAGAATGTAAGTCATTTATTTTCAAGGCATGACCCGGAAGCGACTCGGGAAGATCCGTATAACTCATCATTGATCTAACCATTTCCAAAAGAATTTTGTTGCTTCGCTCTGCAAACCCCGTTTTGTTGAGGGGTTTCGAGTGTGGTGAGCTGGGACACAATCCCTTCATCAGATAAGTAGTTCAAAAACTCATCGCTGAGGTATTCGCCTCCACGATCAGATCGTAGAGACTTGATACGTTTTTCCATATGATTCTCTGCTTGAGCCTTAAATTCTTTAGAATTTCTCAAAGGTCTCAGATTCATGCTTCATAAGGAAAATGTACCTTGAGTAATCATCAATAAAATTACTCATAACCTCCTCTTGCTTTGGTTAACATTGAACTACGTACATCTATGTGAACGATCTCTAACACTTCTTTAGCCCCATTCCCCTTGTCTCCAAATGCCATTTTGGTCATATTACCCTCCAAACATGATTCCCAGGTTGGATCTGATTCAACTTAGAGACGCTCCAGTGAACCATCTTTCACCAACCTTTGGATCCTCTTTGGATTTATATGACCTAATCTTAGATGCCAAAAAAAGTGTCTCGTTCACGTCGATGAACGTTTTCTTTTCTCGGAAAGCTTGATTGATGTGTTATAGGATACATTTCGTGAGTGGTGTGCACGATTAATTGTATAGAGATTTTTTTTAAATCAATGTCCCGTAATGAGATACACTCATCATTTCAAAATGATGTCATTCTTATTAGAAGAAACTTAGTGTCCTTTAATCGAATTTTAGAAACCGAAAGTGAATTCTTTCTAAAAGCGGGAACATAAAGATAATCTCAAAAAACTTTATCTTCAAAAGATAGGTGCACTTCTCCCATCGCTTCAATCGCTACTCATGTAGCATTGCAATGTCGCTACTTGCGTAGTATTGCAATAATCGTTACTCTCGTAGCATTGCAATATCCGCCACTTACGTAGCATTGCAATGTCTTCTACTTTAAATAACGTTACCCGAGTGTGATGAGGATCTCACTCCCACTATGTCACGGATCATTTAGAACCCGTGAAGCCAACATGATTAGTGGATCTCGTATCAACCACCCACCGAATGAGAAGTATATACGCCGCTAAACAAGTTTCAACAACTAGTGTATGAGAATTACCTTTCTTTTCCGTCCCTTTTGGGGTTGGAGCAGCAAGACCTCCATTGTCCTCTCTCTCATGACTTAAGCACTTCCTCTTTGGATTTTCCTTGACACAACAAGCATTCCTCATCTTACCATTGCCCTTGGCAATGATTGAGTTTTATTGCTTATGGCCTTTGGTCCTCTTCTTTATCTTGCCTACCCTTGGCCTAGAAGATGAAGACGGGCCACTTGTAAATCAAAGCTTGAGTTTGGTGCCTTATCATCATTTTCGCCGAGTCCAAAAGTTTGCAACAAATTTGCTAGCGAGGCCAAAATGCTCAAAAACCTTTTCAGGCAGAGAGAATGAAGTATCAAATTCATCCGAGTCTCGGATCATAATCAGACTCGAGAATCTCAAGTTTGTTCGGATGGGCCATCTATTTTGAGGGCGTAATCCCTTACGGGTTTTTCCTCCACCATTTTCGGCTGACGACATCTCTCATGAAGGTGATCGACGAGTCCCGCATGTTTTGACTCGTCGGTTGGCTCATCGATTTTTGTGTGTCAAAATCCACTTGTGCTTTTGTGCGAGTTAGGACAATTATAATTTTCCAATCAATATAGTTTCCATACATATTGTATTGACTTTTAAGTATAAAAAACAATTGGATTAAAAAGGTAACGACATCTTTGAATCGAAATAAACAACTATATGCAATAGACAAGTATATCACAAGGTTCGATCACATTTCATCATATTTTAAAATCTAAAAAAAAATATGAACATGCATCGACCAACATCTCAAAAGCAGTTTAAATAAGCCCACGTGGGGTGGGTCATTATTTAAACACATTCAAGCGAGTTACAAACAAAACGATTTACAAACCTTTAATATCATTAATAGTTGGCTCTTGACTTGACCAATATAAAATTGTGGGGACTTGAGGAAGTATATATGCATATCAATTTTATACCTAAGTAATAACCATGATTAAATCTGGGATTACTATTTTCGCTTTGATCGAGCCTCGTGGGGAGGGTCATCGTCGCCACTAGTAATAACCCACAATCATCCGTTTGGAATTCATTCATGTGAAACCTATATTTTGACCGTCCGTAGGGGAATTTCTCCAAAAGAATTCACAAATAAATAAATCATGGAGGTCAAAATTAATTCAATTTTATTATCAGGAATAAAATTGTCAATTAATTATTTAAAACATACTTAGTAATTTTGAAGTTGAGATTTTTTTTTCATTTGGCAACCCTCATGCAAACACATTTAAACAAATTAAATAAAGCATAAGATAAGCGCCAAATAAATCAAGCAAAAGCAGAAAAATAAACATATTGGGCACAAATTATCCAATTGTCATGGTTTGATTTTTTCTTGACTTGATCTTGAAGAAACACGTCTCGAATTTCTCCCACTCGTTCGTCTCGAAAAATACTTCATCTCGAACATCCATCCCAAAGCATTTCAATAGGGATGCCGCCAAGATCCGGCCGGCCACTTGGCTGGGGCAGCCCTAAGCGACCTCGGTACCGCTGGCGGACACCCTTGGCGCCTCGGCTTCGCCTCGGTAGCGATCGGCGATCCTCGGCGATCCTCGGCGGCGGCAGCGTTCGCAAGATCATACAAGCCAAGGCTTCGCCCGCCTCCGCCTCGCCCGCGACCTCAGCGGCCTTCGCGTCTCGCGCCAGCGCGCCCGCCCGCCCGTCCTTCGGCTTTGGAGGCCTTGTCCCCTCACCTCGCTCAGCGCTCGGCCGCCCGGCCTCGCCACGATCCCATGCGTGCGGTGGCGGCACCCGCGCCCGCCTCGCGCGGATTCGGATTTAAATCCTTTAATTCTTCATCTCTTCGTTCTCGATCAGGTTACAATTTATTTACAAAAAAAAATAAATAAACCTAGATCTAGACTAGTCTATTACATTGATCAAATCAAACAAATCCTAGTCTACTCGTGGATTTTCTCACGAGGCAAAACAAATCCGAAGCGAATCGAATTAAAAAACCACGGTTTATATGCATGCAAAATAAAACATTAAAATCCATGACAATTGGATACGCAAAAGCAGATCTAACAGTTCTACTATCAATTTCAAATTTAATGTCCACGAATTAAATTACAATTTAAAAAATTGAGAGCAAAACAAATTGGCTCGATACGATTGTTGGGGAATGAGTTGCTTGAGATCTATTCGGGGTGAATATTTAAATACAAATTTAATTCATTAATTATTACTAGCATGAATTAATCTATATTAATTCAAATAATAATTGCAACAACATATCATGCATATAAAAAGCCACGTAAAACCTACGATGCGGAATCTACGGGTTTCGTGAAGCGTACCTCTCGGGATGGCGTTGGCTTTGGTGGACGGACTAACCAAAAGGACTTCCCAAGTATTCCCTTAGCCCTTGCTTTCGACAATCCATTGGAAGGATACTCGCGAACAATTAACAAAAGGAAAAAATAAACTTTGTTGCACCACATGTGGATTTGCTAATATTTCCAAAGACATGGAATTGTACTTGGGAATGAACTAATCATCCCCTATTTATAGGAGAGGAGGGCACGAAATTTATGTGAATTTTCAATGTGGGAAAAGACTTTTCTTGGTCACCAAGAAATCTTGAATATATCCCATATATTCTTTTTTCATAATTAAAATATTCCACAAAAATCCACCTCCTCTTTCTTTATGGAATTTTCGAAAAAAATGAGTGTGCAAGAATCCAAGATTTGGATCTTCTTGAATTTATGAGATATTCTTGTATTTCAAGAAATACATATCTTCCATAATATCTTTTCAAGAAAATCAAGAAAATCTTTCTTGCCCTCTATTTTCAAAAATTTGAAAATACTTAATGAATAACCAAGTGGGAGATTTCTTGAATTTAATGAGATAATCTTGTATTCCAAGAATACATATCTTCATTCCATAACAAAATTCAAAGAAAATCTTTCTCCTTTTTTATCCATAATTTTAAAAAATAATGAGGAAATATAAGCAACAATATTTATTTTATTTTAATCACCTTTTTCGGTTATTGGACTATATGTTGGGCTACTCGGGGGGGGCCTTTAGGAGAATTATGATTGGACCTTCTAATGGATCTTGAATATCTAATATTGAGCCACAATATAATTCAAGCCCATAAATATTAATTAATCCCACTACATAATTAATATTGCACTATCCATCTTAACCCATATTACAGTCAATATGGCTCCCGGTCATTATTTCCCGTGTTTAAGATTATCTAGCCCATTAATTAATTCAAGCCCTTTGAAATAGCTTTCCGTTAATTAATATCTTTTGTCCTTGGTCGAGGAACGGTTCAACATTATTATCCATACCGGAAACAAATTCCACTTGCAAGATTTAGTATGATAAAGCTTATGAACCTTCCAAGGGGACAAATCAAGCAAGCGTACTTGCACACGATTCTTCGTATTAAATCTTAGCAATCACATGTGACCAATAATATTGCCCAAGATAAAAAGTATTGAATCTCTCTCTGATTCGCTACCCATGATAAGTCAAAGCAATAGTTACCGATCCCACGTGATCCTATTTAAGGGACGAAGGTTAAGAAACAACGAACCATCGAGGTCTAATTCTTCCTTGTTCGATTCTCAAGAATTTATCCTCCTCAGAGGTCCTATTCAAACAAGATCGACCATGCACTAGTGTAATCTCTTGGTCAAGACAAACCAATCGAGCCTTACACCTCAACCTTTCGCGATGGTTGTTCATTTCCATCTAGGTCGTGAATGGCGTACTTTTAGTTACAAGGGACTGTTAATTTAATCTTCTGTGATCTGGTATCACTAAATTAACTACAGTGTAACACGTACGAATTATTGAACAGTTATGCAGTAAATATATGTAACATTCAATCATATTTAAAGCATCAGTGATAAACAATTTATTTCAGTAAATAAGTCTGGAAATTCAGTTTCGATTATACAAAGTAAAAAGCATACTTTTCAGTATAATCCCCAACAAGTGGATTTAGAGAGAATACTCATCTTCTCATCATAATTGGATCAAAGACATTGGCCAATGCACGTCAACTTGGACTTTGTGGCAAAGTGTGACATAAGTGATCAATTAGTGATTAGAGATAATATGATTAAGTTATTTGAATAGACACTTCATCATGTTCAAGACTAATCGAGTATTCGTGAATGAAAGGAGGAAATCGTAATAGCCCATGTTATAGTTACAAGTAGTTGCACGTTTTTTTCGTAACGTATCTCATATATTTAGAATGTCTAATTTATTGTCTAGGGTTCAATTAAGACCATTAGTTTGACTAATCACTCGATATATGAGGTTTTATGGGTCACACAACAAGTATTTTCCTTTTATGGATTATAGTTGGTTGATTAAATATTAAATTGGATTTAATATTTAATTTATGGAGAATTAATTAATAATAGATTAACTTGGAATTAATTATTATTAGTGTTTAATTAAATTGGATTTAATTAAATAGGAATTCCCAATAATAATATATGGAATATTATTGTAGGATTTAATATATATGGAATCAAATCGTAGAGATTTGACATATACGGAAATTAAATCCGTAGAGATTTTATATGTGGGAATTAAATTAAAGGGATTTTTAATTTAAATAAAGATTAGGAATTTTATTTCCCAATCAGGCCAACTTAGGGTTTTAAGCTGGGCCTCCCTATATATATGAGCTCTTGGGAATTCACAAAGAACGTTAATTCATATTTTCTCCATAAGATCTAGAGTTAGAATTTTCTTAGCAAATTCATCTAGGGATTCAACACTAGCAAGTTCGTGCAAGTCCGTGATTGGGGATTACGTGGATACCGTAGTTGAGAAATCTGCTTTCGAGTTACTATAAGATTTCTTGTTATGATTATTGTAATCCTTTATGCAATTATATGTTCGTTGTTGGTGAACTGTTTAATTCCGCTACGCATGTATTATGTGTTTACGTGCCTCTATATTTCAACAGTGGTATCAGAGCTTCAGACTCTTGTTTTAATTGCATTAAAAATGGTTTTGAAATTAAAATTAATTTTTTTTTAAATTTGAAATCGGGTGCGGCTATTTGTTTGACAAAACCGCACCCCTTATTATTTGTTTGTTTCGTCTTGTTGGCTCGTCTTCTCCACAAAAACCTAGGATTTTTTGGAATCCACTTCGCCGTCTCTGTCCCTCGGTCTCGCCGTTATTCACTGGTCTCCGCAACGCTGCTCGAGTCGATGGCTACTTGCCGCGACTCGCGGCGCTCGTGCGAAGTCGTGGCATCGCGTGCAACGATGGATTGGATTCACCTTACCTCGACGCGACTCGCTTCATCCCTATTCCCGTTGCCGTCACCTGGTTCTCGCTCGATTTGTTGACCACCATTTCGATTCTTCTGATTTGCGACTGTGCGCTCACAGATCGGTTCTGTTGTAGTCTAAATTTACTACCGGCGTACAAATAATCAAATATGATAATAAAAGGACGGAAAACAAGAAATAAGATAGAGTTTGGTGACCCAGTTCGCCGGAATTCGGCTACGTCCGGGGGCAATACCAAGCCAGGAGTATGTCAAGAATATGTCTAAGAGTCCTAAAACTTTGATCCTTTACAACGTGTTATACAACTAGTATTTATAGATTACAAAGTAGGTCAAGAAGCTTCATGGGCCTTCTCGAGAAAGGCCTCTGGAAGATAATTAATGCAGGGGATATTCCGGGCATGAATCCCTTGATTTGGGGCCGAGATCACCTCCAAGAGATATTCTTTTTGCGGTTATCTCCTTGAAATCCACTTCCCTAGTTACTCTGAATCCATTCCATATTTGTGATGGGCGACCACTGATGGATGGTCGTCTGGGCGGCCACCAGTGAATGGTCACCAGTGGATGGTCGTCTGGCGATGCTGGGCGGACACCAGTGGATGGCCAACAGTGGATGGTTGTCTGGTCGTCTGGGCGGTAACTAGTGGGTGGTCACTAGCGGAAGGCCACCAGTGGATGGTGGCCACCAGGTGATGGTCACTGGTGGATGGCGGCCACCAATGGATGGTAACTGGTGGATGGTGGGCATGGCCACGATGGTCGCCCCTCGGGTAATTGCCTTCCTCTAGTCAACCATGTCCCTCTTGCCTCGAGACAACGATCCAGTCATGGCAGTTACCCCACATCATTAGTCGGAGGTTGCTCGATGACTATCGGGCTACAACAATTGTCCCCCAGGTCGCCAGTGAGATGGTTGATGGTCGTCCTAGAATAAGCCCACCTTGGTCCCCGATGTCTGATAGTGGCCGCTCCGTATGTTTGGTGAGCTTGACAGTCACCTCGAAAATACTCGACCGCTGATGTTGTCATGCGCCGAGGTAATGATTGTGCATGGTCGCCATACGTCCCGGCATGTCTGGGGTTTTTACAATCTTGCCCCAATACTTAAAACGGACGTCTTTTTTAGACACGGATGCCGACCTTACCCACAGAGTGATCTTGAGGGAGGTCGCTCGTCTAGGTGAGCTTTGCTCGTCTTCGTCTTTGTTCCACTGCTAGGTCACCTACGGGGGCCAACCTCGACTTCTTGTACTTCACTGCTAAAACTGGTCCTGGTGGCCATGCCGTCACTACTTGCCATGCGGTCGCATTCTTTGCCCACATGCTTGTTCAGAATGTCTTCGAGAGGTCTTGACCGTCAAAAGCTTGGTGGCAACATTTCTGGTACTTCCTTCGGATCTGGCCATGTTTAGCGGGATTGACCCTTCCTCGTGCCCCATAGTTGGAAGGTCTTTCTCTGTGCCCGCTGCTCGATAGGAGGTTAATCCTCATTTAGAATTACTATTCGTCGAGATTAAACTCGTCGAGAGTCTTCGTTGCTCGTCGAGAGGCTGGGCTCATCAAGAGTCCTGATTGCTAATTCGGGCCATGACTTGGTAGATATTTAATTGTCTTTTCTGTGTTCTACTCCGGGGTGAGCTTCTTGTTACGAGTCTTGGCTGTGCTTATTCGTTGAGATGAGCTTCTTCGTGAACGATGAGAAAAGGAAGTCTTTTCAACTCTCACTCTTACAAAGGCAACCTCTTGACACAATAACAACTATGTCGTCAACCTGCAGTGTAACAAACGTTGAACAAGAACATCTAACAAATCGAAGTTAGTAAAAGAAGATAGGGTAAAATACTGATGTTGTCCAAAATGTTGTTCCACATGTGAACCAACATCTTCACAACATCAACAAAACTCATTAAGAAATTTTATAAACTCGCGAGGGTAGATATGAGGCCACAAGGCCAGAATCAATTATGGACCTAAGTCCATAGAAAAACATGGAAGTCCATGAGGACTATAGACATTATTGAGGTCCACGAGAGTACTTATGAGGACTATGAACTCTCCTAAAGTCCATAGGGATTATAAGCATTATTGAGGCCCAAAACGGCTCAGACGAGGATTGAGAGCCTGAAAATTAGACCGCGATGCCAAAAGCAAATAAGGTCGTGAGGCTTGAAAAACTGAAGTAAGAGACCATTAGGTTTGGACTTTTGATTATTGGAGGCCATGAGGTTCTTATTAGAAACCATTAGGCCTGGATTTCAGATTATTTGGGGCCAAGAGGCCTGAACTAATAATGAATACTGAATCATTGAAACCTTGAGGTCAGGAATGACTTATCTATTTTGAGGCTAGGAGGCCAGACCCATAATGAACTTGAGTTCATAAATTACATGTCCATGAGGGCCTAAATAAGGCTAAGAATCAAAAGTTATAATGAGTTAGAGTTCATATAGGAAATACAAGCACATGTGGACTTGCCTCATCTTGAGGCTAACATGACGGATTATTAATGAACTTGGGATCGTTATAAGTTTTAGTGTCCACGAGGACTAAGGTTTTTAGAGTTTCCTTAGTCTTTGAAGACTAAGGGTGAAGAGAGATTATGAGAATTGAATTGAGTAAAAATATAAGTTCTTGAGAACTAGCTTAAATACCTTGAGGTTCGTAAAAGAAGAAAAGCTCGCAAAAGCTTGCGAGAATGATTGAGGTCAAAAAAGAGATTTTGTAAAATTTGAGTAGGAATATGATGTTCTTACTCTCCTGGGTATCTACCACAAGAGAGTGGGGGGAGTGGTTGATGTGACATAAATTACGCATATTTTTCTTCTATGATGACACATGTCCATAAACTCGGAGATGGTGACACTTGGACGACCACCCTCAAGGGTGCTCGTGGAGCAGAAGCATCCTAGAAATTTGGGAAAATACCTACAACCGAATATATTTGAATGAGTTTGGGGTTTCTTAAAGACTAAGTAAAAATATATGACTTATCTTTGAATCAGGCGTGATCTTTTCCCTTTTTAGGGAAGTTAATTATTGAGAAGTTCAAGGAGTTTGACTGGGTAAACTAGAAGGTAAGCTTCTTAGGTTACGTATAATGATGACTTGGTCAAAAATCACAATGGTTAGAGATGTTGGACAATTAAGATATTCTTGGAAGTTTGGCTAGAAAGCAAGTTAGTTGAGAAATCTCGGAACCTCGAGGGCCGAGGTCGAGGGCTCAGTCCACTAAGCCCACGAGAGGTAATATAGCCAGACGGTTATATCAAGATATTATAAATACAACATTCATCCATATTCGTGGGGACATGACATTGGTATTGACAAACATAATTTGAAATACGCGGAGTTGCACATATAAAGATTCGCAAAAACACTCACGTTCATACGAACATGAACATGCACACGAATTCACATAGAGAGAGTGAGATATACTTTCATACACACAAGAACATGATGATAACGAGAGAATACATGACTGTTCGACTGAAATAATCTGATAGAGGCGAGTTTCCAGATGATTCCTTGTATGGACCTTGAGAGTTTCGTGTGAGATATTTACTTCGAGATAGATGATTCTTACTCAGTTTTCTATTGTAAGTTTTCTATTATTCTTCGTGATCAAGAGAGACTTGATCACATCCCTAATATTTCTCGAGATCAAGAGTGACTTGATCGTATAACGGTATTTCTTGGATCAAGAGAGACTTGATCCATCTCTTCTGTTTGTTTTTTATTCATACTAATATGATTTACAATTTTCCCGATTATCTAATTTGAGTGTCGGAGTGCTCGCGTCGGGAGCCTCCCGACGTGTTTGCAGGTCTAAATTAGGAATCACACGGAAGCAAGCCTAAAGTCCGTCCAGGGGTGCAAACGTAGAAATAACCTTGGCGGTCCGCCTATCCATGTCCGATTAGAGAGCAACACAGAAGCTCCCATGATGACTCACCACTCTCAAGGTACTTTTTAATTCTGGAGAGGGTGTTCGTTCCCATTTGCAGCCCGTTGTAGCCCTGGGAAATCATCGATTCGGGACTCGGGTTCGATTCTTGTAGGTGTGTTTATTTTGCAGCTATCAATTATAAACTTGATAATATTTATGGAAAATTTGTTTGATTAATTGTTAAAAATGAAAAATATAAACTAAAATTGATCATTGAACACGTTTTTTTAATACACATATAAAGCATGTGTATAGTTTAATGAAGGGAAAAGATATGTGGTAAATTTAATAAAAAAATAAAAAGTATATCATAAATTCATAATATAAAGTATAAACGGTGAGGTTATTTGTGGAACAAAAGCTTTATTTAAAGTAGTTGATGGTAGGAGCCTAACTTCTTCTCCCCGCCAAATAGGTTTTGACAGAGAACCGTCGGAGTGAAATGGATCAGACTGCAAATGAGAGGGAAATCGAGGTTCGTAGCCTAACGGGTGAATCAATCGTAGTGTCGATCCAACCAAACAAGACCGTACACGAACTCAAGCTTCTGCTCAAACAAACCTTTTCGCCGGCGTCTTCTTCCCCTAATTTCCACCTTTGTCTCAACGTAAGTACTGAAACTTGTGTTCCTTTCTCTGCTTTCAAAGTTTTACGTATGTAAATTGTTAGCAATGGTGCTGAAATCGGAGTTGTACGTTTTTCTGGGACAGTAATCATTTTCTTTTGGTTCCAATTTTTGATTTATTTTGTTGTAGGGTTTGAAATTGAACCTGCAGAGCCAGGTTAGTAGCTATTCGATTGGGGTTGGGGAATTTGTAGTTGTTGTCCCATTTGTGAAAAAGGATAAGCAACATAGGCATATTGTTGAAGAATCTGAAACAGGACCCGAAGAACAGCAATGAGAGATTGGAGACTGAGTCGACGTGGTCTGAGTTGATGCAAGATCTCTCATCTTTGCGAGACCTTTCTGACTGTGAAAAATTAGCTGAGACTGAGTTGAAGTCAATGAACTCAGAAAATGAGAATAGTTGTGATAGGAGGACCTCTTCGAGAGACCTTCTTATGCTGCTCTGTTAAGCATGTTGAATACCTTTGGTGAAGAACAGAATATTCAGGAGCTTCTTCGGTTTATTGATTCTTCATTTTGTTTAAGTGATCCAGTTACAGGATTTTGTGTGATGAGAGAATCGGATCCTTGTAAGAGTAGTTTGTGCCAGTGTCCACTGTGGTTGAAGGACATAATGAGAGCATTTTGTTTCATAAATGTATACTCTGAATGTCTTTAAAGAGATTACCGTCACTGCATTTAAGAAGCCATTGGACGAGCTTCATAAATTTGGCTGGAGCTCATATCTCAGCTCTGTCCTCGGGTAACTCGTTTGATTGCAGAAACTGTGCTGCTTGGTTTATAAGTGACTTATAAAACTCGGTTTTTGAAATATAGGAGATTTTGAATACCTGGTAAATACTAAGATGTGTGTTTGTTTGGGTTTTTTGAGTAGTGTCAGATTTAATATTATGTCAAATCAATATGTAAGAGTGGATGAAGTTGTATTATTATACTTACTGTTGAGTGTGATTGTAATGATTGAATATGTGAATTATGATTTAAATATATTAAAGTGTAAGGAGAGAGAATCTATTTCTATTGGAAAGTGTGAGAGTAGGTTTATAGGTGTTGTAGTGGTGATTTCAAAATCCCAACGAGAACCGGTTTTAATTCCAAAACTCAAATCCTGGTTTTTGAAACCCAAAACTAACATCCGTGTAGGATTGTGGTCCTTCTTCATCGAAGATGAATTGATATTTCTTGTCATTGTTTGATATATTCACAAGGAAAGGGTTGTGGTTCGTTTTACAAGGAAGCGTAAAAAAAAATCTGAATATCTGAATATAAGACAAAAGCAGGAGATATAAGACGGACATCTCTATGACGATTATCTAACATTCTTTTGATAGATAAATAAAACAGACACTCTCCATTTCAGGTTTCAAATATTTATTTTGTTCACCCTCATAATTTAAATGTGAATCATAGTTGTTTGTGTGTACTTGTGTTCTTCTCTTACAGTCTTGTGAAAATATTTTTAGCTGCAGGCATAAATTGATTTAATATTTTCCATGACAAATAATGATATGTTTGGTTTTTTATTTCTGAGATCATTTGATGTGGCCTTCGGCTATGAATTGTTTCTTTAATTAGAATCTCGGTAGGAATAAATTAGCATTATCAGTCAACATCTTGATTACACATAATCAGAAGCTCTTTAATGTCTGTATTCTGCTCTTTCTAAAGCAGTTGTATAAGTTTCAGCAGTATTGTCTGGAATTCATAATATACGCGCATCTTCTGTTTTCATATTCCCATCAGGTAATACTCATTGTTGACAAAGAAGTAGAGGGAACAAAATCACATGATGCTCTTGTTATAACCAGATCTCCTTTGGCATCCAAACAAAAATCACATCAATTTATCATTAACATTTTGAAGTGGAAGCTGCAAAACAGTTACCTAGGTCAAAGATTGTAAGTTCAATGAAGAAAAGAGAAACTTCTTTCAAAGCTGTTCTTTCAGAAGTGACTAAATCATTAACGGTACTTTATTGATATACTCTCTCGTTGCTATAAGGTTTTATCTGTGATCTAACTTTTTTTCTGTTATAAGTTATGAAGTGCTCTTGGAATTGTTTCATCTATTTTGAGCTATTCAATGCAATCAATTTAGCTGCTATCTACACGAGGCACA
Source organism: Stenogyne calaminthoides (assembly GCA_037126765.1). Classification (NCBI taxonomy): domain Eukaryota; kingdom Viridiplantae; phylum Streptophyta; class Magnoliopsida; order Lamiales; family Lamiaceae; genus Stenogyne; species Stenogyne calaminthoides. Next base: position 8,979,925 of record JBBCBC010000015.1, read on the forward strand.
AAATTCTTTTGGTTTTGCCCTTCACATGGTGGAGTATTTTTCTTTTTATCCTAAAAATATTCCAACAAGTGCTTTAAGTAGGCCATCAAGAAAATTGAGTCTGCTACCATGAAAAGTAAAATAATGCGTTCCTGAATATCTAAGAATTTGCCACCAGTTCATAACTCCCAAAAGTATGATAGTTTCAGCTCTAGTTCTTCGCCCTTGGCTATAATTTTTCTTCAAATGATGATACTTTTTGTCTTCATTATGATTTGTTGAAGCTCTAAAGTTCTTTTTTTTAGGAAAACGGTAAATAGTATAAATAAATAAAGAAAATAAAGAAGATAGGACCAACACCGAGAGGTGTCACAAGACTAGGACGACCAAAAAGCGGCGGGGAGAATCACACGCAACCTACAGCAGGAACAAAGACTACCTAACAAGCAACAAGGAAGCCCCACTCACAAGCCAAACGAGGTTCACAGAGTCACACAACCCAAAATAGGGCCGAGAAAAATACATGGACCCAGTAAACAGATACAACTTGACACCACAAAGTGGGTCGAGACAAAAACAGCAAATCCCACAGAGGGGAAGCAACACATAACAAAAACTAAAAAGTCACAAAATCCACCGGATAAAGACTGTAGAGGACACTGTACACCATGGATTTAATCTTCTTCACAACAGCATCACGGTTGAAAGTGGTAGAGTCAAAAACAGTTGTATTCCTCACTTTCCAAACTTGATAGATTGTGCACATGATCATAAAGTAACCCAAGCACACGGACCATCACGACCCCAACACGGGTTCTTTTTTTCACCATTTGATCAAGGCTTATGAATTGTGGTCATAGATTTGGATATTCCAAGCCAACTTCTAATCTCATCCCAAATTGCACAAGTATACCTGCAATTGAAAAAAAGATGAAGTGAGGATTCAGGTTCAGAATTACAAAGGGGACATACCTTCTCAATATCAAGATAGGGGAGGTTGTCTACAGTTTGCAATCTATTCCAAAAAAGTCAACCACACAATAAAAGAGAATTTTGGGGTATGAATCCCTTCCAAATCATGCTCTTCCAAGGGTTTTTTTAATCATATACGCCAGAACCTATCAAAAAACAAAGACAAGATCAAGTCCTTTGGGAGAGGACAGCGGCTGAGAGCAAATCAATAGTAGCATGAGAACCCCCTATACATAGTACAAAGATGGTCACGAATACCGACGCTTAAGGAGTGGGGAATCCCGAGTGTGAGGATTCCACACCCAAACTGAATCATTACGCAAGTAAATATGGTGGACCCATTTGATCTCTGATTGAATCAGTTTTCAAATGCAAATTCCAAAGGATAAGAGATAGGAGGCGTCATTCCAAGATTTGGCATCTCGAATACCCAAGCCACCTTCATCCTTTGGGGAGACAGATAGTTTTCCACCCCACAAGTGGCCTCTTTCCCTCCAAAGAAATGCCCAAAAAGCTTAATAATACGATTAATAACATTAGGAAGAGGGAAAATCTGTAACCAAAAGCACTGAACCCCCTGAATGACCGAGCGAATGAGCTCCATACGGCCCGCATAAGAAAGAGTGTTTGTTGTCCAAGAACAAATGTATGATGCAATCTGATCCAAAAGAGGGCGTAATGCACCACATTCGATCTTTGGGCAGCCAAAGGCACTCTTAAGATAGCGGACGAGGAAAAGACCCCGAGGATAATCCAACAACTCCAAAATGTCATCCAAGTCCCTACCATATAAACTCGCAGAAAGATGTTAGACTTTGAAGCATTAATACCCAAGCCAGAGGTAACTTTGAACGTGTCCAAGCAGTTAACCAAAATATAAATAGAAGGGAGATCACCCCTAGCAAATAACATAAGGTCATCAAAGAAAAGCAAGGTGGGTTATTCGCAAATCAAGACATTTAAGGTGGTAATTAAAATCGGTGTTATCGATCCTACTCTTCTTTGATCTAGAAAAGTAATTCATGCAAAGAATAAAAAGGGCGGAGACATGGGATCACCCCTGTCTAAGACCCTCTTGCTGCAAAAAAAAGAAATCTGTTAGGGAACCATTAAGAGAAAAGGAAAAAGTAGGAGTAGAAACACCCGCATAACCCAACCCTACAAAGATAGGAGGAAAACCCAACCCTACAAGAACCTCAAAAAAACGACCAAGACACGGTGTCATAAGCCTTTTGAAACTTTGATAGTACATCTAGAGAGGAGAGCTTCCTAAAGATACCCCAGAGAAGTTCTTGAGATAGAAAGATATTATCAGTCATGCTTCTACCACTCACAAAGGATGCCTGAGCTTTATCAACAAGTAATGGAAGAATGGGGGCAAGCCTATCAGAAATGATTTTCGTAATTGCTTTATAAATCACATTACAGCAAGCAATAGGTCTAAAATCAGCAACAGAGACAGAATGGGTAATTTTGGGGACAAGAGATGATAGTATGATTAATTTGCTTTAAAATCCTACCATTTTGGAAAAATTCAAGCACAGCCTCAGTAACATGACAACCCACAACACTCCACGAATTTTTGAAAAAACCGGAAGAAAAGTCATCAGGACCCGGAGCCTTATCATCCCCAATATCAAAAATAGCATGTTTAACCTCGGAAGGTAGTATGGGACGAATGAGGTTTACGATATCACAATCAGAAAGGCGAGGGCCACACGAAAAGACAGAAGGATCAGTCGGAATACGATGAGACTCCACACCAAAAAGGTCAGAGTAAAACCCCTCAAATTCACTAGCCACTTGCTCGGAGGTAATGGTAGTAACCCCATTTCTGCCAATGATGGAGGAAATGTAATTCCGACCACGATTCCTCTTCACAATGCTATGAAAATTTTTTGTATTTTTGTCACTTTTGGTGAGAAAATCACACTTAGCCTTCTGGGACAAGAAACTTCTTTCTGCTTCCGCGAGAAATGAAGCCTTAGCCCGAAGGGCCTTGACATTCTCACGAAGGACAGAGTCAGAAGGATCCTGGTCAAGAAGTATTTGATTTTGCTCAAGTTCAGTAGTGACAGCCCTAACTCTCGAAGTGATGTGAGAGAAATGCAAATTATCAAGGGATTTCAAATCACCTTTTAAAAATTTTAACTTTTGACAGAGTAAACTGGGAGGTACCATAGAAGAAGTAGTACCACATCGTGAGACTAAGGGGATAAAATCGGGATGAGAGGCCCACATATTAAAAAAAAAAATCGAAAGTTTTTTTTCCCCAAAGCGCTATGTTTAAGAACGAAACAACAATCGGAGAATGATCCGAAAAGACAACGAGAAGGCAAAGCCTCAAAGAAAGCAGAAGAAGAGCATTTCAGATGCCAAACAGATTGACAAGAGCCCCTGTCAATTTTGGGCCACACCTCATTATTGTTCCAAGTGAAGAAACAACCAGAAGATTGAACATCACTCAAACCTAAAGCAAGACAGGTATCCTGAAAATCCTTCATCTCATAAGCAGTGACACCGGCACCCCGAATCCTTTCCTCGGGAGCTTTTATTGAATTAAAATCCCCAAGGATCAGTCAGGGTTCCGACTGCGACTCACCGATCTGAAGGAGAGACTCCCAAAGATCACGACGGTTAACCACGGTGTTGAAACCATACACAACAGTAACCAAAAAGGAAACATGCGTTTCTCTACAAACAATTTTGCAATGCACATATTGAGGAGACATAGAAATCACATATAAATCAATTTTGGAAGGGTTCCATAAGATTAAGATCGCGCCTCAACCCGGGATGATATCGGGTTATTCACTTGATCCCATCTAGGAAGGTGTTTTCTCATCAAAGAAATCAACATAGGGAGTTTCAATTTGGTTTCAACAACACCCAAAAAATCCAAATTATGTTTTCTTAAAAAATTAGGCAAACATTTTTGTAAGGGACCGATTTAAGCCCGAATATTCCAAGAAGCAATCCGCGTGGGAAAAAAAAAGCGGAAAAAAGTGGGGGACCTAATGGTAAAACGACGCCCACCATTGAACGATGGGGTTGTTGCCATACGTGCCTATCTGCAGACGAATTACAAGGCTTTGCAGCCTTGTTCCCACCATGCAAAACCACCTTTTCTTTTTTCTTCTTCCTATTGGACTCAACCAAGGTAAACGTGGCCTCCACCGCCCTAAGTTGAACACCATCCACTTTACCAACATTCACCACATCAACATACAGTTTACCATTTTCAAGCATAGGCGACAAAGGTTGAAATTTAAATCACAAACATCACCAACCCTAGAACCATCAGGGTTCGACCTATGCATAACCAAAGATGAACCGGCAAGGTTCTCATCCAAAGGCACGTTATCAGCAGAAATTAAAGCAGCAGGCAAGTTCACAACCCTAGAACCGGCAAGGTTCGACCTAGAGGAAGGGTTAGAAGTCATACCTTCACTTACCTGTGGCGTGCCAACACCTTGGTGAGAAATTCCAGCAGTATCATGGACTGGTTTTTGAGTTCCAGCAGCGATAAGGGCTGTACCAGCAGCGTTCGGACCCGTCTCAGCAGCAATAGAGGCTGAAGCAGCATAATTTGGAGTTGTACGAGGCGGACCCATCTCTGGTTTTTGCGTTCCAGCAGCAATAAGGGCTGTACCAGCAGCGTTCAGACCCGTCTCAGCAGCAATAGAGGCTGCAGTAGCAATATTTGGAGTTGTACGTGGCGGGACAGAATCTGCCCCAGCAGTTTTGGGGGCAGAACCAGCAGTTTCGGGACCAATTTTTTTGTTACCGGCTGCACAATTGGCTTCCAAATGCCCAAAACAGTAGCACGCCTTGCAATATTTAGGGGTGTGCTCGTAAACCACAGGCTGCTCGATAATTAGGCCCCCCGGGAATTGTAGGGGAAGCTTTTTCGGCAGCTCCTTTGAGGCATCAACCTCCACCAAAATCCTAGCAAAAGATATACATCTCTTTTGCGCAGTCTTGAGATCAGTACAAAGCGGCTTCCCGATCCTAGATGCAATCTTGCTAAGGGCTCTCGGATGCCAACAATCCAACGGGAGACCTTGAAGTTGAACCCAAACCGGGACAGTCCAATTCACATTGCAAAAGTTGAAGAACTTCGGCAATTTTTGAAGTAGGAAGGCCCTCCTAAAGACGGTGTAAGGCCCACCGAAGAGAATGCGCTCCATGTCTTGCTCCGTTTTGAACTTAAGAAGCACCCATGCTTCATTATGAGGGAAAATTTGGCAAGGAATTTTCCAAGAAGTCACCAAGTCTTTGATTGCTTTAAGACCCGGAAACTTGTTCGAAAATCCACCAATTAAAGAGAACCTCCACGTATCCTCAATATCAACCAAGTCCTCAGAATCGAACGAAATCGGACCATCAACACAAGGAAACGTTTGTAACTTGCACTCCTCAAGATTTTTCCCCGTGTTGAAAAAATCGGAAGCTCTTTGAGTAGTAACCGGATTGGCTTTAGAGCTACATTCACCCAAATTCGGAGACGGCGGCTGCACACTCTCATCCTCCGTGTAAGAATCGGTCTCTCCAAGAGTCCGAGAAGAATCAGGGGCATTCTCAATAGGAGGATTCTCAATAGGGGCAAGTTTTGAAACCTGCTTCTTTTTCTTGGCCATACTCAAAGAAAATTAACGAAGGTACCAGAAACTCAAGAGTAAACGCCACAAGCCACAAAACCAGATTCAAGAGCAGAAAACGGGACAGAATCTGGCCAATTTCGGCAGCTTCGACCAAGGCAGAAAGCTGGCCAACAAAAGCAGCCCCCTATCAAGGCCAAACAGACCAAAAACAGCAGCACCAAACCAAGTAAAACTGACCAAAATCAGGTAGCACGGGAAGGTGGCCAATCAGAAATATGAAATGTCGTAACCATACCAAATGTAAGACGTCCAGCAGTGAAAACACTCTAAGGCCAACAGCACAATCTCCAAACCTCAAAGTACAAGACCACAGCAAGAAATAACAAAAGCAGCAGCCCAGGAGCACAAAAAAGACCAAAAATAAAAGGAGAGACAAGGAAAAGAGGCAAACTGGATCGAACTCGCTGAGTTGATGAAGAGGCCTCCCACCAGCAAAGACGAACCACACACTCAATCCCCGCAGTCCAGCAAACGAACTCAGCAGACAGCTCACACCACACGCCACAACTCGGAGCGAATCGGTGAGTCGCAAATCCAAATCGAACTCGTACGCTCCTCCCCTGTACGCCGCGATACGAACAGAGCAGACAGCAGAGGGAGATTGGAGACGACGACCCAGAACTACAGACCCCCACCGGAATACAGAACACAACAACGCAGCGTTCTTCAACAGCGATCGGGAAATGGGGAATGAAGCAAACCGCGTAACCCACCCCAAGACGAAGGCCCCAAATGTCGCGACACCGTGACAGCCTGAAAGATGGAGTGGCGGCGTGGCCAGAGCCACCTCGAGTGGCGGCGTCCAAGCTAGGGCGAAACCCTAGAAATCCCCAACGGCAGATTTGTAAAAGGGCAAATGGAATATGGGATGTGCGAGTGCGTAAATATTCCAGAAAAAGAATTAAGTAGACAAGAATTGCTGGAATCAACAAATTTCAGTGGAGAATCCAGCAATCCAACGGGAAAGAAGGAGCCGATGTGTAGCGTCTCTAGAGAGAATTCTAGAGAGATAAATATTCTCTAACCCACACGGCTAATTTTTAAACTCTAAAGTTCTTCTTTTGCTGCATGGTAAGTGGTAAATTTACCATTTCTCATCTCTGCCACTTTGAAGAGAGAATTCAGTCTGAAAGTTGTAGCCGAGTGAGCACTACGTCTCTGTTTTTCTAGCGATAAAGTTAACTAAGAGAGATCAATTTGTTTAGTGCACCTTGGCACTTTATGATAAGGATTTTATGTGAATGAATTCTCCTGATTAATCAGAAAAAATGGATGTAGGAGATTGAGTCTTTGAACTACTATAAGCCTTGTGACTCTGCATTTTCTGAACTTTTCACATATTTTTCATTTAGTGCATATAATTGTTTTTATAAAAGACATACAAACTGATTTGTCAGGCAAAGTGAGACTAACTCACCTGAAACTTGCATAAATTGTTCACGATCTTAATGTGTTTTATGCATTAAAGAAAAGTAATTTTCAGAACATTAAATCAATTATAAACAACTAGCATCTACAACTTCCGCACATATCTTATAGCTAGTAGAGATATATACCAAACTGACAAGCTATCGTTAGGCCAGCTATCAGTGTCAAGCTTTATCAAGTCACTGTCCATCCTTATTTTATCATTACCTCTAAGGTCCAAAAATTACCCTTAAAAGATTTTTATGCCCTTATTTTTGTACTATAAAGTAAGTTGGAAAGAAAATGTCTTTCCCAATAAAAAAATTCAGGCGCCCAATTCTCTCTCATTCTGACAATTCACATGTCCATCTATCTCTCTTAAAACTAGCTCCCCAGCTCCCTCCCATCTCACATTCTCATCTCACATTTCAAGTTGCAATTATCACATTTTAAGTTGCAACCATTCCTCCATAAAAAAAACTGTAAATAATTTTTACTTATTGAAGAATGATAATTAACAAAGCATTTTCGTATTGAAGAATGATAATTAATTGTAGTAGTTGCAAATTATTCATCTTCTTGTAAAAAAAATATTGCAACTTGAATATTTCATATTAAAATTTAAAAAAATACTAAAATTTACATATTAAAATTTCTTACTTATTAAAATTAAAAAAATATAAAAAATTTACATATTTAAAACCTACAAATACAATCTCAAAATTTAAGCATCCTCCATTACAGCATGAAAATGTTCAATCAAACACATGATCATGTTCATAAAAAATATGAACATATTCATCTTTGATTTTAGATCCTTGCACACAGAAATTAACAAACACAGATATTCATATAAAAACACGAGATATTCATTGACTTCCTCCATCATCAATCACCCATCTTTGCAGAAAATCAAGAAACACCAAACCCACTGGAATTGCAGAAGAACACAACTCTTCAAAAAATCATAAACCCATATTCAGAAAATGAAAATTCAGATTAAAAAAATCAAAATCCCATCATCGTCCCCTCACTACCGCCACAACCCCATGGAAATCCATTTCGATGGAATGAAACCAAACTTGCAAGTTGTTGTATGTTTTGCTGTTGATCAAAAAATCAAGAAAAAATTTTAACACCGTACCATAATAAAAAAACAATATTAAATTGCTGTTATCAAGAAACCAAAATCAAGAAAAAAAAATCAAGAAAAAATTGATGTTCACAAAACATACATCAAAATTAATACGAAACAAAAAAATATAAACAACACCATTAAAACAGCGCCATCAAAATTCACAAAGTCACGCACTCAACCGAACTCGAAACCCACTTCTCTAAATTCAGATCGCGCCATTAAAACTCAGATCTGTGGAGGGGGAGCGGGAGCGGCGCTCGGATCTCGTCTCAGATCTGTGGCTTTTTGGTATTTTTTTGTTGGATTTAGTGGGGTAGGCGGAGGCCGCAGCGGCGGGGTGAGGGGCGGAGGCATTCGGGGCGAGTTGTTACATTGAGAGAGAGACGATAATTAACGAGAGAGAGAGAATAGAAATGAAAGAGTGGGAGGAGCTGCTGATTAAAATTGGGAAGTAGAGAGTTTTTTTTTATTGGGGATAGTAAGAGTTTTTTTTTATATTAAGGGCATAAAAGATATTTAGTACACATAATATGGACCTCCTACTAATATTATTGAGGGGTGAACTAGGAGCACTCCATACACTTAAAATGAACCTCCTAGTAATTTGCTCTAAATATTAATTTTCGTCTTTTACCCTTATTTAATATATTTTGTTATTAGTAATTGGCTCTAAATATTAATTTTCGTCTTTTACCCTTATTTAATATATTTTGTTATTAGTAATTGTCTTTGAAAACTTGTAGACATAAGGGTAAAATAGAAAAATAAAGTAAAAACTTAATAGTCTATTTTTTATTTTTTAATTCGTGTGAAAAAACTGTAGATTTATCTTTATGTGACGGTGAGAGTATATACACACAAATAGATACACATGCTAGGCACACTCTATGAGCACTCTTTTCATAACCACAATCCAAAATTATCCTAATTAAATAAAAAAAATCCATGTGTTACATATAAAATGCATCAAATACCCCCTTGTTTCAATAAATGCATAAATTCCCACTTGTATTTTAAATGAAAAATGTGCATCACTCTCTCTTAGTGAGATTGAGTATTGACTCAAACCTATACAAAAAATATAATTTTTCTTTGTATTTTATAAAATATGCACAAAATCTCCACGTGTTTCATAAAATATTAATAAAACCCCTGGTGTTTCATAAAATATGCACAAAACTTTTTCACACGTAATTTATAAATGTATGTAGAAAGTCCATTTTAATCATTTTTTAACTGAACATGTTTGTGATTTGAGTTTGTTTTTAAATGATATTATATGTTTTTGGGTTTCTTGTTGTACTCCTGTCATTTTTTTAAGAACTACTCTCTTCATCTCAATCTTAACTGCATTATTTCCATTTCGGTCCGTCCCAATCTTAACTGCACATTTTTCTAAGATTGGGACGGAGGGAGTAATATTTTTAGACTTTGTTATAATTTTAAGATTAATGAATCTATCTTTTGTTTAATTTAATTTATCAGTATTTTTTATTTATATACTTTTTATTAATTATGATAGTTTTTTTTATAGTGTTCTCAATTTTTTAATGAACACAACCCCCCACCCCCTCTCCTCTCCCCCTTCATAAAAAGTGCATTTTATAAAATACATGGATTACCCACCCTCTTCTAGTTGGCCTGGCAGGTTTTATGGATAATCTTATATAAGACTATCTCATAATTTAAATTCATGAGACAAAACTCCAATGACCAATGTAGAATTAGCATCAACATGTAACTCATTCTTTTATGATTCTCATTATGATCAAATTACATTACACATTGTATCAAAAAAAAATCTCCATAAAATCGTCTCAAAGTATTGTTGATGAATATATTTTACATACTTTTATCATTATAAAGAAATAACAAATTTCTTGGGAACCCGAATTTACATGAGCTCTCATTTTTTCAAGTTAACATAATAGTATATCAAGTATAACCATTTAATTTTTTTTAATTTAACAATTTGCATTGCTAAATAATGATATATTTATATATTAAATAGTAATACTCAAAAGAAGAGGGTTCATGTGAAGTTGAGTCCATAAAAACTTTTGTGATTAAAAAGACATTTTGATTCTTTGAATGCAAATATATTATTTTAACTACGTAATATCTCTGTGAGGTTCATAAAGTTGTCAAAAAAAAAGCAATTATTTGAAATAAAAGTTCGTATGAAATGGTCACATGCATAAGACGAAATACAAACTAACACAAATTAACACTCACCCTTCCAAAGTGTTGAAGCGTCATGTCCAAATTATATTTTGTCTCGTGTAAATGTGTCTCATTATTTATCATTTATCCACAGTTCAAAATATAGCAATAAAACAAGGCGCGAAATATAAATAGAGTTGGTTGATAAATTCAGTTTAAATATTCAAAATTCCTTGTCCTATATAAAATTACTGTATATTACAGAACTCGTTATTTCTAGCATTACATGTGTATGTATTTACATATGTAATTAAGAATTTAAGATTTTGTATTCAGAGTTAAAGATGAACAAATTGTATTCAGAGTGAAAGCTCTACAAATTGTATTGGAGAATAAACACAGCAGACTGCTACCAAATACAAGTGCATGCAACATAGGAATATCAATCTAAAAAATTCTAAACCACAACTTCAACAGATAAAAGAGGGCGTTGGAAAGAATATAATAGATACTGAAATGATGAAAACAACTAATACTGTTCAGCGAAACAGCTAATACCGTTTATAAAAACCCTCACCAGAAATCATATAAAGAAAGCAGGCTAGAATTCGAAAGAGATGATTAATAATACAATTTGCAGAAGCTGAAATGAATCACATCTGCCAAAAAACAATTTGCAGAAGCTGAAATGAATCACATCTGCCAAAAAACAATTTGCAGAGGCTGAAATAATCACAAAAATGAACTCTACAGATACACACTTTCTTTCAATGATAAATATTATAACTTGAAATAATTAATGAGAAGAAAAAAGTTGCTCATATCACAAATGTCAAAATTTTCTATTCTGTGCTACTAAGAAAAAGTAAATTAATTAATTACCTGAAACTTAAAAAACATCAACTTGTGACACACTCTTGGAGATAATGATGACTCTGATTCACATACTGCTCCCATAGAGGCCTATATCTGCCTATACTCAACTTTAACCAAGGCTTCATATTCCCATTATAGTGAATAACAGCTGCAGTCTCTATTAACCTATTATCAATATTCAGATCATACCCCAATCCTAAAACGTGCCATCTTCGATCAAGAGGCTCGGTCAACCCGTAGAAAGCCAGAAGCCCAGGAGGGAGCGTCCCCTCGAGCTTCCAAAGTGACATATCACTATTCTTTTCCTGCCAAAAGTGATACTTTGCGGTCACATTTGCCTTTCTCCAAGTAATCAAATCGAACACATTCACACCGAATGCCCACCCACATGCTTGTGGATCGAATTTGGTGCTGATAAGCGGGTTAGAGAAGTTGAGATACTTATAGTATCGGTGGAAAGCTTCGAGACAAGTTTCCACAGCTCCATTTACGTTCCCATGCAAATCTAACGAAAACAGAGGTGTTAAATCCTTCTGAACAACAACATCATCATCGAGGAAAACCACCTTCTCCAATTGGGGATAAATCTCTGGGATGTAGAACCGAAGATGATTTAGCAACTTAGGGTTGGGTGAATAAGATGCATTCAACCAGGAAAAGTGTTCGATGTTTTGAATCTCTACAGCAGCATCTTTGAAATCATTGCGCAAAAACCAGGCCTGCATGGCCCCATATTTAACCCCATTTGTCACGATATGAAAAACAAGCTGCTTTGGGTGTTCAGCATTCGAAATAGTGGAATTGACCACAACGGAAACAGCCACAAGGTTGTCAGAAAATATACAAAAGTGGTAAAGGTTATTATCCACTAATCGAGGAGAGTTGGCAAGCTCTTTTTGTACTGTCTTGTTCTGAAGCCATTCGGTTGTGAGTTTGATATCAAAGCAGTTGAAATTCTTCGGGATTGATTCGGCAGCTAGCTGTCCAAACACGGTACTTTGAATTGTAGCTGCGTTTGCACGCTCTTCGAGAGCCTGGATATGGGATTTCATCGTCATTAATGTGGTAGCAATATCGTAATGGGCGTCCTGAGCTTTAAAAATAAGGGACGACAGACTTTTTATTATGACTTCAGCTTCTTCTAGAGATATAGGCTCATCTCTTTTTGCAGCTTTGGAGAGTAACAATTGGCAGCTTCTTATTTTTGAACTTAACTCCCACGCAAGATGGAGATTGTTGTGTTCTTTAGCAATGATAACATATGCTTTGGCAAGGGTCATTTGCTCGGATAATTGCCTGGCGTATGATCTAGCACTTATTAATTCTTCGGTAAAGTTTCGATTCTCATGAACAGCCCTTTCGTTTCTGTGGTTTATCTCCTGGAAAAGACAGTAATAAAGTTAAAAGTTGATCTTATGTAAAATAGTTTTACTATGCAACTGGTTTGCAATTATCACATAATAGTAAAACAACTAATATTGTTTAATGAAACAACTAATACTGTCAAAATTATACCTTTTAATGAAACAACTAATAGTGTTAAAAAATATACACAAAATGCAAACCAGTTGCGAGGTAAAACTGGTTTACATGAGACTGTCAAAATTTAAAATATAGAGAACAAAATGCATGCACGCCGAGAAAATTTAACATTAGCACTTAGCAACACATTAAGTAGCTGAGATAGAACATGTGGAACAAGAAAAAACCGAAAGGCTGTTCGAACTAGACGAACAAGAATTATAGGATCTAAAGTCATAGTTCATAAAACTATCATTCAAGTGGTGATGCCTCTGTCCAATTTAGCAAACAAGTGTAAACAGATGAATGGAAAAAGATGAACCTATACAGAGTACGATATTCACCAGATAAATGCAGATTTAGCGTGTGGTTGAGGCTAAAATGGGAAAGTATTGAGATATAATGGAAGACAAATACTTCTATGCACCAATTGCATTGTGCAACTCAAGAGCATTTTTAAATAGTATTGGTTGTTTTATTAAAAGGTATTAGTTGTTTTCCCTGAAAAGTAATAGTTGCTTTCAATTAGCAATATTAGTTGTGCACCAATTGCACGGTGCAATTGGTGCACCCAAGTGTTACTCATAATGGTATTCAATGTCATACTCGATCATAAGAGTTCCAGAATGCAGTGAGAAGAGTGAATGATAGAGCTCAGGCCAAATACTTTTCAACGTTTCTGTTTTTTATGGAATAGGCATAGTTCAGATAGTGAGGTTAAAGAAATATAATATGCTTAATATGTCAACTGTTTAGGATGACCAGAACTAATTACAATGCTGGAGGTTCAGCCCATTAGGGTGTCATTTCTACTTAGAACTTTAACTTCTACTGGAAAATAAGAAAGAGAGTTTTTTTCATTCATTTTCATCAAAAACATTAACTTATACTCAAAACCTTCAAGGAGCTCGTAGTACTTCATGTCCTACCATGTGCTATCATCCACAACAACCTACTAATATTTTGCATCTTTTATTAAAAAACACTACTCTAAAACAAATACATATCCATTTAAAAAATAATATAATCTATATCTTGAATGGAGTTGCCCAAATATGTTACTTACAAAAGGACCTAATAAATTATTTTAAAAAATAAACCAAATGAACAGAATAAGTGCCATAGATTAAGTAAAAAGAAAGATTATAAAGACAACAAAATGTAGAAACCTAATGCATTTACTACTCTGATTCAGAGAATAAATTAAATTCAATATTATCAATGTTGTCAAAGAAACTTTGATTAGAAAACCAACAATTTGGAGTAGCAAAAATAGGATTGGCAGAAACTTGAGACCAGGACACTTAGAAGTTAGATTCAACAATACTGTTTCAGCTTTTCAAAATATATAAAAACAATCCTCAGGAGTCTTCTCATAGTCATTTAAAATCATCCAATGCAGAGTAAAACAGTGAGATCTTTGATACTCCCTCCGTTTTGTTTTAGATTGGTCGTTTTCAATAAATTGACGTCCTTATTTTGTTTTCCCATTTTCTAAAATAGCAAAAAAGCAACTTTATTCACTTAAAATAACCCCTTACAAACATGTCTTATTTACACTATTTGCCACTATATTACACACTCAAAATAACCCCTTCCAAAAAGGCACCTCTCTTCCATAAAGTAGAAATGACAGCTATACCCTCAATAAAAAGCAACTTTACACCATTTAATACTAATAAACAACTCTTTTATTAAAACTCGTGCCCTTTTCATTTGAGCAATCTAAATCAGGACAGAGGTAGTATTTTTTAGTGGTTTACTGGAGATTTTTTTTTCTGAAACAACTCCTTATTATTCCATGAAGGTTGTCGCGTGCAGGTCCTATATACTTGAAACACATAACTGTGAGTCTAAATATTTGATCCTTGTAGAATATGGAATAAATGTCCTCCACCACAGTTTCTCCATCAGAAATATTGAGAATAAGAACGCAGCAAGAATATTGCATCAGGGGCAGCAAGTTTTAATTTCTAACTATCTCGATATAGGGTAATTAGTGTATTAACAAAAACCTAACTACCACATAGTAAAGAGAGTCTAAAGGTAAGAGCACAAGTACATAACTCAAAAAATCATACAAATAAGATATGGTAGTATGATCTAGAAGCTCAACAAAAAGGAAATACAAATCTTTTTATTGAAACACTTTAACTTCTGCAAGACAATCCCTCAATACCTAAAAACATTTCTAGTATATTTTGATTTACTAAATACCAAAAAGAAGCTAGCAGATATGTAGGGGTGTTAGCAAAATATTATGCTTTTAAGGAGGTGATTTAATTTAGTGATTGTGAGAAAAATTGTTTAATAGTGTGAATTGACAAATGTTTGCAAATTCTATGAAAATTAGATGTTGAGTGTTTGATAAAACTGGACAGAGTAGACTATTAGTGAGAAGCTAGAATCAAGTATAAGCATAGCCCCGAACTTTTAGATTATGGATTCTAGGTGATTAATTTAAGTAGAAGCATTCAAATACAAAACACTCAAATCTGCTTTTACACGAAATTCTTTGTGATTATAATCACATGTAATCTTCAAAAAACACCCCTATAATCACATCAGCAGATCTTTTATTGGTAATGATTGACTGGTTAATCATGAGAACAGATTTTCTACATTCATATCAAGCTCCACTCACCACTCAACAGTTGTATCTGTCTCTGAGAATATAATTGGAGATTTACCAATTTGAATCTTAAAGAGAATCATGGCTTAGAAATGATTTTATCAGACCATTAAGTGAGAATAATAGGCAAACACAATACAGATGATTTCACATAACCTAGATCATAAGAAGTTGATTTGAGTAAACACAGCACTGAAATCTCATTCAATAAAATCAAAATAGCAAAACCATTTAGATGAATCAGAAAGATAGTTTCTTACCATAACAGGCTGTTCCACATGATCTTCATCGCGATAGTTATGCTCAACAACAAAAAGCACAAAACCTGCAACCAGAAACGAGAGAAGAAGCACCCAGATCCACCATGAAAACCTCCTTCGAACCGGGCGCCGAAAGTCGGTCGCCCGCCGTCGCATCTTTCGCGAAAATTTTCCACAATTCAATCCCAAATCAAGAATCCCATCCGGATTAAAGCAGCTTGTCAAGATACAAATATATTTTAACTCTGGAATCAATAACCCCCAATTTTTGTAACCAAATCAACTTCTTCAACGCAATGAATCAGATCGAAATAGACGGCAGGGGTCCTCCAATTGCAAAACTATGCAGTCGATGCAGGAATGAAAGAAGCCCTATAATATAAATCAAATGAGGTGTTAATTTTTTAATAGCATAAATTGGTTTGGAAAGCTCTCTCACTAAAACATGAATTTGCTTTGTTAAGTGAGAGAGAGAGTATGAAAGAAAGTTAATGTTGGTTGATTGAGAATGGAGCAATTTGGGCGAATCTCATAAAAGAGTGGAGCATTTGCACATGAACACCATGTGCCACTTTTCCTTCTATTTTTGGGTTTCCCTTTTCTTATTATCTCCTACTACTTCTATTTTATTTTATGCCTACATATTTAACATCCTATATTTATAAGATAATAATAATAATAATAATAATAATAATAATAATATCTCACATTACATAATTTGGATAATTAACCGTTAACACTGTGAAAGCGGGGTGAATCTGTATTTTTTTTATTTTATCCTTAATGGTGGTGGGCTCCATTAATTCATAAAAAACTTTATTAAGAGTAAAACAGTTAATACCCCACTTGAAATATCATAAATACTCTTATCATCTCGGGGTGAATCACCCCACTCAGCATTACTCAAAAAATTATTCCCTTCGATTTAGATTGCATATTTGTAAACATCACGAATTTTAATAAAAGTGTTGTTTATAGTATTAAATGATGTAAAATTGATTTAATTGTGGGATATATATATATTCTTTCTACTTTATGTAAGAAATGTGTTTTATGTGTAAAAGGTATTTTTGTAAATATAATGACATGTAGTGTAAATAAGAGATGTTTGTAAGTGATATTTTTAAGTGTGTCAAATAACTTTATTTCTATTTTAGAAAATGATCAAACAGAATAAGGATGTCAAATTAAGAAAAACATGCGATCTAAATTAGAACGGATGATGTATTAAGCTAAATTTGTTTATACTGTGAAATTTATATCAATACTTATCATTATTTTTATAAATCAATATCTATAGTATTTAATGTTATGATTTTAGTTTATAAATGTAATAATATCCAGGGATAAATACTATGATATTAATTTATAAATATAGTAGTATAAATATAATATTATAAACAAATTTCGTTGAAAACCTATTCTTTATTTTATACCTACAAATTTAGCATCCTATATTTCTAAGATAATAATAACATGCTACTCTTATGTTACGATAACTAAATTAAAATTTTGGCATAGTATATTTCAAATATGCAAATAGTATCACTTTCAAATCATAGTTTCAGTAAATTCTAAATCTGAAAGTGTTTTTTAATTGAGTTTAGTTTGAAAAGAAAAACATGTTTAAAGAATGCTAAACAACTCATAATTATATTTGTTTGAATAACCCCCAGGGTTGGCCAAGTGGTGTAGGCTTGGGACTTAGCAGTATGCTCCTCTCTAGGTCTCAGGTTCGAAACCTCTTAGGTGCGAACAACTCTTGAGATGGACCAGGTCCATCTGAGCCCATCATGAGATGGGGCCACCGCAGTGACATGGGTTCAGTCCATCTCAAGATTCGGGCGGATATCGGGTTATCAAAAAAATTATATTTGTTTGAATTTTGAAATAAGGTACAGTAGAAATTTCAACTCTTGAGATGGGGGCCGATGGACCTCATCTCTGCTTGAAAAGTGGGGCCCCATTGAGTGGGCCGGTGGGTTACGGTCCGGATTAGTTGGTCTTCGGGCCGAATATCGGGTTATCAAAAAAATTATATTTGTTTGAATTTTGAAATAAGGTACAGTAGAAATTTCATACAGTCATATTGTCGGGACCAGAAAAAAAATATTATTATAGGGAGGTTATTCTTAAATAGAGTTTTACATAGAATTTTTTATTTTTTATTTTTTTGGAAAAAAATAACTACATTCAATATAATAATACTATACTACATGTATATAAATTTATTAACAAATTCTTGTATCTAATTAATATGAATTTGACTAAAATAAATACATACACTTTAAGCATACAAAAGGTGTTTATGGGGACGAATTATTACGTACACGCAAGTTGAAGGATGTAGTGACAAGTCATAAAATTAAGATGTCGTCACAATTAATCATAGATAAATATTTTAGGACATCTTAATTGTAATGATATATAAATTTTTATATATAATGCAATTAATTTTTATATGGGGGTATTAATTCTTAAGACGGGACCGAAAAAAAATATGTCTTATTACAATGTGAAATTTATTCCTAAATATAACTGGTCCCGAGTTGGGACCGTGATTTTTTATTATTATAAAGAGTTTATTCTTATATAGAGTATTTCTATAAGAGGTTTCTATTATATTTTAGAGAGCCACAATAAGGAAAAATAAATTGAGGCCGGACAAAAGATACCATATAGAAACGACATTAATGATGGCCTCGTTAATATCTAATCATGGTAACATCGATGGGAAATTAAATAAATAATGGGGACTTTCTCGTTAAATATTCTACTGTGAGATATTAATTTAAATAGGAATAAGTTGAAAATGCGCGAATCCTGTACTGGTCGAATTGAGTCAAGCGAATTTTTCCTAAAATTTCACACTAATGCAAAATGAAAACTCATTTTCAGTCTGTATTAATGTAAAGACAAATATATTTTACTATAAGAGCAATTATTTGTTACTATACGTGATGATGACAAGAAATATATTTTTACTAAAACAATTGTTTAACCTGATGGTTTCGGTCTTTACTTAAGGCAGTTGGTCATAGGTCAGAAGGAGAAGTAAAAAAAAGAAAAAAAATAGAGGGAGAAGCAAATAAAAATAGAGGGTTACACATTTTTATTTACAGTAACACACATTTTTATTAGCAGTAACACATTTGTGTGTGTATAATAACACAATTTTCAATATCATACGAAAAAATATGTATAATAAAAAAATAAGTATGTATTATTTGTCCTTACAGTAACACATAGATGTACTTACAGTAACATATGTTTGTCTTTATAGTAACACAGACCTCAGTGCGAGTTTTGTTGTTTTGTCTTTGCTTGAATTTTATAGAAAATTTTGTTTGACCCAGTTCAACCCACATATGATATGTGAATTTTTCTCTTTATGTTTATGCGCTTCTCCTTCGGACCTACGGGTCATGTTTCACGGAATCTTCCTTACAGTTTCACATTCATGTATTCACAGTAACACGTGTTTGTCCTTATAGTAACACAAATCTCTGAGCGAGTTTATTGTTTTGCTTTTGCATGAATTTTATTGAAAATTTTATTTTACCTGATTTGACCCGTACAGGATCCGCGAATTTTTCACATTTTATTTATGTGCTTCTCATTCTGATCTGCTGGTCATAATTCATGGATCCTATATCCGTGAAATATATCATATAAAAGTTTGCAAAAAATAATAGGGAGTCAAGCAAAATTTTATGAAATCCCGAGTTTATATGAAATCTATTTTTTCAAGTATCACCATTGCACATATAAAGTGTCACTGCTTTAAAAATACTCTCTCAATCTCATAATAGCTTGCACATTTCCTTATTTGAACGTCCTAAAATAACTTGCACACACCAAAAAAATAAAAATAAAAACTTTCCATAAACTTCACCCCCACAATATCCACAATTTTCATAAAATGTTACTTTGAGCTCACATATACACAATCTAATTCAATTATTTACTTTATAAAAGTTTACAAAACTATCACGCAAAATCGTATTCATTACTCTACTTACTTATTTTTTGGGCCCATTAAATGGTACAAGTTAATCCGGAACGAGGGAATACTTTTAAAACAGTGATACTTTATGTTGATTGCTAAAATAAATGGACTGATTGTATTTAATGTGGCGTGAGGATTTTAGCTAACCAAACAATGATTGTGATAAATAAATACCGAAAGGTGAATTTAATGAAGAACAGGTGGAATGTTCTTCACCAAACGTTGATAAACAGAATTAAATGCAAGAAGGTTTGGGCTAATTGAGCCTCTTTTGATTTGGCTTGATATACCCTTTGTATTCAATATTTTCGGACCGTTTTATGAGACATAAATGCTCATATTTATACTACAAGAATTACATTCAGCTTGCCAGTCGCATTTCGATGCGAGCTCGACAAAGCATTTAATTCATCTCAGCTAAATTGGAGTTCCATCCAGATCTGCACCCAAGCTTTCCACTTCGGGTTCCTGCTGGTAGAACTAGCATTTGCTTCAAAGGATTTTTACTTTATTGGGTATGATCTCCCGACTCGTGATGGTTGGCGTATTTAATTGAACAAAATCAAACCTTGGTTATGGGAAATCCTCGACTTATTCTCCTAGGGTGACCTGGCTCGCTACCCCGCGTACAATCCATGAATTAAGACAAGTACACAGAGGGTCTAGCTGGTGACCAAGTCTTGTATGGCAAGTTGATCTCCTACATACTATTAGGATCGGGCGAGCTCGATGTTGGGAGACGAACTCGCCTGGTGACTTCACTTGCGGAGAGCTGGGCGAAACCACCATGTATTGGGCGAACTCGGATCCAATGGGGGCGGCGAGCTCGCCATACCCTGGGCGAGTTCGCCCGAAGCCCACTGAGCTGAGCCAAGCAGGCCTTCAATAATTTAATAATTTCCTGGATTAGGCCAGATTCAGAATCTTTAATGGGCCCAAATGATTATGCACACTACACTTCCATATACATAACTGTGACAATTTGAAAAAAGAGTTCATGTACTAGGGAGCTACTGCTTACAAGCCATACCTCATAAAATTAGGTCAAATCATCATATATTTTTTTCCATACTTTCACTTTTCATCAAATTTAACACATATTTTCTCTTATACCTATATCTTTAAAAATATATTCAAATTAGTTCACAAAAATAACTTAATTTTCTAAAATAAAAAATTCTAAAATTATATAATATATTTTATTATAAAAAAATGAAAATTATTTAAAGAATCTCAAACTATTATACAAAATTTTTAATACATTTTGTTTCAATTACTGTTGAAAAAAAAATCTTTATATTTTCTCTATCCCTTTTTAATTCATTTTTTTTTAGAAATTTTAGATTTATAGATTTATAATTTTTTTTAATAAATTTTAAATTGATTTTTTTTAATATAAGCATATTTTAAATTATTAAACATTTTCTTTTTTAGAAAACTCATTTTGAATTAATTGATAAATAATATGTGTTAAATTGGCAAAACATAAAAAGTATGTGCTAGATTTGATAAAAAAAAATAAAAAGAATAGAATTAATTTGATTAGGAGAAAAAGCATATGTTAGATTTAATAAGAAGTGAAAAGTATGGGTGTTGGTTAAGAGAAAAAATATGTGCCAAATTTGATAAAAAGTGAAAAGTATGAGCGAAATTAATAGTTGGCCATAAAATTACATACAAGCTATAATTGTTATACACGTTCCATTAAAAGTAAAATATTAACCTAAATTAACCAGGTGGCTTAGCCCACCTGGTCACTGGGCTCCTCAATTGAGGGGGAGACCCAAGTTCGATTTCCTTTGGGAACAAATTGGAGTATGAGAGTTATAAGGTGGTTTGGCGAATTTGTGGAGTGTTTGGGTGCTTGGTGTACTAACTACTAACAACTAACTTTGTCCGATCAAAAAAAATGTATATATTAACCTAAATTATTATACACATTCCATTTTAGGACTCAAAACAAAGAAAATAACACATTTTGATAGTGCCTTTAGCTTGTGGCTTACATCCATCCATTGTGAGATTTGGTTTGCTTCTTCATAGGCGCTCGATCAGTTTCCTTAGCGGTGTCCCGTCAGCAGGGAGACTTATATTGGCAGGTTTGTGTAAGGTGTTTTTTCTTCAATCTTATACAAAGTTTTTATAGATATAAATTGTGAAATTATTTTATTTGATATCTCATTTTCTATTATCTATATATCTGATATAAGGTCGAGGGAGAATCTTATGTGCTTGATGCTATGGCTTCTTTTTTATAGTAAAATTTAATTAAAGAAATTATAACAATTTAATTTTATAACTCTATGAACAGTTGAAGTAAATTTCCACCTTTGGTAGTGCAAAACCTTAAAGATTATCTAGTGCTTCTTGACCTATCCTCCTTCCAGCGCGTGCCCTTCTTCTGTTAGTGTGTGAAGAAAAATCTGATGAGGGATGTTATTATTGGTCCCGGTGCAAACGAGTCTTACACGTGTATGGGGGAGGGAATACACTTGTTCAGTGTTTTTAAAACTTTTCTTTTACTGAGGTCAGCTTGGGTCAGATAATCCTGAAGATTAGGTTCTGAGAAGCACAAATCACTCTGAGTCAAAGTCTACTGAGACAGTGATCCTGAGTTGCTTTCAGAAACCTCAGATAATCTCAACTGAGTCCTGAGTTTTCAGAGATCCTGAGTTGCTTGGATCAGATAACTAACTTACTGGACCCTCAGAAGAGTAAGTTCAGTTTGGTAACTATCTGACTACTCCACGTAGTTTACTTACTCAACCCGACCTTGAGCTTTCTGACTACCTCCGTAGTTACTTACTCAAACACAAACAAGCTTTCAGACTACCTCTGTAGCTTACTAACTTCTCCTCTAGAGCTTTCTGGCTACTCCGCGTAGTTTACTAACTCTTTACAACTCTTCTCACCAACAATCACACACCAACTACCTTCTAAAGGGTTTGGGGTTTCTTGGTTGGTTTCCAACTAGGATGAGATATCCTTTACAATAAAGTACAATGCAAAGGCTAGGATATCTCGACTAAGCTTCGGATATGTCTTATCAAACTAGGCTTAGTTTAGTGAGCTCTCTTCAATATAAAAGCACTTGGGAAATTCTAAGTTTTTCAAGTGCTTTAACTTTGCGATAATAAGTTTGAGCTCTTGAGTTGCTTACAAATTTCCCGTAACCTTACAATGTAGAGGGTCACAAGTATTTATAGGCATACACCAAGGTCACTCTTGAAAAACTATCCGTTGGAGGAGATAACTTCGTGAGTTTCCTCTTATGGTGTGTGAGGAACGACTATATTTAGGGTTTGAAACTCCCTAACACGTTTTAGGCAATAGCCTTTCATGTAGCCGGTCTTCACTTTTTGCAGTCTGGAACTTTTGTACTTCTGACATCTTTTTCAAATGACACATCCTTTGTCGATTGTCGATATGGTACATGATGATGTCTTCCTCTTTTGACTTTTGTCTCCAATTAAAGGCAAACACCTTCAACGGCTCTTTTGGTTACAAACTCTGAGTTGATATAACTTTAACAACACTCTGACTTAGTTCCTTTTGTCTGCATTTGAATGTCTTGGCAAATATCTATTCTTCTAAGGAATCGCGATTTTCTCGATTATTGCATCCTTGGATAGATATTCTCGGTGCCTCGGAACATTGGGTTTATCTTGAGTATTGATACATTCTTCGAGTCTTGATAATTCGTGCCTTGATATTCTTGATCTTGATTCTTGATCTTACGTCTTACGTGTCTTTAGAGTCTTACGAGTCTTGAGGGTCTTACGAGTCTTGGCGTCTTACGAGTCTTGAGTCTTACGAGTCTTCCGGATATCTTGAATCTTCATCTTTGAGTCTTGATTCCTCGATTTCATCTTGAGTCTTGATATCTCGATTTCTGCTTTGAGTTTTTGATATCTCGATTTCTGCCACATCGAGTCTTGATTCTCGATTTCATATCGAGTCTTGATTCTCGATTTCTTCGAGCCTTGTAAACTTTAGTTTCATACTGAAACTTCAGTTTCTTAAACATATCTTGAGTTCTTGAATCTTGAGATCTCTAACGATCTATATCTCACGACTATACATTTTGCGAGATATCATCCTGAATACTATAAAACAGAATCCTGACTCAACTATCAAGATTATCCTGAACATGTCATACTCAGGGGTTTTGGGATCTAATCAAAATCATATATCTTTATTAAATTCATCTCACAACCATACAACCTAAATTCAGGTTTCAGTTTATCCTATTACAAGATTGGTTTCTGAACAGAGAATCTCCCAACAATTTCTGAGAGTCTCCTCAACAATTAATCATTCAACAATTTTCTTCAGTAATGAATCATTCAAAGAATTCATCACCAAATACTTAAAACAATTTCCCATAAACAATTAATTCAGAGACAATCATTCAGCATATCAAAAGTAAAAGACATGTAAATAAGATAATGAGATATTATCTTTTGAGCACAAATGATAAATTTTCATTGATGATGAGTAGACTGTTATAGGTTACAATGAAATTTATCAGAACAAAAATAAAAGACAAAAAGATAGAAAAATTACAAGTGTCTTCAGGTAAGTCTTCAGTCTTCTGCTCTTCAGTTTGCATCTTCTTCAATTTCATCAGCGGGCACTTCCAGGTTGAACATTCCGAAATACCTCTTCTTCAGTGCATTTCTTTCCTTGATGATATCCGGATTGTTCCCTGTTAGACCTAACTGTGCAGCATATTGAGCAATTTCTTGAGTAATGGCTTTTTCATTCACCAAGTCATTACCAAGTCTTGGAGGAGGGTAGGTATATGGACCGGGGGCTACTATCTGCACATTTCCTTCATCCGCAAGGTTTATCCAGCTTTGGAGATATTTAGGATAGAAGGTTAGGAGATATTCAATAAATGCTTCATTTGGATCTGAGCTTTACCCTTTCCATTCCCTGAGCACTTCATAGTAGAACCAGAAGGTTCTCTTGACCTCTTCCCAACTATCATTGAATTGGATGGGCATCCACTTGTCAATGTGTGGCTATTTTAGTGCTTTTGATGTCCCTCTCCGTTTGCTCGCAAAATTTTTGTAACCACTCCTTCGTTTCTGCTCTTCTTCAGCCTTTTTCCTGATCACTGGCACGCCTGAGACTGAAGCAGCTTCTTTCTTAGCTTGTTCTATCTGGAGTGTCTTCAGAGCATTCCTGGTGTTGAAGACTTTCTTCTGAGGTTGACTTGCAGACTCTTCTAATTCTCCAATCAGCTTTCTTTGGACTGGCTTAGAAGCCTTAGCACGCTTGCTCTCAGGTTCAACAATGCCCAAGGCTTTCCTCTTCATAAGTAATTCAAAGACTGACTGGCTTGTTCCAACCTTAGCTCTAGCACTCAGTTTCTCTCTTGCTACTTCAAGCATGGTTTCCTCAGAAACCTGAGTGTAGATCGGCTTCTCCACCTTACTGAACTTCATCTTGTCAGTAGCTTCGACTTCCTTCAAGGCTTTGGATAGGCTATTCATTTCAGCTTCTTTTTGTGCCTTTTTCTCCAAAGTACGTGCCAATAACTTCCTGAGGTCTTCATCTAGCCTTCCCCCCTTCTTGGCACCGTAATTTGGAAGAAGTCTGGAGAGTGTTGTGTCCATGTGATATTGCTCTTTTTTGCTTACAGTAGCAAGCACCTCTCCTCGCTAATCGATCCTGTTCATCCTCTAGCCTCCGAGGTGATTTTTTAGCCATAGAGAACTCTTCAGAAAGATGGGCAAACTGGCCAGAGAGAGCATCTTTAAACATCTCTGTCATCTTGGTCATGAGCAAAGAGCTCAATTCCTCAACAACAGACTTGATCAGCACTTCATTCTTCTCTGCCAATTTCACCTCTAGAAACTCAGTATTCTCCCGGTGCTTCGTTTAAGTTCAAGACTTTTCATTTCGGCCTTGACTCCCTCCGAACTTCTCATTCAAATTTTGTCTTCCATGGAGGTCATCTTTGATGTCGAGTGTCTTGGAGTTGCACGATTTCGAAGATGAACTCGGATTCTCCATCTTACGAGTTTGGTGGCCAATATCTCTTCCATCGATCGATTTTGTTCATCATTGGCTCAACCTTTTCAAGTTTCTCGGAATGGGGTGAGGTCGATCTCGAAACATTACGCACCTTCATCTTTGATTGATCATCACGAGGTTCGGACACAACACGAGGGTCGGTCTCTTTTTTGAGCATCAGCTTCATCCTGAGCTCCAGTCTCCAACTGAGCCTCAGTCTGTACATTAGATAATTCAGAGTTAAAGATAGAACTTTCAGTAACTTTGGCATAATTGTGAATAGTGCAAAAAAGGCTGAAGAGTGCTAACCGATCCGAGGTTGAATGATTCAGGTTGATCGGCAAGAAGTTTCCTTCTCCATCCGAGCCCGATCCTCGGCATCTCCCTATTGGTCCCCATCTTGAAATTTGTCTCTGCTGCTAGGGGCACCAACTTCAGTAGCTCTCCTCTCATTTATCTTCTTCTGAACCAGCTCATCAAAATCGGAAATTTTCATCCTGAGCTTTGTCTTCCTGAAACCTGAGAACTCAGTCAGGAAGGCTGTCTCCTCATTCCACCAGTCTTCCCCTCTGAATGCAACAATGTTAAGCATCTCCGGAAGAGTCTGAATGAGGATGAAAACCGTCGTCCTTAATCTGAAGAAGATATCTTGCAGATTAGGGTATGAAATTTGAGCTCGGGGTAGCGGTCAAGGATGAACCGTTCCCCTTGCTCCTCCACTTTCGGTTTCTTGACTTTGCCCTTCTTCCATCTCGGGCTATTCGGGTTCGATCGAAGCATCGGTGAAGGATCAAGAAGTAGATCCTTTCGAGGAGCTCATCAAAATAATTTTGCTCCCGAGTCTCAAAGACATTTGAATGTTGTGCAGTCAGGTCCTCTGTTTGCATCTGAGTAGGTTCTGGGGCCTGAGATGGCACGTCCTCAGATTGACTCTGAGTTGGCTTTTCTGTCTGAGCCGGAACATCTTTGGTAGGAATCTCTAAGGCCTGAGTTCCTTTAAAAATTTCCTGAGAAATTTTTTTACGAATCGAGCGATGTCTCAAGCACCTCGAGAAGACACGCTCCTCGATCTGGTCATGCCTTAGAGATAACTGAGCCAAGACTTGTAATGGCGAATTCTGAGCGGTTTGGCTCTCAGGTTGAATCTCTTCAGAATCACTGTCATCTTCATCAGTGAGAACCACCATTCTTCTGCGCTTGGGGCCGAGGGTTTTATGCTTCTTCATCTTCTCACCCTGCTCCATCTTGGCCTCCAACAGAACCTTCCCCCTGGTTTGTTGGGTTTCTTTTTTCAGCCGGCTTGGTGATTCTGCTTTCTTTTCTTTCTTCCCGATGGCTCGCTTCTTCACAAAGAATGGGCTTGAAGAGCACCTTGAACTTGGGGAATGGGGTCGAATTGGCGAAGATGTCCTCCTCCTCTCTGCACATTTCCAAAATAAATGCTATTTTGGTGGCATGGTGGATCCTGCCTTTGATCGAAATAGCCCCGTCCTTCTCCCTTTTTACGACCTTGGCTTGTTCACTCATTGTCTGAATCAAGAATCTGAGCCAGTTGAAGTCGATGGTGGGTGAAGCCTCGATCGCCGCCATTAATCGGAGACCCGGGTACTAATCTGCTCAAAACTCCCGAATGACTCATGATGCATTTGCTCACAATATCCAACAAAACTCTATATTGTGGCTTCAAATGCCTCTTATGCGATGTAGCCTCAAATTTTACAGATTCTCAAAGCAATCCTATCTAAATATACGCTCTCTACCCAACATATACACACAGGGGATCCCTCCTCTATCACAAAGCTCAAAAACATCGTTTAAATTCTTGAATAATATACAATTCCTTTCAAAATCGATGTATTTAGACGAATGCTCTAAATGTGATACAGTAATCTCAGAATGCATACCATCCTCTTCATCTATCTTCATATTACAGATGAACTCGATTACCTCTTTCGCGTATTCTTGGTCCGGTCGGCTTCCGACGAGATGAGTGAGTTTGGCCAAACGGATCATATGGAGAGCCTCCTCTTCTGGTTTGGAGTTGGTTGTGCTATCGAGCGAGACAATGAACTCGTACCAAGGTTTATTGGTTTTGGCTAATTTATCGAAAATGGTAGGAGCCATTTGAGAGATTGAAGATTTAGGGTTTGGATTTTCTAGGCAAAGGGATTAATTTTGCAGAGGATTTTGGGAACGAAGGGTTTGATAAAATTTGGCTTTGAATGGCTTCTTGGGGAATATATAGTTTCGAGATCGTGGGAATTCGCGTTGGTCAGGTGAAAAGCAACGGTTGAGATTAATCTCCGATTAATCGGGTATGCGAACAGTCGATCTTCCGAAAAGTAAGCCGCCAAAATATCCTCATTGGTCATTAATGTAACAGAGAGCATTAAATATTTGTTGACCTTCTTGAATTTCAAAAGATCCCATAAAAAACATTCCTTAGGTGTTTTGTATTTATTGCAAATGATTACTGAGCTTCACTTAAGCAATAAATGAGTTGCATGAGTCATTACCTCTTCAGACTAATTTCTCTCTATCAGTCTTACTGAGTATTGACCTTGATAAAATGTCAGTATAATACTGAGTACTGAATGGGTTTAGTATAACTTCGAGTCTTGACCTTGATGAAATCGAGTTTCACGAGACTCGATTCAATATTTCCATTTTATCCTGAGCTTCTCAATAGAATTACGAGAAAAAACTTCATGCATCCGAAAACCTTCATTTTTTGATTTTTTACTCTATACACTGGATCTAACATCCCTAATTCATTTGAAAGTTCGAAATCTTGATTGACCAAAGGTTTAGTCAAGATATCGACTCTCGCTTATCGATATGAATTTTCTCCATCCTTATGTCCTTTTTCTCGACATGATCTCGATGAAGTGATGTCGATATCCACATGCTTGCATCTGTGTGTAATAACCGGATTTTGTGAAATAGCAATGGCACTATTATTGTCACAAAATATTGGTACTTCATTGGCTACAACTTTATAATCCCTTAATTGTTGTGCGAGCCAAAGATTTGAGCACAATGACTTTCCTCGCATCCATGTATTTGACTTGGTAATCTTTGGTTGCTATCGAGGTCCATTTCTTCGAAAACCAAGATATCACCTTACTTCCTAGAAATTGACAAGTTCTGTAGTGGACTTCCGTCAATCCCGCAACCTCCATAATCGAGATCCGAGTAACCGGTTAATTCAAGGTTATCATCATTTGGATACCATAATCCTCTATTCATTTGTGCCCTTAAGATACTTGAAGGTATCTTTTTGGCGACCTCCATGTGACTAGCCTTAGGATTAGCTTGGTATCTTGCACATATCCCAACAACAAATGTTATATCCAGGCCTACTTGCACGTGAGATAGAGCAATGATCCAATGATTCCTCTATAATCGGTATGACTCAGCGATTTGCCTTGTAATCGGGATCCATCTTGTAGTTAGTATTCATATGAATCCTAAGCGCATTGTAGTCTATTACACCATATTTGCAATCGGATCTACGGTGTACTTTGCACGGTTGATGAATATTCCTTCCTTTGATTGTTTCACTTGAAGACCTAGAAAGAAATTCATCTCTCCCATCATTGACATCTCAAACTTGCCTTTCATCGATTGTTGAAAACCTTTCACACGGTGATGGTTTGGAGATCCAAAAATGATGTCATCAACATATATCCGAACCAAAGAAGATATCTTCCCCATCTTCTATCTTGAGCAGAGTTCTATCAGCGATCCCTTTGACAAAACCATGGTCGAAGAAAGCGAGAAAGAGTATCATACCCATGCTCGGGTGCTTGCTTAAGACCATACAAAGCTTTTCTCGAGCACTGTAAACTTGTTCATTCTGTTTGAAACCGGAGGTTGTTCCACATAAACCTCTTCTTTAAGCACACCGATTCAGAAATGCACCTTTCACATCCATTTGATAGACCGTGAACTTCATGTGGGCAAAGCATATGCAAGAAACAATCGATGGTTTCTAGTCTTGCAACAGTCAAAGGTTTCATCATAATCAAGCCTTCTTCTTTGGGAATAACCTTGTGCAACTAGCCTTGCCTTGTTTCTTACAATGTTGTTGTTTTCATCTCTTTTATTCTTAAAAACCCACTTGGTTCCAATGACATTGTGCCTTTCGGTCTATCTACTAGCTCCCATACTTCATTCCTTGAGAATTGATTATTTCATCTTGCATAAGAATAATCCAATGAGAATCTTGTAGAGCTTCACCAATCTCGGTGGGTTCTTTTCTCGATAGGAAGCACCGAATAGTGCACTCTCACCATGGAACCTTCTTGTTTTAACACCTTCGGTTAGATCACCCACAATCGACTTGTAGGATGACTATCTAACCATTTCCTTCTTGATGTTCCCCCTTCAACAAAGTATCCTCAACATTTGAAATGTTAGGTTCAATTAATTCAATAAACTCGGGAACAACGAGAAAGGAGAAAGGAATCATCTTCTTCGGGGAAATTCCATTGAGAACATTATCGAGACATTTGTTCCCCCTTTGGTTGATAGATTGAGAATTTGCCTCAATTTGTGACCACATCTTCATTGGCATCACATACGAAGTCCGAAGGCGGTGTTTGTTGGATTGGTCACCTTTAGTGTGTTGGCTTTCCGAGTCTCACCATCCCGAGTTCCATCCTAGACTTCTTTATTCGAGTCCGAGTCACTCCAATCATAGATAGTGGTCGACTTCTTCTTTTCGAGTTCGATTGGATGATTTGTCATTCTTTTTTTGGGGCTTAATCTGGTGATCCTCTCGGTCGACTCATCGCATCATGTTCTGTTTCTTTTCCGAACACAAGTAGATTCATCAAAAAACAACATTAGGTGTTTCCTCCACAATAAGAGTCCCTACGGTTGTAAACTCGAAAGTTTTTCTTGACTTCGAATATCCTAAGAATATTCCTTCATCGAACTTTACTAT
The DNA here is from genome assembly GCA_037126765.1 of Stenogyne calaminthoides. NCBI lineage: Eukaryota > Viridiplantae > Streptophyta > Magnoliopsida > Lamiales > Lamiaceae > Stenogyne > Stenogyne calaminthoides. The sequence continues at coordinate 9,010,521 of JBBCBC010000015.1, forward strand.
CAAATGTTTTCAACCGATCTTTACCATTATTGTGTATGAAACACTTGCAACCAAACACACGAAAGAAAGAAACAAGAGGCTTTCTTTCATTCCAAAGCTCATAAGGTGTTTTGCCTTGACTCTTGGTCAGCATGGATCTATTCTGAGAGTAGCATGTAGTGTTGCGGCAAATTTCAAAACCTTTTAGGAATATAAACAATTTATCATTGTCCTTGCAGCTTCTTTCAGAGTCTTGTTCCTTCTTTCAGCAACACCATTTTGTTGAGGGGTCCTTGCAGCTGATGTTTCATGTGAAATTCCATTTGCTGCACAATAATCAGATATGATATGATTTATAAATTAGGTTCCTTATCGGATCGATTTTGACCACACTCGGATTTTTTTCTCAACATTGAGCCTTTTCATGAATTCGGCAAACTTTATCGAGTCTCTTTCCCTCTTGAAGTAAGAATATGACCCAAGTATATCTTGAGTAGTCATCAACTACTACCAATGTGTATTTCCTGCCATTAGTGCTCACTAGTGTTATAGGACCAAAAAGATCCATATGTAGTAACTGAAGTATTCTTTCAGTAGAAACATCTACTTTGCTTTTAAATGATGTTCTAACTTATTTTCCTTTCTGGCACGAATCACAAATATGTTCCTTACTGAACACTTCATTAGGCAACCCTCTTACAAGAGCTAATCTTGCAAGCTTATTCAGGGTTTTGAAATTCAGGTGATTCATTCTTTTATGCCATAACCAACTGGTATCTGTGGAACTTTTAGCAACCAAACATGGAGTTGAACTCCAATCAGCAAGATACACATTTCCTTTTCTAGTACCAGTCAGTAATATTTTCTGTGTTGTATCATCTTTCACATAACATAAGTTCTTAGAGAACTCAACATTAAAACCCTTATCACAGAATTGGCTTATTGAAAGCAAATTATGCTTCAATCCAGATACATATGAAACACCATGGATATGAACTGAGTCGATTTCCAAAGTTCCATATCCTTCAGTCTGTCCCTTGGAGTTATCTCCAAAAGTGATCTGAGGGTCTCTTTGTTCAACATAGTCACTAAGTATCTTCTTGAATCATGTCATATGTCTTGAGCATCCACTGTCAAGATACTATACATCAGGGGCCTTTTCATCTCTGCTCATCAGTGCTATGTGATTTTTAATCAGCTCAGTGCCCTTGTTTTCCTCCTCCTCAATGGCCATCAGACAAATGTCATCACTTTCACTGTCTGAGAATATCTCATCTGACGAGCTAGATCCCTCCTCAGAATGTTCTTCTTCTGCAACCATGGCCTTTTTGCTTGAGAACTTCTTGTCTCTTTTAGCTTGCCTTTCTCTTCTCTCCTTAGCACTCAGATCTGGACAATCATACTGGAAGTGACCTTTCTCTTGGCAATTATAGCATCTGTTGGTATCATCATCCTGATCACTTTCTTCTTTAGACTTGGAGTCCTTCTTTTTGGATGAAGATCTTTCAGTTTTCAGGTCCTTTCTCTTCTCAGTTGGTTTGCCCTCAGGTTTCTTCTGGTACCTGTGATTCCTGTAATAGATTTTGTATTTTCCATATCGACTATTAAGTCTTTCAAACCTCCTTGCCATCAGTGCTAGCTTATCCTCAAGCTCATCCTGATTTTTAGCAAGGGAGTTCTCAGACTCTCTAGTTTTACAGGTTTTATCTTTGGCCTTAAAATCCACATTTTTACTAGATGATGAATCATCTTTGTTGTCAGCCTTTTTGGATTTCTTATCAATTACAAACTCATAGGCCTTCAACTCAGAGAAGACTTGTTGATAGGGCATTGAATTAATGTTTTTGGTGTTTTCAATCACCACTGCATGTATATCCCATTTCTTAGAAAGACCTCTAAGAATTTTCAATGCAATTTCTCTTTGTGGATATTTCTTTCCAAGTGCATTTAGATCATTCATAATACTAGTGAATCTGACTTCCAATTTGTCAATAGATTCACCTTCTTCCATTTCAAAACTATCAAACCTTCCAATTTCAACTGAAAGTTTGTTTTCCTTGATATGATCTGTGCCTTGGCACATTACAACTAGTGTATCCCAAATTTCTTTTGCAGTATTGCAGTGAGAGATCATTCCCATCAAACCATCATCAATTGTACTGTATAGTGTGTCTTTAGCAATGTAGTCTAGATTGACTAACTTTCTCTCCTCAGGAGTCAGTTGGTCATCAGACTTAGGAAATTCTGCTCTAGGATCGTTTCTCTCATTTTCTGTTCCTCTGGGATTCACCACAGTAAATTGGAATGAACCTTCAGAGACCACTCTCCACATTCGTTCATGTTTAGAATACAGGTGAGCCTGCATTCTCAGTCTCCATAAATCATAGTTCTCCACTGAGAACATGGGAAGTTTCTTAGAAGACATTTTTATCTGAGTCTTTTAAGAATTCAAACAAATAAGATCGATTCGAGATAGACCACAAGTTTTTTTAGCAAATAAAACCTTGGTCAACAAAAAAGCGGTGGTCAAGTTGAACCACTGCTCTAATACCACTTGTTGGTCCCGGTGCAAACGAGTCTTACACGTGTATGGGGGGGAATACACGTGTTCGGTGTTTTTAAAACTTTTCTTTTATCGAGGTCACTTGGGTGAGATAATCCTCAAGATTAGGTCCTAAGAAGCACAAATCACTCGAGTCAAAGTCTCATTGAGGCGGTGATCTCGAAGTTGCTTTCGTAAAACCTCGGATAATCCCAACCGAGTCCCGAGTTTTCAGAGATCCCGAGTTGCTTGGATCGAATAACTAACTTAATTGAACCCTCGGAAGAGTAAGTTCGGTTTGGTAACTATCTATTCTAGCTATTTTCGGATATGTAGAATGGTTGGCCCTTTAGTTTATACTCGTTTTAAGCTTTCTTTAAAAACCTTCCTTTAATGGAATAGTGATTTAGGCCGTGATTCAATTATATGCAACTTCCAATTGGATTGATTCCAACTGAAATCTCGGTGAAAATATGCTTTCGATTTAAATCAATGCAAGCGAGTTAAGCCAAGGATAAGGAAAGCAATAAACAACACAAAGAATTATAGTGGTTCGGAGACTCAAGCTCCCTCGTCCCTCTCTCGATCCTCGAGAGAAATTCACTAATCCTTCCCGAGCTTTTCGACTACCTCGCGTAGTTTACTTACTCAACTTCGTACCGAGCTTTACGACTACTCCACGTGGTTTACTTACTCAACCCGACCTTGAGCTTTCGACTACCTCCGTAGTTTACTTACTCAAACACAAACAAGCTTTCGGACTACCTCAGAGCTTACTAACTTCTCCTCTAGAGCTTCGACTACTCCGCGTAGTTTACTAACTCTTTACAACTCTTCTCACCAACAATCACACACCAACTACCTTCTAAAGGGTTTGGGGTTTCTTGGTTGGTTTCCAACTAGGATGAGATATCCTTTACAATAAAGTACAATGCAAAGGCTAGGATATCTCGACTAAGCTTCGGATATGTCTTATCAAGCTAGGCTTAGTTTAGTGAGCTCTCTTCAATATAAAAGCACTTGGGAAATTCTAAGTTTTTCAAGTGCTTTAACTTTCTTGATAATAAGTTTGAGCTCTTGAGTTGCTTACAAATTTCCGTAACCTTACAATGTAGAGGGTCACAAGTATTTATAGGCATACACCAAGGTCACTCTTGAAAAACTATCCGTTGGAGGAGATATACCCGTGAGTTTCCTCTTATGGTGTGTGAGGAACGACTATATTTAGGGTTTGAAATTCCCTAACACGTTTTTAGGCAATAGCTTTTCATGTAGCCGATCTTCACTTTTTTTGATCTGCGGAACTTTTGTACTCCGACATCTTTTTAAATGACACATCCTTTGTCGATTGTCGAGATGGTCTGATGTTGTCTTCCTCTTTTGACTTTTGTCTCCAATTAAAGGTAGACACCTTCAACGGCTCTTTTGGTTACAAACTCCGAGTTGATATAACCTTAACAACACTCTAACTTAGTTCCTTTTGTCTGCATTTGAATGTCTTGGCAAATATCTATTCTTCTAAGGAATCACGATTTTCTCAGTATTGCATCCTTCGGATAGATATTCTCAGTGCCTCGGAACATTCAGGTTTATCTCGAGTATTGATTACATTCTTGAGTCTTGATAATTCTTGTGCCTTGATATTCTTGATCTTGATTCTTGATCTTACGTGTCTTACGAGTCTTTAGGGTCTTACGAGTCTTGGCGTCTTACGAGTCTTGAGTCTTACGAGTCTTGAGTCTTACGAGTCTTCACAGATATCTTGACCGATATCTTTGAATCTTCATGCTAAGTCTTGATTCCTCGATTTCATCTTGAGTCTTGATATCTCGATTTCTGCCTTTGAGTCTTGATATCTCGATTTTCCTTTGAGTCTTGATTCTCGATTTTCATCTTCGAGTCTTGATTCTCGATTTCGCTTATCGAGCCTTGAAAACTTTAGTTTCATACTGAAACTTCAGTTTCTTTGAAACATATCTTGAGTTCTTGAATCTTGAGATCCTAACTTCGATCTATATCTCACGACTATACATTTTTTGAGATATCATCCTCGAATACTATAAACCGAATCGACTCAACTATCAAGATTATCCTGAACATGTCATACTCAGGGGTTTTGGGATCTAATCAAAATCATATATCTTTATTAAATTCATTTCCCAACAGTTATATTTACAGAGGGATCCTAATGATTACCTCTAATACTCTACACTTAGCTGATCATAACTTTAGGTGAACAGAATATTTTGCTTGTGAGCTAAAACTTGTACTTGGCGCATTCTAGTGTTAAAAGCGAGTGCTATTTTTTGCATGCACGCATGGTTGAATGTTCAGTTGTCCAAAACAAAACCAACTTTATTTGTTCTCTACCATACATCAACTGATGTGTTCGCGGTCGAACACCACTCGTGAATTTTACTTTAGATTTTTTCATGACATTTGTTTTTATTTGACATTATATAGTAATAAATGATCAATTAATGTGAGATATACATATCTCTTTATGATAAAGATATTGTTTGAATCGAGGAAAGAGTTTATTGATTGGGGTGGTGAGGTAGAAAAATCAGAAAAAATGGTTATTACTATTAAAATATGTGACAATGATGCAAACATCAGGTAGTCTCGTGTTACTGTAGATAGTGAACAAAGCATGCCTATCATGAGCCCAAATAAAAATATGATTGATGTTGAGGAGTTGGATGTGGATGTGCAAGTGGATAAGAAAAAGAATTGTTTCTAAGAAGGAGAAAAGAAGAAGTTGCACTATGAAGTACATTTATCAATTTCTACTATGAAGTAACCAAAGTGATGCGTACCGTCGTTAATAATTAGGGGTTTTATGTGCCTCACATAACCATCACCAAGGTTGACACTTTGAGGATCACTCATTTGTTGGTCGATTAACTCCTGCTCAATGGTGGCCGGGTGGAGGACTCAGAAATTCCAAAGAAAATATGCACAACACTGGAGTAAAAAAATTAAATCATATTATTCAAAATGTAAAACAAGTACTTAAAAAAAGAGTAACATAAACACAATATTGGCAATCAAGATTCTCTCTCTATACGAGTTACAAAACAATTATTCAAAAATTGATCTCCAATGTTTTTCGTAGCTTGTTCTTCATGTAAGTCATTGTTGAAAATGTTCTTTCCACACTAGCAGTTGCCACATGAAGGATCAACACCATCTTTATAAGCAAGTAGACAAGACGATATAATTCATGCTTATTTGTCTCTACAAGTTTCATGGAGAATTCCCCAATATCTTTCAAGTTCTTAAGTCTATCATCTCTCCTCATATCACAAATGAAAGTATCAAGGTCATCCTTAAGACACAACAAATCAACACTTGAGAGCTCATCAGGATAAAATTCAGCTAGTTTAAGCAATTTTGGTTTGTCAAAGGAAGAGAAGGTATTAACAAAATTCAAGAAAGTCATACAAAGAAGCAACTATGTACTTACCTCATCAAATCGATCGTCAAGCTCCTGGTGTTACAAATTAATTATTTTAGCGAAGACATCAAATCGATAATGATAAAAATATGTAATATCTTGCTTTTCACGCCTATGATTCTTCCTTCCTCGAGGAACATATTCATCATCTATTTTAGGAACATCAATATAATATTTGCCACAAAAAGATATGATTGTGTTCAATAGAGATTCTCATCCATCTTCTCTCATCTGTCGCAACATTTTTTTAGTCAACTTCACAAGAGATATTGCATTAATAATATCTTGATTTTTTTTTTGCAATGCAATACTCAATTGATTCGCAACTCCAAATACACTCTTCATCATAAGAACAAATTCAAATGACTCAAGTGCATAACTAACACCAACGACTTTTGCACGATCATTCGAAGTCTATGGATTCTTATAAATCATTTTAAGTACCTTAAGAATTGCATAATACAAGACAATAACATTCACTAACAACTTATAGTGAGATCCCCAACGAGTATCACTTGGTCTTCCCAATCCAAGCTCATGATTCTAACTTTTCCCACTTTCAAGTTCAGCATCTTCAAATGTTTTTGCAACCATTTTAGTATGGGCTTCTTAAGCATTTCTTGATGCTTACAAGAGCCTCCAACAATATTTAATATATTTAAAAGAGTTTCAAATAACCACCAAAATCATCATTTCTTTTTTGAAAATTCAACAAATGTTAGTTGAAGTGGATGTGCAAAGAGCCCCTCAAATCATATGTTTTCTTCAAAGACGTTCTCCAAAACTCTTGAAGATTTGACGACGTTCTTCACCAGCTGCAAAGGCGTTCTTCGTAAAAGTTTCCTGAAATGATATGCATAAAGGTGTTGAGCCCCCTCCTATCAGACGTTTCTTCAAAGGAAACATCAAGACCCTCTAAAGATGTTGTTGAAGATTCGAAGAACCTTTAAAGTGTTCTTCGTGCAAATCAACTAGAAACGACATCCGATCAGAGATAAAGGTGTTGAGATCCTCCGATCAAACGTTTCTTCAAAAGCATTCTTCATTCAATATTTGAAGATTCAAAGACAGTCTTGTAACATTTAAAGGCGTTCTTCATCAAACTCGAAGTCGTTCATCTCAGAAAGTCTGTAGAAATAATGCTCGATTCAAAACGTCAATTCCTAGGATTATTAACATTTCAAATCCCCAACTTCAACTCTAGACTAATGTTTTTAAAAACCGGACGGATGGTTCGACTGGGTTAATGGGGAACCGGTTAAAGAACCAGTCTGATTATTAGCAGACAACGATTCATATAAGAACCAGTGTGAACCGGGTGAAAATTGGGTTAACCGGCCGACGGGCAAACCGGTTAACCTGATTTTTTTAATTTATAAAAAATACATAAAAATTAAAATATAATGCAGAAGAAGGCCAAACGTTCACAGTCCATTATGTTCTCTCAGATGGGCTTTGCAGATATGATCTTCTCATCTCAATCTCAGTTTTTCACAGTCGAAATCAAATACCTTAGAAGTCCAAAACTAAAAGACCAAAAGGAAAACAAATTTTGCAGCCGTGTCAGTGTCGTGCATAGTGTTGCAATATAGCCTGAAGAGAAACAAGTTTTCCCTCTATGGTGCAAGTATTCTGAGTGCAACAGGCATCCACATTGTTGTATCATGTATTTTTTTTTAGTTTTTTTTAGATTTTGATTGTATATATATTTTATTCATTCAATCAAAGATAGTTTTTTTTATGGTGTTCTTGACAAAACTTCAATACAACCGGTATATGTGAATTCTCGTCATTCTTTATTTGTATGTTTAAATTTTGTAATGATATTGCATTTTTCTTTTTAGATAATAACTTCATACTGGCGTCAATGTTGCATTTGTGAATACTATCTATCCAAGTATATATGTTTGTTCCTTTTAATATTTGATAATCAATGTCTCTTTTCTTTTTCCTTTGTAGTAATGGAGTCTACAGGCTCAGGTCATCCACAATCTAATTCCCAAAATGAAGAAACTCAGGCACACTTGTCCAACAATAATTGAAGAGAAAAGAGAGATATAGCATGGAAGCATGTGATGGGAACTATGGATTCCAATGGAAAGAATGTTGGAAATTAAAGGCACTTAAACACGTAATACATGTGCAACGAAAATAAACAGTTCACCAACAACGAACAATGAATTGCATAATTGAATACGTATAAACATAAAGAGAAACCTTACAGTAAATCGTACGCATATTTCTCTACTATGGTATCCACGTAATCCCCAATCACGGACTTGCACAGATTTTCCAACATTGAATCCCGAGATATATTTGCTAGGAAAATTCTAACTCTAGATCTTATGGAGATAATAATGAATTAACGTTGTTTGTGAATTCCCAAGAGCTCATATATATAGGGAAGACCCAACTTAAATCTTAAGCTAACCTAGTTAGGAAATAAAATCCCTAATCTTATAAAATAAATCTCTTAGATTTATTTCCATATATAAAATCTTTACGGATTTAATTCTCATGTATATCAAATCTCTACGGATTTGATTCCATATATATTAAATTCTATAATAATATTCCATATATTATTATTGGTAATCCTATTTAATTAAATTCAATTTAATTAAACATTAATAATAATTAATTCCAAATTAATTTATTATTAATTAATTCTCCATAAATTAAATATTAAATCCAATTTAACATTTAATCAACCAACTATAATCCGTAAAAGGGGACTACTTGTTGTGTGACCCATAGACCCTCATATATCGAGTGATTAGTCAAACTAATGGTCTTAATTGAACCCTAGATAATAAATCAGACATTCTCAATATATGAGGTACGTTGCGAGAAACGTGCAACTACCTGTAACTGAAACATGGGCTATTACGATTTCCTCATTTCATTCACGAATACTCGATTAAGTCTTGAACATGATGAAGTGTCTATTCAAATAACTTAATCATATGATCTCTAACCACTAAATGATCATGTATGTCACATTTAGCCACAAAGTCTAAGTTGACGTGCATCGGCCGATGACTTTGATCCTATTATGATGAGAAGATGAGTATTCTCTCTAAATCCACATTGAGGAATGAATCTTATTCTTGACTCAACTACCACACACATGCACTTCGTGATGAACCCAATCCAAATAATATCTACCCATAGACGGGTGCAAGAGTCGGTCATGGTCAAAGTTCATCACTCTACACATGTCGTGCGTATTGACCTCAAGTCAAAGGAGTATCACATCACTCCCACTAACCGAGACACCCGTAGACACATATTGTGGACTTACATCAAAATGTTTCTCGGATGGGTATACCAATACCCTCTAAGGTATTTGTGCATCCATCATGAGATACCTAGTATCTCGTAGTAAGTGAGATCTTACTACACTCTCTAAGAGTATGATGCAGATCGCACACCAATCTCAATTGCATCATCAATATCCCATTCTTGATGATCCTTGATCGAGGCTATTTGAGAATCATGCTTAAGTCATCTGAGTTCTCACAAGCTCAATGACAGCAACGACTCATGGGAACACTTGTACGAATAAATGCAAACAATCAAACATAATATTCAAACAAGTGTATTGTCATACATTAATATTAAATGAACTATAATATTAAATCAAACTGAATATCATCGAGTATTATGTTCTTACAATAGATTGTCTCTATGACACTAACACTAACAAAGAAGACATTAACTATTGAGTTTTTGATGCTTCAATTAAAGGTGGGGGTATTAACAGCATGAAAAAACATCTTGCTGGAGCAAAAGGAAATGTTGTTTCTTGCAAGAAAGTTCCTGATGATTTCGATTTACTATTCAAGTTCTGTAAAAGAGAACATTGAGAAGGCAAAAGAAAGAAAGGAGTTATTGATAGAGTGGATGACTCTTAGGTCCAAAGTCCACCTCTAAAATACTACTAGGTTCATCCATTTTAAAACATTACTCTTAGGTCCAAAATAACATATTAAAAGACCCATTTGCCCTTATTTAAAAATTATGAAGAATGTGATTTTTCCCATCCCTCTCTCTCATCTGACATCTCGTGTGGTGCCCATTTATTTCTCTTTACATCACATTTCAAGTTCCAACCATTCTTCCTATAAAAAAATTGTAAATAATTTTTGTTTCTTCAATATAATTAACATAATTATATCAAATGAATTCTTTGTAAAATAATGTTCATTTCATTGAAAAAAATAATTTTTTATTTATCTTCATTAAAAAAATAACAATTTTCAAATAAAAGCAAACTGAGAGTTCCTCACTTTACACTTTCCCAATTTTTGAATTTCATATTCCCTTATAAATGATATTTCATTTTTTAAATTCCATCTTCTCTTATATGTGACCAAAACATCTTGAAAATGACTAAAAAAATTCAATATGTTCATCTTCATCTTTCAATCCAAAAAAATTAAATTGAAAAGTTACAAAAATTAAAATTACAATCTCATATGAAAAATTCATATCTAACAATTACAGAAAAATTACAGAAATTACAGAAAAATTAATATGAAAAATTCATATTTAAAACCTACAATTACAATCTCAAAAATTGCATATCCTCGTTCTTATCACGACATGAACATGTTCATCAAAACACGAACAAGTTTATCTCCGATTTCAGAACCTCACCCTAAAAAATTAACAAACTGAGATCTTCATAAATAGATCTTCAAATCTTCAAAAATGCATCCTAACAACAAAAAATCCAGAAAAACAAAATCAAATTTCAAATAAATCAAATCTAAAAATTCTCAAATCTCATCAGATCCAAAAAGCCAACCAATAAATTTCAACAGATAAACTTCACCCTGAATCCAGTTGTTATTATCCATCTCCAACTCCTAAAAAAAGATAAACTTTAGTAAATCAAAAGGAAAAATAGAAATTACCAGACTAACACATGAATCAAGCCATAAAATCCAAAGATATATTAGAAGGTTGGGATTAAAAACCTTGAAACTTTGTTAAAAAGGTTCATATTCGAACACAAAAATAAATTCTTATTTTTTTGGGTTGCGCCATCGCCCGGAGGGGGAGGGGGTGGCGCCGTGGTGAGGGTGAGAAGTGGAGGTGGGTGGCATCTCTAGTATGGAGATGGGCTTCCCGTCGTTCTTTTCTTTTTCTGTGGGCGGTTGGGCGTCGTCGCGGCGGAGGTGGAGGTGAGCGGCACCTCAAGTGTGTAGGTGGGGCGGCACCGCCGTTCTGGTTCAGGGAGGTGGGTGGGAGCAGGTGATTTTAGAATTTGGGTTGGGGGTGTTTATTTTATTTAATATGAATAATATGGGTGAAGATGAGGGTTTTGTATTATTAAATACTAATTCTAAACCCACACTACATAAGGGGTACAAGGGTAAATGCCCACACCTATTATGGACCTACTAGTAATTATAAAAAAGTATGGACTTAAGAGTAATCCACATCTTATATATGGACCTACTAGTAATTAATTCTTATTAATATTGATGAATTTGAGGCTTATGATGATGATAATGAAAATATGCAGTCAACTCAAAAAAGATCAATTGGATCTCACAAAGTTGGACAATCTTCTTCCTTACAAACGAGGAAAGCCACATCTTCATTGGACAATTTTATGCTTGTGATCCGTCTCAACCTCCCATAAATCTTCTTTAAAAAGTAAAGAAAAATGGCATGATACTGATTTGGCAATTGCAATGTGGTGTTATGATGCTTGTATACCACTCAAATCAGATCTAATATAAAAGAAAGAAAAAAAGAGGGACCACAACCCCGTCCAAGGTTAAGCACAAATGGACTGCAGACCAATTTTAGGCCAGTCCAAAAACAATGATCTATACGTGAAAATAAAGGCCACACAAAATACCAAATCACAAAAACATGCCCAAACATCTAACAACAATAAAAATTCAAAACAGGCACGCATGCCCAAACTAAAATACAAACATCAAAACCAAAGAAGCAAAAAGACTCATTACACGACCCAACAACTAGTGTTAAACAAGTTCCTCACAGGCTGGATGAGGCTCATCTACGACACTGCTCCCAGCTTCTCTACACAGCCGAAACAAAAAGGCCTCCAATTTGCGGAAAAGTCAACAACATACCAAAGAATCCGGCTCAAAATACCAGAAATAGCCAGAAAAATCCCCCTAAAATCTATTCAAACGCCCAAACAGCCAACGAAAAATAAATGTGCTATACAAATCAAATGCAATCCACCATCGACAACCAGCAAGACCAAAGTGCCCCTTAGGATTAGGGATGGCAACAGGGCGGGTTTGGCCAAGACCCGACCCGCTAGATTTTTTGCTAATGCAAGACCTGCCCCATCGAGTTTTTGGACTTTCTCTACCCCGCCCCGCCCCACCCCGCCCCGCCCCGCGAACCCGGCAGGTTTTACCCGCCCCGCCCCGCATGTCTAATTTTCCTTTCTCCTTCATTTTTAAATTCATACTCCTAACTCCATATGGAAATAAAATTCAATTAACTGTTAGTGTTAGTGTCCTAGAGACAATCATTTTGTGAGGACATAATACTAAGATAATATTAAGTTTTGGTTTTAATATTATTGTTTATTTAATATTAAATGTATGACATTACACTTACTAGAATATTGTGTTTGGTTGTTTGCATTTATTCTTATTTGTGTTCCTATGAGTCATTGTTGTCATTGAGATTGTGAAAACTCAAATGACTTAAGCATGATTCTCAAATAGCCCCGATCAAGGATCATCAAGAATGGGATATTGATGATGCAATTGAGATTGGTGTGCGATCTGCATCATACTCTTAGAGAGTGTAGTAAGATCTCACTTACTACGAGATACTAGGTATCTCATGATGGATGCACAGATACCTTAGAGGGTATTGGTATACGCATCCGAGAAACCTTTTGATGTAATTTCACTATATGTGTCTATGGGTGTCTCGACTAGTGGGAGCGATGTGATACTCCTTTGACTTGAGGTCAATACGCACGACATGTGTGGAGTGATGAACTTTGACCATGACCGACGCTTGCACCCTTCCATGGGTAGATATGGCTTGGATTGAGTTCATCACGAAGTGAATGTGCGTGGTAGTTAGGATTCATTCCTCAAAGTGGATTTAGAGAGAATACTCATCTTCTCGTCATAATTGGATCTAAGTCATCTGCCGATGCACGTCAACTTAGACTTTGTGGCTGAGTGTGACATACATGATCAATTAGTGATTAGAGATAATATGATTTAGTTATTTGAATAGGCACTTCATCATGTTCAAGACTAATCGAGTATTCGTGAATGAAAGGAAGATATCGCAATAGCCCATGTTTCAGTTGCAGGTAGTTGCACGTTTCTCACAACGTACCTCAAATGTCACGACCGCTCTAAGATAACCAAATAAGTAACATGTTCGAAATAAATTTACGAAAATTGACCTGTGACTTTTTTTTTTTTTATTAAACAGTTAATATGATGACAAATCCTTTGAACACTTAAAAAATTAATAAGAAAGACTCATAATATACAAAACTATATATATATATATATATATATACTACAACTAGAACATAAGCCCCACAGGTCGTCATCCACATATACAACTCTCAGGATCTGCAGGTACTCCAACAACCACCAGTGTAAGTGGAAAAGATTACCTACAATGCATAAACTAAATGAGGATTATAAATCTCAGTAAGTAGAAATTATGCATGATGCTGTGAATCTTTGAAAATCCTTTAAATGCACTCTCTTTTGAAATCACCAATTTATTTATGAAACTTTCGTAGGGCCCCTGACACACTGTTATACACCAGAATGAGCTCAACATCCACATAATCAAATGTCCAATATAAATATCACATAAGTATGATCCAGACGTGAGGCCCATCCTCTTGTAGCCCAACAGGGGTTCACCTCGCACATACGCCCCCTATGTCCACCAAGAAGTCATCCCACCACGCAGAATCATAATGGTGCAGTCCGAGGATTCACCCTCTAACGGCCCACCGAGGTCCATCACCAAACTCGACCCCCTGTCCGCTTAAGTAGTCCTCTCACTGAACACCCACACAACATATCACAAATACTCGATAAGGGTTCTCCTCGCACGTACGCCCCTTATCTTATAAAATGTTCCACAAGGGTTCTCCTCGCACGTACGCCCCTTGTGTTTCCAATGTATAACCAGTGGCCAACACACACATCATCTGCTCAATTATCATCTCATGATAATGCATGGTATGCTCGATGCAAATGCAACACACAATATCTCACAAGATTCACATAACACACAATAGAACTCAGATGACTTAAGATGATTCTTAAATAGCCCCAATGGAGGATCATCAAGAAAGGGATATTTATGATGCAATGGAGATTGGTGTGCGATCTGCATCCTACTCTTAGAGAGTGTAGTAAGATCTCACTTACTACGAGATACTAGGTTTCTCATGATGGATGCACAAATACCTTAGAGGGTATTGGTATACCTATCCGAGAAACCGTTTGATGTAATTCCACAATATGTATCTACAGGTGTCTCGATTAGCGGGAGCGATGCGATACTACTTTGACTTGAGGTCAATACGCACGACATGTGTGGAGTGATGAACTTTAACCATGACCGACGCTTGCACCCTTCCAGGGGTAGATATGGCTTGGATTGGGTTCATCACGAAATGCATATGCGTGGTAGTTGATCCAAGAATATGATTCATTCCACAATGTGGATTTAGAGAGATTACTCATCTTCTCATCATAATTGGATCTAAGTCATCGGTCGATGCACATCAACTTGAACTTTGTGGCCAAGTGTGACATAAGTGATCAATTAGTGAGTATCGATAATATGATTAAGTTATTTGAATAAACACATCATCATATTCAAGATTTAATCGAGTATTCGTGAATGAAAGGAAGTTATCGTAAGAGCCCATGTTTCAATTACAGGTAGTTGCACATTTCCTCGCAACGTACCTCATATATTGAGAATGTCTGATTTATTGTTTAGAATTCAATTAAGACCGTTAGTTTTACTAATCGCTCGATATATGAGGGCCTATGGGTCACACAACAAGTAACAGTTGTTTACTGTTTATAGTTGGTTGATTAAATATTATATTGGATATTAATATTTAATTTATGGAGAATATAATAATAATTATATTTAAAATTAATTATTATTACTATTTAATTAAATTAAATTTAATTAAATAGGATTCCCAATAATAATATATGGAATATTATTGTAGAATTTGATATATATGGACATCGAATCCGTATAGATTTGATATACATGGAAATCAAATCCGTAGAGATTTATGTATAAGGGAATTAAATCTATGGGATTTAATTTACAAGATTAGGGGTTTTATTTCCTAATCATATTAGCTTAAGATTTAAACTAGGCCTCCCTTATATATATGAGTCATTGGGAATTCACAATACAAGACTTCATATTTTCTCCATAAAATCTCTAAGTTAGAATTTTCCTAGCAAATTCATCTCGGGGATTCAACGCTGGCGAATTGGTACGAATTGGTAAATGACTGTTACGTGGATATCTTAGTTGAGGAATCCGTGTACGAATTGCTGTAAGAATTTTATTTACGTTTATCCACTATTTAATTATGCATCTATATGTTCGTTGTTGGTGAACTGTTTAATTCTGTTGTGCATGTATTATGTGTTTATGTGCCTCTATATTTCAACAGTGATATCAAAGCTCCAGGCTCTTGATTTAATTGTATAATTGAATTTGGTTTTTTTAAAAGGAATTTTTTTAATAAACTAGGTGCGGCAGATTTTAGAAATCAACTGCACCATTGGTGTTTTGCTTATTTGTGTTAACAAATTGGAAACCCTTATTTGTTGTTCTTGCTTGGTTGTCTCCATCGCTACATCACACTAGGGTTTGAAATCATGCGCCTCTCGAACCAGCTTAGCCTACAGCGGCGGAGATCGTGGCGCGTCGCTTGAAGCGGCGGCTAATAGCCGCGCCTCGCGACGGCTGTGCGTCACCACATCGCTGCGCGTGATGAAGGCGCACCCGATTTCACGGTGGTTCTTCATTTTACTCTAGTCCTCGCGACGGCGATGCGCGCCCGCGTTGATGGGTCGGTGGCGTCCGCTGTTCTCTGTGGTTCTAACGGCAACCTAACATACGTGTGATGCTTCTATTGGTCATGATTTTG
This sequence comes from Stenogyne calaminthoides, assembly GCA_037126765.1. NCBI lineage: Eukaryota > Viridiplantae > Streptophyta > Magnoliopsida > Lamiales > Lamiaceae > Stenogyne > Stenogyne calaminthoides. The sequence continues at coordinate 9,026,694 of JBBCBC010000015.1, forward strand.
GTCGATTCACTTGGTTCAGTGGTGATTTCGCACGCGTTGATGAATCAAGGTCGTTTCGCTACCTCCAAGTTTTGTTGTCGTGTCGATTTTGCAAGTACGGAGCATTGGTGATGTCGAGTCGCCCGTGTGCGCCTAGCAGTGGCGGCGACTCGCTCACGCGCGTGCGATGGCAGCGAAGGCCCACTCGATTGCATGGTTGACGATGGCGATTCTATTTGGTCTTGTCGTGGTTGATGCATGTTCTCAATTTTGGGTTACTTCTTAATTCGATGCTTGATGATTGTTTTGATTCGAACCCTTTTGGCCTTGTTGTTTTGCCTTTTTGCACACTGAAAATTCGATGATTGTCTGGGTTGAATTGTTGATGATGAACGATGGTTTGGTGTTTGGGATTTTGAAAAATCTAATGTCCCTAATTACGGATTGGATCTAGAAATTTGGGCGGTGATGTGGGGAGGGATTTGGTTGAAAATTCGATTTTAACTAGGTCCTCCTTGAGCAATTTTTGAAATTGCATCTAAGTCCTAAGAAACAAATATAAAAATTTTAATTTAAAATTTGATTTTAAGATTAAAATTTTATCGGTTGGACCGAATGTTAAAAGTAATTAGATTAATTTATTTAATAATTAATTAATAATTATCGAATTTTATTTTTAAAATTGGATTTTGAGAATTTAATTGGATAAATTTTAATAGTTATTAAATCCCAATTGGTTAACTTATTTTAATTCGTTAACGCATTTATAGTCCGCATTATAACTGTTTGGGTAGGCGACGCCCAATAAATGTCGGGCTGTATTAATTGTTTGGGTAGATGACACCCATATAAGTGTTTGTCCGTTTGAAATCATGTTTGGGTAGGTGGCACCCAATAATTGCTCAAACATGATGTAGATTAACATATTGGATCTCGATCAAGCAATTAATACCCTGCCTTTAAAACGTTCCTCACTGAAATATGATTGTCATTAAATTGAACGATGTCTTCCATCAAAATTAAAAGTAAATCGGAGATTTCGTTCCAATTAGTATTTAAGACCCAAGTCTTTTGCTCGGATATACATCTAATGGGACTTTTATAGGGACATGAAGTGTCGCCACTTGGTGGTTGTAAATCAATTTGACTTTGTTTCACCAGCCCAAGCAGGGAAACGAAAGTCAAGGGGCATCCGATTGAACTAGGTTCAATCAACTAGGAATTGCAGTTTTGCAATTGGTTTGGAACCTACCAATTCTATTATTGCAGTAATCAGCCCAAGCAGATATTGTAACAATAGGAATGTGGATCCTAGTCCATTATGATTTATATTAGATATAAATTCGTATTCTTCCGATGAGATCGTTGAATATGTGAAAATAATGAAGACAAAATAAATCTAAAGACCACGTTTATTTTGATTGCTGAATATTGATCATAGAAATTATGTGTTTTAATTCTCGTTTTATTTTATTTCTCTAGGATTGTTGAAATGAATAACTTGTCGTTGAGAAGTGTTCTGGAAATGAACAAATTGGCTAGGCCAAATTTTCTGGACTGGTACCGAAATATGCGGTTGGTGCTAAGGCAAGAAAAGATTGAGTATGTGTTGGACATGAGAAGATGCTCCCCTTCGAGATGCTCAAGCATCTAAAGGATCTCTTTGATTCTGAATCTCGTTTCGAGATTTATGAAGTGATGAGAGATCTGTTCAGATGTCGGCTAGCTGAAGGAGGGAAGGTCTCCCCTCATGTATTTAAGATGATTGGGCTAATCGAGAAACTTGGTCGTTTGGGCATTGAGCTCAAAACCAATGTTGCTATTTATGCCATCCTTCAGTCGCTTCCCGATTCATATTCGAGTTTCGTAGTACACTTTAATATGAATAAGATGGAATCAACCATGTCTGAGCTTCATAACATGCTCAAGACTTTTGAGTCTTTCACTGCTAAGGAAAAAACTTGTACTCATGGTGAGTGCTTCTACTTCTTTTGCTCCAAAAGGAAAGAAGAAACGAAGAAGCAAGGCTAAGCAGAGCTTTAAGCCTAATTTCCTCAATCCCAAATGTGGAATTCAAAAGAAGGAGCGGGTGGATAAGGATGTATGCCTCCACTATAAGCAGAAGGGGCATTGGAAGAAGGACTACAAGGTTCTAGCAGCTGAAAAGAAGACACAAGGTGTCTCAGCCACTGGAACAGGTATGTTTGTTATTGAGATAAACATGTCCACAAATGATACTAACTGCTGGGTATTAGATACCGGTTGTGGCTCACACATTTGTACTAATGTGCAGGGTCTCAAGGATAGCAGGGCAATTAGGCCTGGTGAAGTCGCTTTACACGTTGGGAATGGAGCAAGAGTTGCTGCTGAACGTGTTGACACTTATGTTTTAGACTTGCCCTCTGGTTTTAGATTAGAACTGAATAATTGTTATTTTGTTCCGTCTATTACTCACAACATTATTTTTATTCCCATGTTAGAAATTGAGGGTTCTTCCTTCCATTTTGCAAACAATAATTGTTATTTTTCGCTTAATGGTGATATTTATGGAAATGCTCCTTTATCGAATAGTTTATATTTATTGCATTGTGGATATGATATTCTTAATATACAAAATAAAAGACTCAAACTTAGTAATCATGAAAACCCGACTTAGTTATGGCATTGTAGACTTGATCATGCAAACGAGAAAAGAATTGCAAGGTTAAGAAAGTTAGACTACTTAACCTCGTTCGACTTGGAGTCTTATGGTAATTGTGAATCTTGTCTCAAGGGCAAAATGACCAACAAACCCTTTTCTGGGAAAGGGGTTCGTGCCAAAGAAGTTCTAGAGTTAATCCACAGTGATGTATGTGGACCATTGCCCACTTTAGCTAGGGGTCACTTCGGCTACTTCATCACTTTTACTAATGATTTCTCAAGATACATATATGTGTATCTTATGAAACACAAATCCGAATCTTTTGAGAAATTCAAAGATTACAAAGCTGAAGTAGAGAAGCAACATGGTAAGAATATCAAGACTCTTCGATCGGATCGAGAAGATGAATATCTTAGCCATGAATTCACTGATTACTTGAAGTTACATGGAATCCAATCATAGTGGACTCCTCCCGGAACACCGCAAATGAACTGTGTATCCGAGAGGAGAAACCGAACTTATTAGACATGGTGAGGTCCATGATGAGCTTTTCCTCTCTTCCAACTTTCTTATGGGGATACGCATTACAAACCTCAATCTAATTCTGAATAGGATTCCATTTAAATCGGTCGAGCATACACCATATGAACTATGGTGTGGCAAGAAGCCAACTTTTACACATATCAAAACATGGGGTTGCCCCGTGATTGTGAAAAAAGATGCTTACCGATAAGTTGGAATCAAAAGGTGAAAATGGTTACTTTGTGGGATATCCTAAGCAAGGATGAAAATATCGCTATCGCAAGTAATATCACAACCTTAATTTTACGGATATATCGATATCGCAAAAAATTTAAAAAATGACGGAAATTATGTTAAAAATTGGAAATTTGACATGAAATTTTACAGGTTATTATTACACACAATTATGCATACATTTCATTTAAAATCACAATAAAATGACATATTTAAATAAAAAATATTAGCAATAAACTATATAAACAGTATTGTCCATAAAAAAACAGCGGACAATACAATATATAATACAATACAAAATGACTAAAATTACATGATAAAATATAATTAGTACCAAAATGATGACCTATAAGGTTCAAAAATAGAAGATGTAATGACATCTCTATCCAAACAATACTGGTACAAACTCATCACATTAAAGTACTCATTGATATACTATGCACATGGCATTTATATGTTTTCCTATCTCTTCCAACTCCTTCACCATGAATTGGATATTGTGTCATGACCTAGATATTTTGTTGATACACATTTTGACTTTCATAAGACATTTGAGGAGTTGGGCGATGAAAAACATTTTGAGTATTTCAATCAAACTGTGAACTCGCATATGTGTCAAAAGCATATAAATTTTGAGACATATCACTATGATCAATGTCCATACCCATGGTTCAATTAAATTTTAAAAAAATATATCGAAATCTGTAATAATATCGCGATATTTCTCGATATTTCCTGATATTTTGCGATATTTTGCGATATATCCGCAATATTTGCATTGTTTATGGTAAGAAAAAATTTACATGCAAAATCCATATCGCAAAGTTAAAAAATGTGATTTATCTGTGATATTTCGCGATATTTTCATCCTTGATCCTAAGGAAACTAGAGGATATTACTTCTATCTACTTGAGAAACAAATAGTGATTGTTTCTAGGCAGGCCAGGTTCCTCGAAGAAGATTATGTCTTTAAGGAACAAAACCTGTAAAGCTAAAAAAAATCAAACATTATAATATCAACATCCTTTCACACCCAAAGTAAATATATATATATATATATATATATATATATATATATATATATATATATATATATATATTGTAGGTCCCGAACAGGTTAGTGAGGGTAGAAGTCTAAAGGGGAGGGGTGAATAAACTTCTAAAACTTTTCGTGAGTTTAGGTGTGAATATGCAAGTTGCATGATCAGAGTGCGAGTGAATCAGTACGGATTGATATCCAACTTACTGGTCGCCTGAAGGCAGATCAGTTAGGCATCTATCAGTTTAACTAATGGTGCGGAAGATAAGTTAACCTGTGTGAAAAACCTTTTCTCAAATCAGGTACTTAGTAATCTGGTTTTTGATCAGATGACAAACGGTCAATGATCAGATTAGAAGCTTGGTGCAAATCTGATGCAGAATAAGTAAATGCATGCAGATTTAAACAAGTAGTGTGCAAGTGTAAAACAGATAAACCACACAAGATTTATAGTGGTTCGGACAACTTGTCCTACGTCCACTCTTTCCTTCAGACGGGGCACCAACTAAACCAACTGGACTTAGTTTAATGTTTTAGTCCAACACAGTACAACCAACAAATGTTTCAAGAGTTCTCACTCAACCAATCCCAGAAATCAGATCTAGAAACCCTAGACTGAAATCTTGCTATAACAAACTTAACCTAATTTTTTTTGGGTATAAGATTTGTAATGTTCCAATTGGAATACAATCCTAGTATCTGGGTAGCCTAAAGCTAAAGGATGAGTATTCAAATCTAAGAACTAATGGGATGAACACTTAGAAATTAATTTTGTTTGAGTGTTCTTCGTGTGGAAATCTGCTAGAGCTTGAGATTGTGTATAATTTCTGTAACCTTACTATGAAGGTTGATCCCATATTTATAGGCACGAAATCGAACTAGCCATTGGAGAGCAATTTGAATTTCGGTCTATTTACGGTAGGTTTGCAGGTGGACGAGACGTGCTTCAGGGACGACATGGCCGAAAGCATGCAAGTTTGTCCTTTCTAGCCGTTATACTCTGAAATGCTAGTCCTGCACTTGTCAATTCCGTACGTGCGTGTCTTCTTCTCATTGACTCATAAGTACACAAAGTTGGCACTTGATTTTCCAACAAGTTTGACATTCTCCTTGTCTGAGTGACTTGGCTCGTACTATGTATCTTGAAGTGGTTACCTAATGAAACTGACCAGATCAGATAAAGACTTATCTGTCTACCTGTTTGAATCTTCTGATGTAAGTTGTCTTAGCCCAACTTACTGATTCTTCTTGTTATCTGATGTCGGTCTTCTGGTCTTGATATCTTCTGATCAACTTCGTGTCTGAGCTTCTGCATATCTGATCTTATGCAAGACTAAATCTATTCTTATCCAATACATCAGTTGTCTATACATATCAACTGGTCATTCTATCTGATAATTAAATCATCAGTCAACTAACAGGTCTGACTGGTCCTATTACAATCTGTTTTGGAACTTCCATCTAAACTAACTACAAATTTCCCAACAATTTCCCCCTTTTTGATGGAACCAAAACAGTTAATAAGAAAAACAGATGACATGAATGAAAGACAGATAATAAAGATAGTGCACAGTTCATAAGACAATGAGATGTTGTCTTAGAATTAGAAAGATAGAGTACTTCATTAATGATGAAAAGTTTTACAAGTACAAAGAATACCTATCTTCTGATCCTATTCTAGTCTTCTGAAATCTGCAGCATTATCTGAACTTCTGGAGCTCTTCCGGAATAAAAAACACCTTGTACATTCTCTGCATTAGAGCAGTCAGACGTTCCTTCTCTATGATTCCTCCCATCTTGACAAAATCATAGTACAGCTTCTTGAAGCGAATGGGGTCAAGAGACCTGTCTAGTCTGAGTGGTGGCAAGATGTTCTCAAACGGAGGTGCTTCAGGAATAAGTCCCATCTCCTCACCTTCTAGCATAACCACGTCGAAGAATTGAGGATGCTTCATCTCGAGCCAGTTTCTGAATTCTTCATTAAATTCCCCTTGATCAGTAGACACTGGAATCTTCTCCAAGATGTAGACGTCAACTAGCCAGTCTCCTCTGATCTTATCCCATTCTGGCCACCAATTATTCTTCAAAATAAGGATATCTTTTACTGGAGCAGGTAGGGCCTTTTCTTCCCAGGCAACATCTTTAGTTGTACCAGCCTTCTTCCTCTTTCTTCTGACATATCTGGTTGCAAGGCCTTTGCTGTCAGCCAGTTTCTTCTTTCTGATGGCAGCATCGATCACTGACTGTCTGGCCTTCATTTCTTCTTGTTGTGCAGGAGTCAGCTGTGATCTGGACCGTGTCTGCCTCTGGGGTTGAGAAGGAGCCATGATCTGCTTTCCTTTGACCTGTTCCTTCATCTTTGCTTCAGCCACTGCAGATTCGTCTTCTTTGATCAATTGCTTTGCTAACTCAAGACTCTTGGCCTGATCTTCAGCTTCATACCTTTTCTAAACATTTGACGAGAAGTCCTCAATCTTATCTACTCTCTGAACTACATCAGATAAGACGGACTTCTATTCAGATAAATCAACAGCTGGTACAACAGTTTCGGGCATGGTAACAGTAGATGGTGCAGGAGGAGTTGGTACAGATGTCCCAGCAGCTGGCATAGAGGCGATCATCTGCATCTATTTTTCCTTCTCTTCTTCCCCCTTTTTGGTTGCATAAAAAAGGTTCGTCAATCTGACGTTAAGAGCGTTGAACTGATGCACCATTTTGTCTTTTAGCTCCTCAACTACGAGCGGGGTGATCTGGACCGTGGAAGATGTTGGTGCAGGGCCCAGCAGTCTGTTCAGACCATCTTCAATGAACTTCCCGGCCCTTTTAACAGATGCCCTTCAACCTTATGTCCCTCCAGAATACAATCTCCTCGATCTTGGACTGATAGCTAGGATGGTTGATCAGATCTGGGCAGAGTTTATCAAGATAAGCCTTCACCTGCTGCCTAAGTATAAACAGGGTGGGATCCTCAGAGTCTGATTCAGGAGATTCCAGAACAATCCGAGTGTTGAATGGATTGTGGGTAATAGAAACATACATATCCTCTTGGGAATACTTTGTTCAACAACTGTTTCCTCTACCCTTTCTGGTTCCTGGGCTATTTGGTCTGAAGGCTGGGTGGAGATTTGTGGTGCAATGGGTAAAGTGGGTTCTGGTTGGGGTTCTGGTTGTGGAGTTGGCTCAGGTAGGGGTTCAGGTTGTGATTCGGGGGCAGATGGAGTTGGGGTTGGAGATGATGGTTTGGTTGGTGATGGTGAGGGTGATTTGGAAGTTGGTGTGGGTGATCTTTCTTTTCTGAATACCGTACTGAGGGGCACATAACTAGATGGTGATTGCTTCCTAGTAGGCTCAACTTCTTCTCCTTCAGCCTCCCCTTCTCCTTCTAGCATATGTTCCTCCCTGTCTGCACTCGTAGTTCTTTCAGAACTGGCAGTAACCTCCTCCTCTGATTCAATGTGAATCAGCTCCTCCGTCCTTTCCATGGCCTCAACTGGTCCGGGGGCCTTCTTCATAAGAGTTGTAATACTCTTCTATCGTTTTTCTGGCTCTTCTGGTTTCTTGGCCAGAACCTTCCTTTTTAGCCTTTTCTTAGGGGCGGCCTTTACCTGCGTTTCTGACTGGACAGAAGACACGGTTAACTTCGTTTCTTTGCCTTTCCCTTCACCTCGCTTTCTGGGCACATAGGGAGCTGGATCATCATCAGATTAGCCAGGCAGTGGTTCATCTCTACCCAAGATGGCCTTAAATTTCGCCAAGTACACTTTCTTGCCATCCTCATTCCACTCAAAGTTGTCTGGCAACTTATCTGAAAGAATGATGGAAACTTTGTGAATGAAGGAGCACTTTGAAGTCAGATAGACTTCATTCCTCTCATTCAGATCAAACTTCGCAGTCTCCTTCTGTTGGTGTATACTGTAAAGAAAACTTTTAGTGAGCTTTTGTGGATGTATATTCAATTTCCTTATTATCTGAAATAAATGGTTTTTCACATTATTGCATTCTTATAAATTTCTTATGTGTCTGCTTATCTTATATTGTAGACAATGTGGTGGGTTTGTAGTCACACGGAAGATCACATCGTCAAGTTCCTTATAAGATATAAACAGTATTCACAACTAAGATAGTTCTGGACATAACTATTGGTTTAAGTTGTAGTATAAACTTGTTGGTGGCTTGTCTTGGCCATTAGTTTATACTAGTGCACTATGTCGCATTGAATGGGTCACAGAAAAGACATGTTCTTCTATTCTGATTGTTATGAAGAACTAGAGGTCTCGGTGACTTTTATTATTCTTAACCCTAAGTGTGGTATTTAGATATGTGGGGTGCTTTTTCACTGCTTTGATTTACTATAGGTGAGAATCTTGGTAGATCTCTCATACTTCGTATTTTGGGTAGTGACATCGCTCGCATAATATCTATTTATTGTCATTAGGGCACCGTGTCCTGGACATCCAGGATGATGACGTCCCCTTGAGGAAACTCATAAAGGATTGTCGTATTAAACTCTGCAGGTGGATTTAATCCATACGACAACAAGGTTGAGTGGTACTACTCAAGGAATAATATATATTAATTAATTAAAGCAGTCAGGAGCTTTAATAATTAATGGACGTGCGATATCTTTAACACGGGGAATTATAAAGTCTAATAGAAGCCCTGATTCAATTTGGGATAGGACGGGAGTTCAACATTAACTCTCTAGTGGGATGAATTAATGTTCTCTGGCCAAATAATGTTCTGGGCTGAACATAAGAGTATTTGGGTCCGTGAGAAGCCCAAACCCTATACCTTCTAATGGATCCCTAGTCTGGCCAACGAAACCTGAGGAGTATAAATAAAGGAGCCTGGTTTCGTCTAAAACCCTAAGCACACGAAATTGAAATTTCAGCAGCCGGGCAAGTTAGGGTTTGAGGAGACAAAACAGCAGGCGCCTTCTCCACGTTCGATAGATTGCTATCCACTCGGCATTTGGACGAGGCTGGAAGACAGACTGGAAGATCTGTAGTGGAATCAACATCTCGATCTTCAAGGGTAACGAATCTAAACCTTGCTCTAGACGCATGTTTAGATTTTAATTTTAATACATGTACGTTTGGTATCCAATAATGATCCTGGGTGTCGGACCGCCTTCACTGGCGCGATCCATCACCTTCAATAATCTGGTCTTGAACATTCCAAGCCAGTCAACATCCGGTGCTTTCTTGATGATGGCAGTCATTACGCACTACTTGTAAGCAGTTACAACATCAAGAGAATAAGTTAGGCACATGATCAACTTCAAAACTATCTCGAACAATAGGCGATACTTTCTCTTCAAATGAGGGACTCGAACATTTAGTGTTTGGTCTCTATTGGCTAGTCTTAGCAGTTCGGCTTGTAGAAACCCTTTCTCTCCCAGTTCAGACGTGAATGTTTATGGGTCAAGACTTCCTTGTCGGAGACCGAAAATCCTTCGTAGATCATTATCTGTGACAATTACCTCTGTCCCTCCGACATAAGAGATTAGTTTCTCATCATCATCCTCCTCTTTCTTCAGATTGTATAGAAATTCTAGGACCTTGTAAGTGTGCATGACGTCTTGATGACGATAGCAGTATTGATCCAATCCACAAGCATGAAGACACTCCAGAATTTCTAAGGATTCGGTGTCTGAGGTGACTGAGAACATAACAAATTTCTCATCAATGATGTCCTTTTTCATTGATGCGAAATTGCATATCTTTTTGCCTTGTCCTTGTCGGGCAATGAGTTGTGCCATTTCTGTGAAACACATGCAAATTTAGGGATGAATTTGAGTAGATTATTTCAATTATTTTAATAGGCATAGTCAAACCAACAACCCTAATTTACGAATCAAGTATATTGCCCATAGACTCATATTGAAAATATATATGCATTAGAACACATCAAGAACAATACAATATCGCAACAAGATCTATCTCTAGAAGTTCAGTAACACAATTTGTAAGCATAAATAAGAAATTTTGACAATCAGTGAAACCAAGAGTATATTTAGCAGGAACATATTCAGAAATTTACCAAGTATTGATTCGAAGATTTGAAAATTTTAAGGTTGAATCAATTAATTGAGAGTTTGAGATTGTGTGTACAGAAGAATTTTCTCTCAAGGATTTGGTAGATTTAGAAGTGTAAAGGTTTTCTGGAAACTGAGTTAGGGTTATATATAATGCGAGGGAAAACATTTTGCACAATTCCCCATAAATACTCAAGTATTCGTATTTTGATATCAACGGCTGAGATTAAGCGGTCGTAAAGTGTTTTAATCGTGCGGTTGAGAAAAAGTACTCGCTTGTATTTTGGACGCGAAAAGTGCAATAAATATCATTAAATACACATTCCCCACGTCCGCATTTAATGCTTTGCAGTGCATACGTCATAAAGTGCAGCAAACATTAATTATAACCTTTTTTAAAAGATAAGCACAGATAACTTAAATCAGATAGGGCAAGACAGATAATAGAAAGAGAAACGTATCTGACTGATTGATATCGTAATCAATCAGTTACCACTTGTTCTGCTCTGACTTCTCTGATTTTTGTTGATCTTACTGTGTAGCCTAAATCTTAGCAAATTTTCCCAACAATATTTTATCCCTCAGATTAGGTTCCTTCTCATCTGACCCTAATAGTTGAAATTCCTTTTTCAACTGTTCACTTTTTTCTGATTAGTATCCAACTGATCTTTTAATAGATCAGATGAAGTTCCCCCTTCATCTGACCCTTTTTTCTGGTTAGTTTCTTAACCAACTGGTGTTGGATATTAGTCCACCAAAGTAATCTGGTGTTTCATCTCCTAAGTCCAGTAGTCCTAGCTCATTGCATAGCTCTCTGAATTTGACTTCAGCTAGAGGCTTGGTTAAGATGTCCGCTCTTTGTTTATCAGTATGGATCTTTTCCATTCTATTGTTTTTCATTTATGCACGGTCTCTGATAAAATGGTGTCTGATGTCCACATGCTTGCATCTCGTGTGAAGAACTGGGTTCTGAGTGATAGCAATCGCACTATTACTGTCACAGAAAATAGGCACATTCGTAGCTACGATGTTATAATCCCTCAGCTGCTGACAGAGCCAGAGCAGTTGGGAGCAACAGCTTCCTGCGGCCATATATTCTGCTTCAGTAGTAGATGTGGCAACAGATGTCTGCTTCTTTGAGACCAAGAGACCAGCTTCCTTCCCAAAAACTGACAGGTACCTGAGGTTGATTTTCTGTCTATCCTACAACCTCCATAATCAGAATCAGAGTACCCACTAAGCTCTAGATTATCATCTGTTGGACACCATAAATTGAGGTTTACAGTACCCTTCAGATACTTAAGAATCCGCTTAGCTGCTTCTAGGTGGCTTTGCTTAGGATTTGCCTAAAATCTGGCACATACACCTACTGCGAAGGTTATATCTGGTCTACTGGCAGTAAGGTATATGAGAGATCCAATCAAAGCCCTATACTCTTTCTGATTAGTTTTCTTACCACCTTCATCTGGGTCCATCTTGAATGAAGTCATCATTGGAATCCTGACTTCGTTGCTATTCTGAAGTCCATATTTAGCCAACAGATTCCTTGTATACTTCACCTGGCAGATGAAGATCCCAGTATGAGCTTGTTTGACTTGAAGACCTAGGAAGTAGCTCATCTGGCCCATCATGGACATCTCAAATTTTCCTTGCATCAGTTTACTGAATTTCTCGCATAGTTTCTGATTGGGAGAACCGAATATTATGTCGTCCACATAGATCTGAACCATCATAATATCTTCTCCGTCTTCATTTCTAAACAAGGTCCTATCAATCAATCCCTTGGTGAAACCATTTTCTATCAAGAACTGGGACAATGTATCATACCATGCTCCGGGAGCCTATTTTAATCCATAAAGAGCTTTTCTTAAACGGTACACTTGGTTGCTCATTTCAAAGCCAGGAGGTTGTTCAACATAAACTTCCTCAGCTAGTACCCCATTTAAGAATTCACTCTTTACATCCATCGATACGATTGAATCCCCTATGATGGCATAAGCGAAATAGCGAATGGCTTCCAATGATTTCTTTGGTGCAAAGGTTTCATCATAATCAATCCTTTCTGATTGTGAGTATCCCTTAGTGTTGCGATATTTTAGTTTTGATGAATTATGTCAAAACATTATCAACTTGTGTTTTTGAAGCTAATCTACAGATAACAAGTTGAGGGGGAACGAGAGAACACATTGAGGGGGAACTCACGAAATCAGACGTAGATGATCGAGATCAGACGAGGTTGCAGACGAGACTGATCGAGATCAGATGAGTAAGATGAGTTCGGGAGTTAACCGATGATGAAAGCAAAATCGAAGATAAGATAAGCTAAGCCACCGATCGTAAGATCGATGACGGATGATTTGATCGGATGACTAGAATAAACTGATCGGATGATCGGAAGAACATTTGAGATGATCCGGTGATCAAGAGCGCATAAGCCGATCGGGAAAAGAAACCCACCGTAAGATCGGAAGAGAAGGTTGCGATCGAAGAGGAGCAGATGAGACCGACGAGATCGACGTGATCGAGATCGATATGAAGACGAAAGCGGATGATCAAGATCGACGTGATTGAGATCGTGATGCTAAACCGATATGCTAACCTAATATGCTAACTCCGATGTACTAACTGGATGCGGATAAACCGATATGTCGACTGATGCTATATATCGATCGATCATGTGAGCCGACGATCAAAGCGAGAAGAAATCGATATCGAAAACGTAAATCGCATACGGATCGGCGAGAAGTCATCGGAAGAGAAGTCATCTCGAAGTCATGTTCACCGAGAATCGAAGCAGCTGGCGATGATCGGTTAGCTCGAAATCTTTAGTGACGAGGGTCGATTGTTCGAAGACGGAAAGAACCGAACTCGGTCGGCTGAGTGTCGATATGCTGATCGGACAAGGTCCCGTGAAGAGAAGTCAATTTGAAGGCTCGGATGGGCCGAAGACACCGAGACTCGGAGAATCTGAATGATTCCAAAGGCGAGGAATCGAGGAATATAGCCGTTAGAATCGGTGACGTGGACCAACGAGAGGAAGACAACCAGCCTGGAAAAGCTGCAAGAAGCTACAGAATAGTATGGATTTGAATGTGACTCCATCCAACGGTAACATTCAAATCCACACTATAAATACAAGTTCTTCCTTCATTATTTGTGTGGATGTGTTGAGAATATGCAAAAGATGCTACAGAGCCAAGAGCCTTATATTCAAACATTCCCACCATAGAACGTTGAACAAGAAATACACGCATATATTCAAAGAGTGTTCTAGAACCCAATCTAAGCAACCCACGATGTATCCTAAGCTTAGAGAGATTTTCCCAACCTTAGCATTGAGGCTAAACAAATGTAAGGGAAAATCTCACCATAGTTGGAAACCAAACAAACCTTACCCAAATCAGTTTGATAGGATAAGTTTGTAGGTGAGTGTGAACTCGGTAAACATCTAGCAATCCCGAAAGGGAGGGTAGGCAATCCCGTGAGGGAGATAAGTCCTGTTTGAGTGTGAACTCGGTAAACATCTGTTGGGTGTTGGACTAACACGTTAAACTAAGTCCAGTTGGTTAAGTAGGTGCCCCTGATGATAGGGAAGAGTGGACGTAGGACTGGTTTGTCCGAACCACTATAAAATCGTGTGTTCTTTACTGCTTTATGTTCTTACTTGCCATATGCATTCGATTAAGCAAAACACACATTGTTCTTAAAAGCAAAAATCAGGAATCACTCTGCCCTCACCCCTGTTTTATATGCATCACACAAAATGTTTGCTTCCGCACGCGCAAAATCGGTTTTAACTGGGACCTCACACTTAGCAACAAGTCTTGCCTTATTTCTGGTTATCACATTGTGCTAATTCTTTTTGTTCTTGAAAACCCACTTAGTGCCAATCACATCTTGTTGAGTTGGTCTGTCTACAAGTTCCCAAACTTGATTCCTTTCAAACTGCCCTAGTTCTTCTTGCATGGCTAGAATCCAGATTGCATCTTAAAGAGCTTCTTCAACTGTGAGTGGTTCCTTCAAAGACAGATAACAACAGTACATTGCACTTTCACCAATCTGATATCTAGTTTTGACTCTATCAGATGGGTCTCCGATGACCAAGTCAGTTGGATGACTGGTTATCCAGGTCCTTCTTTCCTGATTATCATCAGTTTGGAGAACATCATCCTCTTCTGATAAAGATTCATCACTAGAGACTGGGAAAGGTACTTGAGTAGGATCCACTTGGCATGGACATATCTTAGCTGATGTTGAACTCATCATATGCTGAAGTCTGTCCGCCGGAACATCAGGTGTTCCCCCTGAACCAGATGGTTCAGTTGTTACTGTCTCAGTTGTACCAACTTCTTCACTGACAGTTGTACGTACCTTAGGGTCTGACTGACCTGGTGAATCATCAAGGTCAAAGTTAGGAATGTATACAGTGACATATTTTGGATCCTTTTCTTTGAGCCTCAACTGATCCATTTTCAGTGATTCTGGTATGTCAGGTGCATCTTGTTTTGCGGCAGATTTCTCCTGATCAGATGTTGACTCATCAAAGACCACATGAGGTATTTCTTCCACAACTGGGGTTCGTTTGTTGAAAACCCTAAATCCTTTGCTGGTTGAGGAATATCCTAAGAATATACCCTCATCTGACTTGGCATCGAAGGTTCTCAACGGACTCTTCCCATTGTTATGTATGAAACACTTGCACCCGAACACGTGAAAGTAGGAAACACGAGGTTTTCTGCCCTTCCACAGTTCATAGGGTGTTTTGATGTGAATCTTAGTCAGAGAACATATGTTCTGCGTATGACATGCAGTGTTGATTGCTTCTGCCCATAAACGGTTTTGTGTTGCATGCTCAGCTAACATGGTGTGTGCAGCTTCTTTAAGTGTTATGTTTCTCCTTTCTGCTATGCCATTTTATTGTGGTGTTCTTGCAGCTGATGTCTCATGTTGTATACCACACTCAGAGCAAAAATTAGATATAGATTGGTTCAAGAATTCTGCACCTTTATCTGATTTGATTTTCACTATACTGAGACCTTTTCATTCTGAATCTTCTTGAGAAGTTTAGGTAGCTTCGTTGTAGTTTCATTCTTCTTATACAGGAATACCACCCAGGTGAACTTGGAGTAATCATCCACGACCACCAGAGTGTACTTGCATCTACTGAAACTAAGAGGCGTAACTGGTCCAAATAAATCCATATGGAGCAGTTGCAATACTCAGCTGGATGGAGGAGAAGGAATCCCTTTGAATGAAGCCTTGACTTGCTTTCCCTCCTGACATGAGGCACATGTCTGATCCTTAGAGAAAACTTCATTCGGGAGACCTTCAACCAAGGACATCCTTGCTATCTTGTTAAGAGTTTTAAAGTTCAGATGGCTCATTCTGTTGTGCCAAAGCCAACTGGTGCTTTTGGTACTCTTAACAATCAAGCATGCATTTCTTGGGCAACTGTCCCAATCTACAGTGTAGATCGTTCTTTTTCTGGAGCCAGTTAGCAGGATCTGTTGAGTGACTCGATTTCTGATTGTGCATCTATCTGACGAGAACTCAACACTAAATTCGTTGTCACAGAACTGTGATACAGATAACCATGTTGTGCCTTAAGCCATCAACGTATGAAACACTTGTAACCTGTACATCATCATTCACTAAAGTTCCAACTCCTCTGGTAAAACCAAAGTTATCGTCACCAAAGAAAACTCGTGGGCCTGGTTTCTCAATGTAATTGCTGAGGAGATGTTGACTTCCAGTCATGTGCCTTGAGCATCCACTATCTATGTACCAAATAGTTGCTTGTACACTTCCTTTATTGGCCAGTCCCACTCGAACCTGCGAACAAGTCAGATCTTAGATACCCCAGTAGAATTGGGTCCTGGGGGATAGAAGTACCTTTCGGGATCTAAACAAATCTGGCACCTCTATTGAAAACAGAAGGCTTGATTTGTCTCCCATAAACATCTACATAATCATATGTTTCTTCATATGCAATCTGGTCAGTATGATTATTAGTGTGATCCTTGGATGAATCAGAAGACTTGGGATTTTTCATAGAAATTTGTCTTCTTTTGATCCAGTGGGGCTCATATTGGGATTATACTGGAAAGTATGCTTTTACTTTGTATAATCAGACTGAATTTAGGACTTATTTACTGAAATAAATTGTTTATCACTGATGCTTTAAATAAATTGTTACATATATTTATTGCATAACTGTTCAATAAATAGTACGTGTTACATTGTAGTTAATTTAGTGATACCAGATCACAGAAGATTAAATTAACTGTCCCTTGTAACTAAAAGTACACCATTCACGACCTAGATGGAAATGAACAATCCATCGTGAAAGGTTGAAGTGTAAGGCTCAGATTGGTTTGTCTTGACCAAGAGATTACACTAGTGCATGACTGATGCACTGAAGAGGACCTACAGGAGGACAAATTCTTCAGAACTGAACTGGGAAGAATTAGACCTCAATGGTTAGTTATTTCTTAATCTTCGTCCCTTAAATAGGATTGCGTGTGGTTAGTAACTATTGCTTTGACTTATTACTGGTAGAGAATCAAGGAGATTCAATACTTTATGTCTTGGGCAATATTATTGGTCACATGCGATTGTTAAGATTTAATACGGAGAATCGTGTGCAAGTACGCTTGTTCGATTTGCCCCCTTGGGAGGTTCATAAGTTTTATCATACCAAATCTTGCAAGTGGAACTAGTTTCCGGTATGGATAATAATGTTGAACCGTTCATTTACCAAGGATAAAAGATATTAATTAATGGAAAGCTATTTCAGTGGCTTGAATTAATTAATGGTCTAGATAATTTTAAACACGGGAAATAATAACCGGGAGCCATATTAACTGTAATATGGGTTAAGATGGGTAGTGCAATATTAATTATGTAGTGGGATTAATTAATATTTATGGGCTTGAATAATATTGTGGCTCAATATTGATAATTCAAGGTCCATTGGAAGGTCAAATCTTAATTCTCCTAAAGGCCCCTCAAGTAGCCCAACATAAAGTCCAATAACTGAAAAAGGTGTTTAAAAATAAAATAAATTTTGTTGCTTATTTTTCCTCATTTTTTTCGAAAAATATGAATAAAAGGGGAGAAAGATTTTCTTTGAATTTTGTTATGGAATGAAGATATGTATTCTTGGAATACAAGATTATCTCATTAAATTCAAGAAATCTCCCACTTGGTTATTTATATTGGAAATTTCAAAATTTTTGTAAAAGAAGGAAAAGGAAGATTTTCTTGATTTTCTTGAAAAGATATTATGGAAGATATGTATTTCTTGAAATACAAGTATATCTCATAAATTCAAGAAGATCCAAATCTTGGAATCTTTATCCTCTTTTTCGAAAATACACCATAACAAGAGAGAGTGGGATTTTTATGGAATATTTTAATTACGGAGAAAATGAATATATGAGATATATTCAAGATTTCTTGGAGATCAAGAAAAGATTTTCTCCCCTATTCCATATGCAAAAAATCGGCCGCTACACCTCTATAAATAGGGGATGAGTGTTTCATTCTCAAGTTCAATTCCATGTGCTGGAAAAATTAGTAAATCCACAAAGGTGGTGCAACAAATTTTATTTTCTCTTTTGTTAATTGTTCGCGAGCTTCCTTCCACCGGATTGTCGAGCAAGGACTAGGGAATACTTGGGAAGGTCTTTTGGTGTGTTTTCATCGACGAGACCATTGTCATTCCAAGAGGTAAGTTCACGTAAACTCGTAGTAATTCGCATCGTAGGATTTCGTGATTTGTTTATATGCATGATTTGTTGTTGAATTATTATTTGAATTAATATAGGATTAATTCATGCTAGTAATAATTGTTAGAATTAAATTTGTATTTAAATATTCATCCCGAATAGATCCGGGCAATTAATTCCCCAACAACTGGTATCAGAGCCTCGGTTTCGGGCTCTAAATTTTAAATTGTAATTTAATTCGTTTTCATTAAATTTGAAATTGGATAGTAGAATTGCTAAATCTTTTTTGCAGGTATCCAATTGTCATTGAATTTAATGTGTTTATTTATGCATGCATATAAATTGTGGTTTTTTAATTCGATTCGTTCGAATTCGTTTTTGCCTAAATGAGAAAATCCACGAGTAGATTAGAATTTCTTTGATTTGATCAATTTAATATACTAGTCTAGATCTAGGTTTATTTATTTTTTGTAAATAAATTGTAACCGGATCGGAAACGGAGGAGGAGACAAAGAATTAAAAGACGGGATCCGGAACCAGGCGTAGGCAGCGTGCGTCGCGCGAAACGTACCAAGGGAGACACGCGCGACGACGCGGACATCGGCAAAGCTCATGGGCGTGGGGCAAGGCCGGAGGGGCCGAGCGAGCGTGGGATTTACCTCGGCGACGCCGCTGGCGGCGGGCGATGCCGAGGCACGCGCGAAGGGCGATGGCGGCGCAGAGCGTCTTGTGGTGGGTGATCTTCTTGAGAAGGCGGGCGACGTGGGTGACGCTGCGGATTTACGCAGCGACGCCGCCGAGACGCTAGCGAGGGCGACGCGGCGACGTCGTCGACTTCGCCTACAAGACGGATGCCACTCGACACGGCCGGAAGTCTGCTAGGCGGGAACTCGACCCATGGAATGGGTCGATGGCGTGGCTTGACAAGGCATTTTTTTTAAGACGGTCAAGTGGGAGCTTTTCAAGACGAACGATGAAGGCTATGAAGACGATTTCTCAAGATCAAGACATGACAAAAATTAACCATGGCAATTGGATAAATGTGCCCAATATGTTTAATTTTTTGTCTTGATGTTTATGCATTATTTTATGCTTGTTTAATTTATGTTTAAATTTGCGATGCATGAGAAAATGTTTTGAAAAATCTCACTTTCGAAAATTACTAAGTATGCTTAAACAATTAATTGACAATTTTATTCCGGATAATAAAATTGAATTAATTTTGACCTCCATGATTTATTTATTTGTGAATTCTTTTGGAGAAATTCCCCCCACGGGACGGTCAAAAGATAGCTTTCACATGAATAAATTCCAAATGGATGATTGTGGATTATTACTAGTGGCGACGATGACCCTCCCCACGAGGCTCGATCAAAGCAAAAAAATAATTCTGTATTTAATCATGGTTATTACTTAGGTATAAAATTGATATGCCTATACTTCCCCGAAGTCCCTATCAATTTTATATTGGTCAAGTGGGAGCCAACTATTAATCTGGATATTAAAGGTTTGTAATTGTTCTTGTTTGTAACCTGCTTGAATGTGTTTAAATAATGACCCACCCCACGTGGCTTATTTAAACAGTTTTGAGATGTTGGTTGATGCATGTTCATATTTTTTTTGAGATTTTAATATGAAACATGTGATAGAATTTTGTGATATATTTGTGCTTATGCATATTATTATTTATTTCAGTTCATCATGTCGCAACCTTTTAATCCACTGTTATATACACTCAAAGAACACCAATTAACTGGAGATAACTATGTTGTTTAGAAACGGAATATGAGTTTTGTCCTACCGGCACAAGAACATCATTGGGTTCTTGATGTACCCAAGCCACGTATGCCTACTGATGGATCTGATGCGGAAAGGCACTTGTATAATATTTGGGAGCAGGCCAATGAACCCATGAAATGTGTAATCTTGACTTCACTGTCTGATGATTTGAGACACATTCATGAAGGTGTTGAGTCTGCTGCAGAAATTATACAAAGTCTTGAAGAAATGTTTTTACCGCATGATCAATCAGTTTAAAACCGGCGACATGGCTAGGCTAAAAATGGCTGAGGGAACACCCGTAAGGGAGCATGTTCTCAGAATAAAATGCCATTTTGATAAACTTGCTTATCTCGGTACTAAGTATTGTGATGAGGCTCAAATCGAATTTCTTTTCCTAACTCTTCCAAGGTGTTTTGACGAGTTTTACTGTAGTTTTGTGATGAGTGATCACATGTTTACTATGGACACTCTACAAGAAGCCTTGGAGATAATAGAGAAGCTTTTAGGAAAGAAAGACGAAGCATTGGTGACCAAAAGTCTTTACTCAAGATCTAGGTCAATGGAAGGCAAGACTCAAAAAAAGGAAAGTGGTCAGATCCAAAGCAAACTCATCACTAAGAAAAGTAAGAGAAAGACAGCTAGTTGGATGGGTGTCAAGAAAGTACCAAAAGGAAAATGCTTCAAGTGTGGTGAAAAGGAACATTGGAGGTCAGCCTGTTCCAATCCCAAAAGGAATGGAAAGAAAGGTAATTCTCACGCACTAGTTGTTGAAACTTGCTTAGCGGCGTATGCCTCCCATTTATGGGTGGTGGATACGGGATCCACAGATCATGTTTGTTTCACTTTACATGGGTTCAAGCGGACCCGGTAACTTAGTGGGGGTGAGATCCTCATCACACGGGGCGATGCTACGAGAGTGGCAGCTGAAGCAGTGGGAGAAGTGCACCTGTCTTTTGAAGACAGAGTTTTAATTTTAAGAGATGTACTTTACGTTCTGAATTTTAGAAAGAATTTAATTTCGGTTTCTAAACTTTACCTTGATGGATATTCGGTTACTTTCGATAAAGTTGTTACCATTTCTCTTTATGATAAATTTATCTGTCATGGAACGTTGTCAAGTAATCTCTATACAATTAACTGTGCCCACCACTCACGAAACGAATCCTATAACACATCAACTGTTTTCGATAAAAGAAAACGTTCATCAGACGTGAACGAAACACTTCTATGGCATCTAAGATTGAGACATATTAATCCAAAGAGGATCCAAAGGTTGGTGAAAGACGGTTCACTAGAGTTTTTCCAAGTTGAACCAATTGCAACCTGCGAATCATGTTTGGAGGGTAAAATGACCAAGAGGGCATTCGGAGCCAAGGGGAATAGAGCCAAAGAAGTGTTAGAAATCGTTCACACAAACGTATGTGGTCCAATGTCAACCAAAGCAAGAGGAGGTTACGAGTATTTCGTCACTTTTATTGATGACTACTCGAGGTACGGTTATATTTTCCTTATGAAGCATAAATCTGAGACCTTTGAGAAATTCAAAGAATTTAAGGCTCAAGCAGAGAATCATAGGGAAAAACGTATCAAGTCTCTACGATTCGATCGTGGAGGTGAGTACCTCAGCGATGAGTTTTTGAATTACTTGTCAGATGAAGGGATTGTATCCCAGCTGACTGCACCCGGAACCCCTCAACAAAACGGGGTTGCAGAGCGAAGAAACATAACTCTTTTAGAAATGGTTAGATCAATGATGTGTTATGCAGATCTTCCCAAGTCGTTCTGGGGTCATGCCTTGGAAACAGCGGCTTACATTCTGAACTTGGTGCCATCCAAATCGGTTCCCAAAACTCCCAAAGAATTGTGGACTGGTCGTAAGCCCCGTTTGAGACACATGAGAATTTGGGAGTGTCCGGCCTACGTGTTGGACAAGGAAGCCGGGAAATTAGATCCTCGATCAGAATTAAGGTTGTTTATAGGATACCCCGAGGGAACAAAAGGGTGTATGTTCTATGGTCCCGAAGATCAAAAGGTGGTAATAAGCACCCACTTTAGGTTTTTGGAGGAAGACTCTATGAACGAAAGAAGACCCAGAAGTGAGATTACCGTAAGTGAGCAAAGGGGCTAACCTCATTGCCAACTATACAAGATGACATACCAAACGACACACTTTCACAACTGGAACCTCGTCGTAGTGGGAGGGTTGTGAGACAGCCCGAGAGATTCATGGGGATAGGAGAGTCCTCGGACTTGATTCCCGGACAAGACGAATCAGACCCATTGACATATGATGAGGCAATCCAAGACAAGGATGCGGTTTCTTGGCAAAAGGCAATGAAAGCAGAAATGGGTTCTATGGATCATAATAGAGTGTGGGAGCTAGTCGAACCACTTAATGGGGTCAAACCCATTGGTTGCAAGTGGGTATACAAGAGAAAAATGGGATCGGACGGGAAGGTGGAAACCTTCAAGGCAAGGCTTGTGGTGAAAGGTTATACTCAGAAAGAAGGGATCGACTATGAGGAAACTTTTTCACCTGTAGCAATGCTCAAGTCCATCCGGATTCTCTTGTCGATAGCTGCGCATCTCGATTTTGAAATCTGGCAAATGGATGTCAAGACAGCTTTCCTTAACGGAAGTCTTGATGAAGAAATCTATATGCAACAACCCCAAGGCTTCATTGAAAAGGGCCAAGAACACCTAGTTTGTAAGCTCATGAAGTCCATTTACGGACTCAAACAGGCATCCAGAGCTTGGAACCAATGTTTTGATCATGTTATAAAGTCTTATGGGTTTGATCAAAACGAGTTCGAAAGTTGTGTGTACAAAAAGCGTGTCGGAGCTGCATTGGTATTCTTAGTACTATACGTAGACAACATTCTGCTCATCGGGAACGATGTAAAGGTGTTATCAGACGTAAGGGCATGGCTTTCAAAATAGTTTGATATGAAGGACTTAGGGGAAGCCGGGCACATCCTTGGGATCAAGATCAATCGAGATCGCAAGAAAATGATGATAGGCTTATCACAAGTTTCATACATAGACACTGTCTTGAAACGATTCAGCATGCAGGATTCCCAGAAAGGCTTCGTACCTTTCAGGCATGGAATCCATCTATCCAAGGAAATGTGCCCTAAGACACAAAAGGAGATAGATGACATGAAAGACATTCCTTATGATTCGGTTGTCAGAAGCCTTATGTATGCAATGCTGTGTACGAGACCAGATATCTGTTTTGCTGTTGGCATGGTGGCAAGATATCAAAGTAACCCGGGGAAGGAACATTGGACGGCAGTTAAAAATATTCTGAAGTATCTGAAAAGAACTCGAGATAGAATGTTGGTTTATCAGTCAGATAGTCTAATCCCCATCAGCTACACGGACTCGGATTTCCAATCAGACTTAGATTCCAGAAAATCTACCTCTGGTAGTGTGTTTTGCATGGGGGTAGGAGCCATGACGTGGAGAAGCGTTAAGCAGAAATGCATCGCAGATTCTACCATGGAAGCCGAATATGTAGCTACTTGCGAGGCAGCGAAAGAAGCGGTTTGGCTCAAGAACTTCCTAGTGGACTTGGATGTAGTTCCGAATTTGCCCAGCACAATCACTGTTTATTGTGACAATGCCGGAGCAGTTGCAAATTCAAGGGAACCAAGAGCCCACAAGGCCAGCAAACACATTGAAAGGAAATACCATCTTATACGAGAAATCGTTAAGAGATGAGATATAGAGGTGGAAAAGATCGCGTCAGAAGACAACCTAGCTGATCTATTCACAAAGGGTGTGCCTCAGAATACATTCGAGAGACATGTTAAAGGAATGAGTGTCAAGACCGTTGTCATTAGATGACATTATTAGGTTCGTGTAGGTGACATTAGATGTCACATATTAGGAACTACACGAGACATGATGTAGTATACTTAAAAGCAGACTTTGAGTATAAGTGGGAGATTGTTGGGATTATACTGGAAAGTATGCTTTTACTTTGTATAATCAGACTGAATTTCTGACTTATTTACTGAAATAAATTGTTTATCATTGATGCTTTAAATATCATCGAATGTTACATATATTTACTGCATAACTGTTCAATAAATAGTACGTGTTACATTGTAGTTAATTTAGTGATACCAGATCACAGAAGATTAAATTAATTGTCCCTTGTAACTAAAAGTACACCATTCACGACCTAGATGGAAATGAACAATCCATCGTGAAAGGTTGAAGTGTAAGGCTCAGATTGGTTTGTCTTGACCAAGAGATTACACTAGTGCTTGACTGATGCACTTAAGAGGACCTACAGGAGGACAAATTCTTCAGAACTGAACTGGGAAGAATTAGACCTCAGTGGTTAGTTATTTCTTAATCTTCGTCCCTTAAATAGGATTGCGTGTGGTTAGTAACTATTGCTTTGACTTATTACTGGTAGAGAATCAAGGAGATTCAATACTTTATATCTTGGGCAATATTATTGGTCACATACGATTGCTAAGATTTAATACGGAGAATCGTGTGCAAGTACGCTTGTTCGATTTGCCCCCTTAGGAGGTTCATAAGTTTTATCATACCAAATCTTGCAAGTGGAACTAGTTTCCTGTATGGATAATAATGTTGAACTGTTCATTTACCAAGGATAAAAGATATTAATTAATGGAAAGCTATTTCAGTGGCTTGAATTAATTAATGGGCTAGATAATCTTAAACACGGGAAATAATAACCGGGAGCCATATTAACTGTAATATGGGTTAAGATGGATAGTGCAATATTAATTATGTAGTGGGATTCATTAATATTTATGGGCTTGAATAATATTGTGGCTCAATATTGATAATTCAAGGTCCATTGGAAGGTCCAATCTTAATTCTCCTAAAGGCCCCTCAAGTAGCCCAACATAAAGTCCAATAACTGAAAAATGTGTTTAAAAATAAAATAATTTTTGTTGCTTATTTTTCCTCATTTTTTTCGAAAAATATGAATAAAATGGGAGAAAGATTTTCTTTGAATTTTGTTATGGAATGAAGATATGTATTCTTGGAATACAAGGTTATCTCATTAAATTCAAGAAATCTCCCACTTGGTTATTTATATTGGAAATTTTGAAATTTTTGAAAAAGAAGGAAAAGGAAGATTTTCTTGATTTTCTTGAAAAGATATTATGGAAGATATGTATTTCTTGAAATACAAGTATATCTCATAAATTCAAGAAGATCCAAATCTTGGAATCTTTATCCTCTTTTTCGAATATACACCACAACAAGAGAGAGTGGGATTTTTATGGAATATTTTAATTATGGAGAAAAAAAATATATGAGATATATTCAAGATTTCTTGGGATCAAGAAAAGATTTTCTCCCCCTATTCCATATGCAAAAAATCGGCCACTACACCTCTATAAATAGGGGATGAGTGTTTCATTCCCAAGTACAATTCTATGTGCTGGAAAAATTAGTAAATCCACAAAGGTGGTGCAACAAATTTTATTCTCCCTTTTGTTAATTGTTCGCGAGCTTCCTCCCACCGGATTGTCGAGCAAGGACTAGGGAATACTTGGGAAGGTCTATTGGTGTGTTTTCATCGACGAGACCATTGTCATTCCAAGAGGTAAGTTCACGTAAACTCGTAGTAATTCCGCATGCGTAGGATTTACGTGAACTTTTTATATGCATGATTTGTTGTTGAATTATTATTTGAATTAATATAGGATTAATTCATGCTAGTAATAATTTTAGAATTAAATTTGTATTTAAATATTCATCCCGAATAGATCCGGGCAATTAATTCCCCAACAGCTCAGGTGCAGTAGCCCTAGGTTTCTAATTGTAAGGGTAGGTACGACTTCTACCATTAAAAGATTCATATCTTTTTCGCATAGGTGGTCTTAGCAGTTTACCCTTAGCTTGCTTGTTAGGCAGCTTGGACTGAGTCGACTTCAGCTGAGACTGTCCCTTGCGAGATGGTCCAGACTGAGGCCTCCTCTGCTGATTTGGCTGAGGTCTCTTCAGAAGAACTGGGTTCATCTGATGATACTTCGGCTGGTGTCTGATCAGTTGGGATTCATTTCTGTTCCTCTTCTGATCTGGCACTCGCCTTGCCTGATCAGCTGGTCCTTTTCCCTTATCAGATACAGATTTGGCACTTCGTGTATCTTGATCAGAAACTTGTTTGGTTACACTTTTTTTATGTGAACCAGACAGGACTTTTGAGGATCCAGAAGGGTTCTCATACCCAATACCCTTCTTGTCAGTTGGCGCTCAAAAATAGTTGTTCAAATTCTGAACAGTTTTAGATGATTTCGTGAAAACCTCTATTTTCTTACGCAAACTGTCCTCAATAGCTTTCAGATTCTCATGCATTCGGAAGAGTTCATCAAACTTAGCCTGAAGGACTTTGAGTTCTCCAGCTTGTTGTTGATTGAGAGCCAACTGTTCCTTAATCAGCTTTTCTTGATCAGTAGTACTGACTTTCAGAACCTCCAGTTCTGTAGTCATCTTCTGAACAGTTTCAGCTGATTTTAGTTCAGCAGCTTTACTTGCCTCAATTTCCTTGACAAGCCGGACGTTCTCAGCCTTTAGGTTATCGTTCTCAACTTCCACTCGTGTATAAGTATCTATTGCATTAGAGAGATCATCAAGCAACTGGTCATTGTAGACCTGCAGGTTAATCTCTCCAGCAGATGTGCTCAGCACAACAGGTGTAGAAGAGGAAACCACGGAAGGTTTAGAGATTACCTCAGATTGATCTGGTTCTCTGGCCATAAGACAGATGTCGTCATCAGATGAGAAGTTCATATCATCGACATCATCAGTTGTGGTAATCAGACAGAAATCTTTAACAGATGAGTAGTCTGAGTAATCTGAAGGCAGATAAGAATCATCAATGCCAGATGTGTCGGCAACCATTGCTTTTCTGTCTCGGAATCTTTGTTCTCTTCTGTTCCGCTGTTCTTCTCTCTCCTTGGGAGTCAGGTCGGGGCAGTCAGCACTGTAGTGACCTGGTTTCTGACAGTTGTAGCAAACCCTTGAATCTCCAGAACTTCCTCTATTAGGAGAATCATTTCTTCTGTAAGATCTGTCAGGAGACTTTCCACCTTGTCTGTAATCAGAACCTCTCTTATCTGATCTCTCATCACGTCTGTTCTCTTTGCGATCCTCTCTACGATCATCTTTCCTTTCATCTCTGTGATCGTCTTTTTGTTCATCTCTTTTCTGTTATCCCTATCATCTGAAGAACGATACCTCTCTTGTGATCTGTCAGAAGATCTTCGATCTCTTTCTCTGATTTGCCGATAGTCATCGTAAAACTTTTTGTATTTGCCCATCTGAACATTTGTTCGTTCAAGCTTTCTTGTTAGTAGTGCAATCTGTTCGGCCTGGCTGATGATGTTTTCAATTGGTTCAACAATTCGTGAACTGCTACTAGTTGCCTGGAATGCAACAGATTTAGTAGAAATTGCAGTAGCTTCAGCAGGGACACCATCTGATCCTTGACCTCTCTCAATCAGGACGAACTCATGGGCTTTCAGACTGAAGATAAGATCATTTGGCTTCATGGTAGCAATATCTTGACAGTCCTTGATCACGGTGACTTTAGTATCCCATTTCTTGGTCAGCGATCTTAGAATCTTGTAGTTGATATCTTTGTTCGACATTACGCATCCTAGATCACGAAGTCGGTTGACTCCACGAGTGATCCTTCCATCAAATTGATCAACTGTTTCATTAGGCAGCATCTTAAGTTTCTCAAAGATCACCAGCTCCGTTTGCAATCTGTTGTCCTTAGTCTGTTCATTTCCTTTGCAGATTTTAGCAAGTTTATCCCATACTTCCTTAGCAGTCTTCAGGTACTTCACCTTTTCTCGTGTAGTAGAATCCATAGTCTTCATGATGAGATGTTTGACAATAGTATCCAGATTGGACAGTTTTCTCTCATCTGCATCCATCAGAGAGGGACTCTTTCTGATTCTTGCTCCAACTGGTTGAGTAGGGTCTCCTGCTTCAGCTGGATTATAGTGATAGATGATAATTGGTCCTATCTTAAGAATCTCAGTTATTTTGTTGCTTATCACTCCCAGATGGTCTCTCATGTCGATAGACCAATCTGCATACTTATCAACAGAAAACATGGGTAAATTATGATGCATTCCTGAAGTGTTATCCATGCTTGTGATGGTTTTGCAAAGTATGAGTTTTAAACGGTTTTTCAAGATCAGTTCAAGTGACCACAAAGGTTCTTCCTCAAGAACCGATGATACTCAAAGCCAGTGGTCGGAAGAACCACTGCTCTGATGCCACTTGTAGGTCCCGAACAGGTTAGTGAGGGAAGAAGTCTAGAGGGGAGGGGTGAATAGACTTCTAAAACTTTTCGTGAGATCGGGTGTGAATATGCAAGTTGCGTGATCAGAGTGCGAGTGAATCAGTACGGACCGATATCCAACTTACTTATTACCTAAAGGCAGGTCAGTTAGGCGTCTATCAGTATAACTGATGGTGCGGAAGATAAGTTTACCTGTGTGAAAAACCTTTTCTCAAATCTGGTACTTAGTAATCTGGTTTTTGATCAGATGACAAAGGGTCAATGATCAGATCAGAAGCTTGGTGCAAATCTGATCCAGACTAAGTAAATGCATGCAGATTTAATCAAGTAGTGTGCAAGTGTAAAACAGATAAACCACACAAGATTTATAGTGGTTCGGACAACTTGTCCTACGTCCACTCTTCCCTTCAGATGGGGCAGCAACTAAACCAACTGGACTTAGTTTAATGTGTTAGTCCAACACAATACAACCAACAGATGTTTCAAGAGTTCTCACTCAACCAATCCCAGAAATCAGATCTAGAAACCCTAGACTGAAATCTTGTTATAACAAACTTAACCTAACTTTTGTTTGGGTATAAGATTTGTAATGTTCCAACTGGAATACTATCCTAGTATCTGGGTAGCCTAAAGCTAAAGGATGAGTATTCAAAGCTAAGAACTAATGGGATGAACACTTAGAAAATAATCTTCGTTTGAGGGTTCTTCGTGCGGAAATCTGCTTGAGCTTGAGCTTGTGTATAATTTCCGTAACCTTACTATGAAGGTTGATCCCATATTTATAGGCACGAAATCGAACCAGCCATTGGAGAACAATTCAAATATCGGTCTATTTACGGTAGGTTTGCAGGAGGACGAGACGTGCTTCAGGGACGGCATGGCCGAAAGCATGCAAGCTTGTCCTTTCTAGTCGTTGTACTCTGAAACGTTAGTCCTGCACTTGTCAGTTTCGTACGTGCGTGTCTTCTTCTCATTGGCTCATAAATACACAAAGTTGGCACTTGATTTTCCAACAAGTTTGACATTATCCTTGTCTGAGTGACTTGGCTCGTACTATGCAGCTTGAAGTGGTTACCTGATGAAACTGACCAGATCAGATAAAGATTGATCTGTCTACCTGTTTGAATCTTCTAATGTAAGTTGTCTTAGCCCAACTTACTGATTCTTCTTGTTATATGATGTCGGTCTTCTAGTCTTGATATCTTTTGATCAACTTCATGTCTGATCTTCTGCATATCTGATCTTCTGCAAGACTAGACCTATTCTTATCCAATACATCAGTTGTCTATACATCTCAGCTGGTCATCCTATCTGATAATTAAATCATCAGTCAGCTAACAGGTTTGACTGGTCCTATTACAATTTGTTTTGGAACTTCCATCAAAACTAACTATAAATTTGCCAATATATATATATATGAAAGTACCAACAAACCAACTATCCAATTCCACTACTTTTTTAACTCATTATTTATTTAGAAAAAATTACAACTAGATACAAGATTGAATAAATAATTACAACCAGATACAAAGTGCTGAAATTTGAATTAAAGTACATGGCACCTTAGTTCAAATTTGAACTAAAGTGCAGAAATTTTCTGCATTTTGTATCTGGTTGTAAGTTTTTTGGTGACTTTGCAGTGGAATGTTTTTCTCCCTTTAGTTAATTAAGTTAATTGATTTGGTGAACCCTCCATAATACAATCCTTCACTTTATGTTGTTTACTCTTTCATGAGTTTCCTCTACGGCTCCACCCTTTTAATTAATTATTTATTATTTATTATTAGTGGACATTTATATATAATTATTATATAGAAAAATACTTAAAAAGTGTTATTTTTCAAAAAACTATTACTCTTAGGTGCTACCACTTTTTGATAGTACTCTAAGATGCAAAAATGGACACTTATACCCTTTTGTTCCCATACAATAAATTTTTGGTCCCCCACCCGACAAAATTAAGTTAACCTCACAACATCTCTACCTCTCTCATTCTCTCAATTTTTTTCTCACATCCCCCCCACCCACCCCCCAAAAAAACCTAAACTCTCTTTGCCCACATCCCCATTACATACGTTGTCGCCGCCAAACCCACCGCCATTTTTCCCTCTCAACCACCACTCCCGCCTCACTAAAAAGATTTCTGGTGACCCACCACCACTATCACCACATCACTTAAAAGAAATTCGACGACCCACCACCCCCGCCTGACCAAAAAGAAACTCGGCCATCCACTTAAAAGAGATTTTCGAGATCTACGGTTGTGCGGTGGCATATCTGGGGCGGCGATGGCGTAGGCCGCGATTTAAGTTTTGTTGCTGGCATTTTTGAAGCCCAACCCACCCTGGACGAAGGATCTGAGCACAGCGCCGAGCCCGGGGGTTGTTTGGGGAGGCTGAGCAGCTAGCGGCAGCGGCGGATCTGGGGGCGGCGGCCTTGGTCGCGATTCAAGTGGGGGCAGATCTGATTTCTTTTTTTGAGGACGCACGTGCGTGGTGGTGCGTCCTAGGTGGCCGAGGCGGATCCGAGTTTTGTGTGTGTTTGGGTGCGCGCGTGGCGGCATGGCCAGGGGTAGCCGAGTTGGGCATGGGTTTTGTGAGGACGGATCTGGTATTTTTTTGTCGGGGTGTTGGCCCGAGTTAGCGGTTGTGGTGACGGTGATCGCTCGCTATCTGGTTGGAAAAGGTGGTCCGGAAGCTTCCTCTTTCTCATGGAAAAAGACAACTATGGTATATGATGATGCGTATAATAGTGAGGTAGTATGGGACAAAAAAGAAATCCACTTGATTTCCGACTTGGTACAACCCAAAGCCATCATTCCCTTTGGTTTACACAACCAAAAAATTATTTTGAGGGTCTACAAGAAGATCAACCACCAATTTATTTAAGACTAATAGACGGTGGTTGTTTCCGTGGGAAATGGCGGTTGCGGGTGGTCGGATTCCACTGTATGATAAGTCTATTTGAATTTTTCCATTGCAAGTGAGGCTTGTATCCAAATACTGTTTTTTAAGTCTGTTTATTGGTTTTTTGATGTATTTTATTGATGTAATTTGTTGCTGCAACATCGACTTTCTAGTAATAATTGTGGAGTTATTGATTAAATTTGGGGTGTGCAGAATTTTTTGTTGAGGCCTGGATCCGGATTCAAAATTTTTGTGATGTAATTACGGGTATACAAAATTATTTACGGATGTGCAGAATATTTTTTTACGGGTGTGAAAAATGGTTAAGAATATAAAATTTTATATATATATATATATATATATATATATGTGAATGTGTAATTTTTTTGGGCTAATTTTTTATTGATGGAAAAAATTAATTAAATAAAAGGGCAAATGATTAAAAAAATGGAGAAAAACATTCTACTACAAAGTCACCCAAAAACTTACAACCAGATACAAAGTGCAGAAAATCTCTTCACTTTAGTTCAAATTTGAACTAAAGTGCCACGTATTTTAGTTCAAATTTATGCACTTTGTATCTGATTGTAATGGTTTATTCAATCTTGTGTCTAGTTGTATTTTTTTCTAAAAAAAAATTGCGGTGTGCAGAATTTTTTACGAGTGCAGGACTTTTTTACAAGTGTGCAAAATTTTTTACGGGTGTGCATAATTTTTTTACAAGTGTGCAGAATTTTTTATGGGTGTGCAGAATTAAATAAAAATTTGGGGTGTACAAATTTTTTTACGGGCGTGTAGAATTTTTTTACGGGTGTGTAGAATTTTTTTACTAGTATGCAAAATTTTTTAGGGTGTGCAGAACTAAAATAACTGATTAAAAAAATGTGCTAATTTTTTTAATTAAAATAATAATTAAATAAAAGGTATGATAAATAAAAAAAATTAGTAAAATTTAAAATCTGCACATTACCATCAATTTCAACATATTATTGACCCAATTTAAAATTTAAAATCAATAAGGGTAATTAAGATATTTTGTCCCAATTTTAGCACTTAAAAGTAAAACCTAAGACTATCGAGAAAAAAAAAATTGGTCCCATAACTTATCTACTGTCCATTTTTCATCCCAAAAATTTTAATTGTTCAATTTTAGTCCCATAACTAAATTGATTGTCCAATTTTGGTCCTATTTTTGCCGAAAAAATGCGAATAATGTCGTTTTAATGACGTGTAAGTCACGTGTTGATAAAAATTGGGGGTTCTCTATACTCTCGATGAGGTGAACGCTGACTATTTTTTTATTTTTTTACTTTTTTCAATCAATTAAACTACACTTGTGTAAATAATCTAATAAATCTAATCAAAACTAAAATTTCAAATATATAAATGTAAGAACAACTAAATTTTACCGGCACGTGACTTGCATAAGACATGAAAACTACGTTTTTTATTGCATTTATTTAACTGAAACTGAACGTTACAACTTACAACCTTTATCATATTTTGAAAAGTGGTAACTTTTAAAGTAACAAGGGATTCATTTTAAGTAAAATGCGATATATTTTTTAACAAAAACTCGTATAAAACTGTCTCATGCATGAGATGAAATACAATTTAACACAATTAACACTCACCCCTTCTAAAATGTTAAAACGTTAATGCTAAAATTACACTTCGTCTCACCGTGAGACAACCTCAAGCAAGCATGCCTAATTTTTTAAGAACATTTAGCCCTTGAAACATCTTTCCAGCACAAACTCGAAGAAAATTCATCTTCCATATCCCCCCTGCACCTATAACCGTAAAACTTAACAAGGATTTAAACTGAGAACAGAAATAGTAGTAGACAAACCAGAATTGGAGCATGGACTACTAAAGATCAATCAACATTCAACAATAAATATCAGCACAAAGTAGCAGTTTAAAATAAGAAATTAGATGTTAACTTGTAATGGAGGCCATATATATGAACCAAAACAGCAATGTTTCACAAAATTGAATTGGGAAATGGGAAATTTTTAGATTCGAAATTTGTCACCATTGCCGGATTATCTCAACCAGCGTTGTGCTTCTTCGTCTTCATGCATCATCATTAGCATGCAGTCGTTTGTCGATGCAGCCTCAGGCGCCTAGTGCCCAAGTCCAGTCTTCTAAATTTAGGTTTCCATGAAAACCTAAATTAAAATAACAAAAATTCCACTTGAAAGTTGCAACCTAATGTAATCCACATTGAGATTTTTTCAAACATTTTAATTCTTAAATTATACATGTCATCAAGATACTCCGCCGTCAATGCTGCCATCTCTTTCACCCATTGGCGGCGGCAGCACTTCATCAATCTGTATGCCGTCCAGATTGCCATCCGTTTGTGGCCCTCCATTCTGTTGTTGGTTAGATGTACAGCCTACGAATAACATCACCATTATATAATACTTAAATTTCCCAAGGGAGGATGGATTACACAACTATCATACCAAGTATAAATGACCTCAGCACAAGACTTAAAATAAAATATATGACAAAAACTCATATGAGACGGTCTCATGCATGAGACGGGGTACTACTTAGCACAAATCACACCCATCCCTCCCAAAATGTTAAAACGTCAATGCCCAATTTATGCCCTATCTCACCATGAGGCCGTCTCATACAAAGATGCCTCAAAATATATTGATTGATACAGTCATACATATTTATCCAAGGATAGCTAGTTCACACAATTATTTCTAATACTATCAAACGACTTCATCATATATCACAAGGGGTGAAAAATAATTTATCTCAATAATATCAACATACCTGTTGATTTAATCCATTCTAGAGCTGCAGCTTTTGATCTAAATGCTCTTTTTATACCCGGTGCATAATACGTCTGGTTAAAACACCACAAAATATATTTCAAACAATTGGAGAAATCAAGAGAATGACTAATGCTTAATATTGAATACGTATAAGTACATAGAGTTCCATTCTTCCATATGTATAAATGAAAATACGCAGTACATCATGCACTTACCCTATCTTGACATCCATTTAATTTGGTAAACATTTGGTTTTTTTAATTCTTTTCAAGTCCAGAAAAAGAGCGCAAGGATATTGTTAATTTCCAAATAATGAAACATACAAGTTATTAAGCCTTCAAGGAACCCCAATCAAAAAAAAAAATTAAGCCTTCAAGGAACGGTAAGCAAGCACTGCAAGTTCTTTTTGAGATATAACCTAATATGTGTCCAAAGCAATTTAAGTATGTTTAACCTTATCACCGTAGCCCGGAAACTTCCCCATAAATGGCCTTGGGTTCACTTTTTTAACCCATCCTTCGGGCATCCATGAATCATCATCTTCAATTCTCTTTCTCACTGGCCTCTGCATAAAACATTTAAAAATAAACAACATTGAAGATATTGACATTTTCCTTCAAAATTGCTCTTTTTCACACCTCAATTAAGAACTGCATATTATAATGAAAAAATATAGCTATAGAGAGGACATGCCTTTCTTGCACCAACAGAATCATTCATCTGCCCTGCTGCTACATATGGTACCAGGTCTAAAACTATTTTTTGCTTCCCATTTGAATCCTGAAACAATAAAATGCAACCATATATCATAGTTATTAATGGCGCAAGGCGCCACAAGGCGAGAAGCAGCGACTAGCGCCTTAGGCGCGCCTGGCGCCTTAGGCGCTCGCCTTGCATCCCTGGAAAAAACAACATAAGACCTTGATAATTTCTTAGTAAACCTAACCATGGCTTCTGTAGCAATACCCCAAGTCAAATTTTCACCTTGGTGAACCAACTCATCTTCATCTTTCATTAGACCAACCACCCACTCATTACTTTCATCTATATCCCTCAAAGAGATACGCACGATTATACTTGATAAAAAGTGAATCTTGAAACCCTAGATGTGATTCACTTAAATATTAAGACTTAAGAGATAGTATTTTTTATTATTCTGATGTTATTTGACAAATAAAAAAATGTTTTTTTTATTTCAAACCCTAGATGTACGCAAGGCATGCCTTAGGCGCGCCTTTTGCCGAGTCAAGGCGCCGAAAAAGCAGAAGGCGCCCAAAAAGCGCCTGAAAATCCCAACCGCCTGGGCCTATGGCAGGCGCGATGGCTGGCGCCCCGAGTGCCTGGCGCCTTAGGCGCGCCTCAGGCGCCTTTAATAACTATGCCATATATTCATTCTGCCTTTACCAATAAAAACATAAATAAAATTGAAGACAATGTAAATTTCCTTCAAAAATAGCTCTTTTTCACACCTCAATTAACAACTGCATATTATAATGAAAAAATGTAGCTAAAGAGGGGACATGCCTTTCTTGCACCAACAGAATCATTCATCTGCTCTGCTGCTCCATAAGGTATCAGGTCTTTAACTTTTTTTGAATTCCCACTAGAATCCTGGAAGAAAGAGGCAACAACAATATATTCATTATGCCTTTACCAATAAAATGCAACCAAGTATGAAAGAGTGAGCACCATTAGACTTTGTTCTACTTTACCTCCTCAAAAGAAGAAGAAGGAATGAATAAATGTATCATTCCTTGAGGAAGATTCAACTCAAAGCCTATATCTTGCAGGCTTTGAGGCACACTCTTCATATAAAACGGCCACAAAAAAGCTTTGATTTCAGCTCGATCATGCTCAAACTCTGAAGCCGACATGGCCACATGAAATTTTTAGAGATATAGGATTAGGGTTTGAGGTGGTGCAAATTTAATATAGATGAGGTTCCATATTTAAGGCTGAAGAAATGTAAATTTGAAAATTAAAAGGAAAATTACATTAATGAGGCCACTTTAGGAAATTCATAATTTTTAGTAGTTGATTCCCCTTTTCATTAAATGGCCACAAAGCACTGTGATTCAGCCTCATCATGCTCAAGCTGTGAACCAGACATGGTGACATGGGCACTATAAATTTTAGAGAGATGGAATTAGCGTTTGAGACAAGTCTATGGTGCAAATTTTAAAGAGGCGGGGTTCAGTATATAAGGGTGAAGAAATGTAAATTTGAAAATTATAAGGAAAATTACATTAATTAGGCCATTTCAGGAAATTTCATAAATTCTGTAATAGTTGTATCCTACCTGTTACTGCCCTTTTCAAAATCATTTATAGGAAATGTAAATCAGCCAGACAAGTTCTGGTAATTTTGAACAGAATATGTTGAATTTTTTTTACACCTACAAAATTTTCACCATTTTTTCATTTTAGTTATACTTAAGTTATATGTAGTTAATCATATCAAGAGTAGTTCGAAAAAGCATCATAAACAATCAAACAAATAAACTGAGCCTTTAATCCCAAAAAATTGGGGTAGGCTACATGAACCAATAATAGAATCACATTGGGTCGCGTGCACGAACCATGTGCCTCTCTCTGGGAGCGCCCCAACGGAATTTGATAATTAGTTCATGTCATGGTGATGTGACAAACTTTTGTGTTGGCTGACACAAGCCTACTGCAACCGTCCTTTTCTTCTGGCTTGGGACAGGCAGGGATACCTCCCCGGCGGAGTTTTTATACAAGCATCATAATATCTCAAATATTAAAGATATCAAAATTGAAGTTATTCATATAACATCATAATTGGGTCAATAATTAACTTGCTATTAAAAAAAAAAACTACAATGCCATTAAATTCCTTTACTAGATTTACCTTTTTAGCACACATTGTTAAATCTTACTAGATTTCACTAGATTCCTTCACTATGTTAAATCTTGTTATTATTGAAAGGAAAGATAAATAACAGTTGAAACAAGATGACATATACATTTTTCTTTGAGCTCGATCAAAGTGCAAAACAGGGAGAAGAACAATGGCACATTAACCTTAAGTAATGCACGATAGAAATGTGCTATAGAAAATAGTTTGAGCGATAAAATGTGTTAACATTCATTCAAGTTGTGAGCGCATTTATTATTAATTATTTATATTAATGAGATACAAATCTTAACTGAAAAAACACATGAATGAGACAACCAAGTTACATATTAATAGGCGTTATTAGGTAGAAAACACTGATCACGATTTTTTCTGTGACCATCCCATGTCTGAATCTTAGGGTATGCTTTTTTCAAGACTGACCCGGATGGACTTAGGATTACGCGAAAACTTGGTCAGACTATAACGTAATGCTTTACTAATGCAAGGAGAGATCCTGCTAAACAAACTATCACATAGAAATGAGCTGGAAAACCAGCCAATATCTTTTTTTCTTTACTTGAAAAATTAAAAGATCTGGCAAAATTGAAAATTGGTATACCCGGTCAGAACCCATAATTAAATAAAAAAGCTTAACCAAGTCAGAAGGAAATAGAGTAGGTACAGTTGCAGGTTAAATTGCACCAAGGTCATGGTTGTAATAGCACTAATTCTATAATATATTTTAGAAAACAAAATAAGCTAGATATTTGCTCTAACCATTTAGAGGTCTGTGTTTTACCCTGTATGTGTGTTCAAAGCAATTTAAATATGTTTAACCTTATCAACGTAGATTTGAAACTTTTCTTAAAAGGGCATGGATTCACTTTTTCCGCCCATCCTTCAGGCATTTAGGAATCATCATCTTCAATCCTTCTCATTGACTTCTGCATAAAACATTAAACAGAAACAAAATTGAAGAGAATGAAATTTTCTTTACAATAGACAATTAGTCAGTTCCATGATCAAAGACTTCTTCACATATTAGAAGCAAGTGGGAGAAGAATAATTAATCTACATATGCCAACATGCCTGTTGTTGCATTTCTCAGTTCTATCTTTGAGGTTCAACTTTTGATCTGAATGCTCTTCTTACACCCCAGTGCATGATATTTCTGCTTAAAACACCATAAAAAAAAAATCTTATATTGAAAATAATCTCCAATGTTTCACATTATCCGCAAATGTTCAAACTATTATGAAAAAATGCTGGAGAAATCAAGATAATGACTAATGCAAAACAAAGAGTACATTTGATACATAATTTCTTCTCACACTTGTAAAGATGAAAATACGTTGTACAGCACCCATTTCCCCTATCTTCACATTCATGGAAAATAATTTATTTGTTTAATCTTTTCAGATGAATTAGAACCACTTACTAATTTCGAAGTCCGGTAAAACAGTGTAAGGATATTGATTATTTCCAATCAATAAAGCATAAAAGTTATAAAACCTACAAGGAAACTTTAAGCAAGTACTGCAAGTTCATTTATGAAAAACTACTACTCATATTTGCAAAAATCACATATTGTGTGCAAACCAACTTAAATATGTTTAACTTTATCAACATAGTCTAAAGAATTTCCTTAAATGTCCTTGGTTTCACATTTTTCCACACAACCTTCAAGCATCCGGGAGTACCCGAAAATATATATATTTTGGATCTTCAAACCGGACAAACCCTGATATGATTGCTTATACTTATAGAGGTGATTCCCTAAAGACTTTAGAACTCCTAATAATATTGGATCTTAGCATAATAGTATGTATATCTTATAAACCAATTGATAAAGATGATGAGATATTGAGTAAATCCTTGTATCATCAGCCTTACAGATACAGTAATACTTTACTTTAATTAAATATAAATAACATATACTCCCTCCGTCCCATTTGAGCCTTCACACTTTCCATTTCGGTCCGTCCCATTTCAAGTTGCACACCCCAAATATGGAAAAGAATCTTACAATCTCCACCCTCAATCCCCTTTGAAAAGTCAACAAAGCCACTTTTTCTTAAAATGTGTGCCGATCAAAGTGTGAACCCTCAAATGTGAAAGAAAGAATATAATAATATACATTACAAAGTTGGTTATTACACTGGAACTCTCTAAGGAAGAATGAGAAGAAGTCCAAAGAAAAGCAAAAAATAAATTAAAGCTTCAAAAGGAATACAAGAGGTGTTGGACTTAAAACAATATTTACGCATCAAATAATACTTTTATTTCCACCGCGGGAGCAAAAAATAAATTAAAGCTTCAAAAGGAATAGAAGAGCTGTTGGACTTGAAACAATATTGACGCATTAAATAATAATTTTATTTCCACCGCGGGGGGTATCACAGAACTACCATACTGAAGTACAAATGAGCTCATCAGAAGATTTTTCATAGAAATTGATGAAGTGGGCAAATAATTCACAACATACATCCTGATGCATTCCCGTGTTCATGTATGTATCTTAGAGCTTCACCTTCAACTTTTGATCTAAATGCTCTTTGTACACCAGGTGCATGATATTTCAGGTTAAAACACCAGAAAATTACATTTCTTATACTGAGATAATTTTCGATGTTCACGTTACGTGCATGTTACTATGAGAATATTGAAGAAACCAAGATAACAAACAATATGACTAATGCTTTATATTGAATTTCATTTAATACAAAGTTCTATTCTTACACTTGTAAATAACTAAATATGAAAGTACAATATAGATCATCCATATATCGTGATATTTAAAGTGGAAATTATGCAATTGGTCTAATCTTTTTAAGTGACTTTGTTACAGGAACCAGTTATCAAGGATAGTGCACATCCATAAAATAACACATATAAGGTGCAAGAACATAACCTCATACACGGGGAAGTTACGACATGCATGGTAATCACATTTGAAATAAGTAGCGTTATATTAAATGACTTTCCAAGTTCTTCCGCCTTCAAGGAAAAGTTAGTGAAGCATTGCAAGATCTTTCATTAAAAACTAATACCCATAATTTAAAAATCCATATAGTGTGTGCAAAGCAATTTATACTAAGACCAAAATGGCATATACATTACTTTGAGCACGTTCACGTTGCAAAAAGGAGGAAGAGCAGTGGAGAGGAACCCAAATCCTTTGGCACATAACCATAAATATTACACAGTAGAATATGCTATAGAATATAGTTTTAGCAATAAATTTGTGTTAACAATAATATAAGTCGTCGGTACATTTAATTATTGATTAGTTCAATTTATGAGATACGATATACAACTGCAAAAATCTCAACTAAAAAAACCATGAATGAGAAACTCAGTTACATATCAATATACATTATTAGGTACAACACATTGATCGATGCCTTTTACTTATGCTTCTTGTTCTTGGTTCCACCAAGGCAAAGATCAAAATGAGGTTATGCTGCAATTCTAAGGTTTTTTATTTGAAAATAAACTCCCATCATTCTGAAACTCATTTTCTCAAAAAGTTTACCACGAACTACCAATATTGATCAAAACTTCCGATAACGAAAGATAGTTAAAATTCCACTAGCTAAAATCTCGAGGTCAAAAAAGAAACAGAAAGTAAAATTACCACTCTCATTTTCGACAACGGATGGCCGTGGTGCTCACAATATCAGGCGGGCAAGAAATCAAGGTTTCTTCGAGAAAGTGATACAAATACATCGAATCTTCCGAGACAATATTTCAGCAGCAACAACAATAATAAAATTACAACAAATGAGCAACAACAGCAGGAGCAGCAGTAACCCCCTCTCCGCCGTCTGTGACGGCGCAACGCCGGCGTCGCCATTGCAGTCGCAGCCGAAAGGGCAATCTATGTTAAAATATGGCGGTTCTGTTCCCAAACGCTGCCGCTTAGGTTGTGCTTGTAAAATTCTCTTTTTTTTTTCTCAATTCTCATTTTTTTAAAAATTCTCTCAATTCTCAATAGCATTCACACTTAATTTTTATTAGTATTCACTCTCAATTCTTAATACTAGTGTTTTCATAATGGAATCCTAATCGAATTGATGACCAAATCGGATTGAGCATTAATTGACGGTTCAATCGGTTGTATTAATTGAATCGGCCAGCGGTTCATTGCTAAAATGATTCCTATTTTTTTTTAATATTTCTTATATTATACTCACTCCGTCCCAAACTTAATGGTACCCATTATTTTTGTCTCAAACTTAATGGTAAAGTTATTTTATCACATAAAATATTAATAAACAACTCTTTATACCCGATTACTCATCACATTATCACTTTATCATATAAAATACTAATAAACAACTATTTTTACCCCACCACTTTATCACTTTATCAATATTTCACTAAATCCTTATGAACAGTCAAATTATCATTTAGTTTGGGACGGAGGAAGTACTATTTTTAAAAAATGCTAAATTCATCAATCCATTAGGATATGATTGGTATGTTGGAACAAATTGTGAATGGAATTGACATTCTTTAATATATTCCAAATATAATGATTGATATACTATTCTGAATATAAGTCATCATTCCATTACAAACGGTCATTCCCTAAAATAAAGAATGGGTTTATGTATTCACTATCTCGAGGGATTTTCTTTTTTACAAAAAATTCATCATTCAATTTTTTTAATAATATTTTCTTCTAATCTCAACAAGCAAAAATAACAACAATAATCTAATAATAATAATAATGATACTATTACTTAATAATAAAAGTAAAACAACTCTATTTCATAAAAAATATAATATTAACCAAATTCAATAATAATATTAATATAATAATTTAAAATGTAAATAATAGAGTAATATTTTTATAATAATAAAATATATAATATTTTAATTAATAATATTATATTTAAGCAATGAATAATAATATTATTATTAATTTATAGTTCCAATAATTAATAATAATAATTTTAAAATTGATTCATAATACTTATATCTCACTCCATTAAGTCATAATTTTATCCAGTCATACTAATCATGCCTTAAATACTGTTAATTTTTTACTTTAAGACATAATTGGGTTGGAGCCACGTAAGTTTATGGATTATATAATATAGTAAAAAAGATTCATCTTATATATAATCTCTATAATGCAAAATCTCTATAAGATGATGTGTCAAGTAATAAAATGATGTGGCAAAGTCACATTCTTCTATTTCAAATCCCTCTAATTTCATTCATTTAGAGTGTTGTTTTAATCTCAGCCGTTGATTTTTTCTTCTATTTCCTATAAATTGTGACTTCTCTCATTCATTTTCCATTCATTCTCAAAAACCTAATCATCCACGGTACACAGATATTATCGTTTTTATATTTCTCATATCTCTCTCTCTCTCTCTCTCTCTCTCTCTCTCTCTCTCTCTTCTTGCAGGTAATTGTTTTGATTCATTATGTAGTTTAAAGTTGAGTTGTTTACAGATTTCTTTTAATGTTTGTTGATTCTTATTTGGATTCATTATTATTTCATTTCATCATAATATTTTGATTTTTAGGGGATCTAAATTATTTTATATGTGGAGAAGATTATGAGATATGAGAAGAAGATTATGTGGAAATGAATGCATGAAGGTTATGTGTTTTCTACTATGAAGATGAGAACAAGATTATATGTATATCGATCTAATGTGAAGATCATTGTAAAAAGTTCATATATTTCATAAATTTTTGTTTAAGATTTAGATTAATGTACTTTTTCTTAATGTAAGTGATGATGATTCTTCAACCACTGTATTTTAGTGTTAATTTTAGCAAGGTCTCATATGCACTTGGTGCACAGACTCTAGATCCGTACACTTACTTTGACCCTGCCCATTTTTTTGTAATGGATCCTCATTTTCACTAATGGCAAAGTCTCATTTTTTTAATGGGTCACTCCTATACCCGAGTGCACGGTGCACTTGGTGCACAGGAGACCCACTCTTTTATAAAATATTTCAAGTTTGATTTAATTTTGTTTGGTGTAATATTTCTCGAAGGAAATCCATTACTCTGTTTAGATTATTTCATTATAATGGAATACTAATACTATCTATAATCTCTATAATGCAAAATCTCTCTAAGATGATGTGTCAAGTAATAAAATGATGTGGCAGGTGATGTGGCAAAGTCTTATGCCTCTATTTATAATCTCTCTAATCTCATTCATTTAGATTGTTGTTTTGATCTCAGCCGTTGATTTTGTCTTCTATTCTCTAAAAATTGTGATCTCTCTCATTCATTTTTTCTCATTCTCATTTGCCTGCGATTTCTCTTCATTTCCTCTCCTTCATTTGCTCTCCATACTGTATTCTCTCTAATCTCGATTTTTTTTTTAATGATCGAATCTTTATTATTTCAACCATTAAATTGTTCTTATATATCATTCTTATATTTTTTTTCCAGATAATTGTTTGGTTTCATTATGTGTTTTATTATTGTTCTTATTTCATTCTTTTTTTTTTCTTATTTATTTACAAATTTCTTCTCACAATATTTCTTGATCAATTGAGTTTTTTCTCATAATATTTCATGATTTCTTATTTATCTTAGATTATCAATTTTATTTAATTTTTATAGATACTTTTTACAGGTTGAACAAAAATCAAGAATATTACATGTCAATAAGGATGAGGTTGTATGAAGATTATGTTTTTCTACTAAGAAGATGAGGGCAAGATTATGTTTATATCAATATGATGCAAAGATCATTGTAAAAGTTTCATAATTCATTGCTACATTTCGTTACATCTAATGTTAGATTGTAAATTCTTTCCATTGTATATTCAAATATATTTAATAAAATATTTATAAAATATTTTAATTATTTCGCTTGTGAATGATAGAATCAGGAGTGTCGAGAGTCGGGTAGGCAGAGAAAGCGGCAAAGCCAATTTATCTAATGAAATTCATTATCTAATACTTTTGTATAGTGCATACTAATATTTTTCTTATTAATCATGTAATGAAATCAGCAATGCAAGAATGATTAGTCAATTTTGAATTTAAATTTAATTTGATATTTAATTACATCTTTCTAATTATTTGGTAAATTCCATAACTGATGCATGAAGATAAAAATTATAATAAAGAATTAAATAATTTACCATTTAAAATTGATTCGACAATTAATTACATCTTTCTAATTATTTGACAAATTCCATAAATTATGCAAGAAGATTAAAAAAAAAATTAAAAGGAAGAAGATATATTTACTATTCATTCAAAATATGATTTCATTCAAAATATGATTTCATTCGAAACATATATATGATTCGATAAAAATTATACAAGCAAGGTTTAGGGTAGTACTTAGAATATGATTTTATTCCAAAAATTTACTATTCAAATATGTACTAGGGTTACACGAGTATTAAAAAATAGTTATATGCCGGGTTACGTTAAATGAATTAAATTGAGACAAAAGACATATACATATAATTTTTCTAATTTGCCATAATAAAATTAAATTTCATTCAAAATATTTACTATTCAAATAATTTGATTTCATATATAAAATTTTAAAATGCACGCAATCTAAGTTTACCATAAAATTAGATCAAACAATTTTAATTTATTTGATTAATTATAAATTAGATCTAACAATTTGATTTTAAAACTATTCAAACTATTTTCCAAACGCAATCAAATTAAATATAAATTTGGATCAATAATTTTAGTTGAAATCTAAATTTATTCTATGATGTGGTCAACCTAATTAATTTTATTTAAAAATTGATGAATCTAAAATTTTAAATGATTCATCTAAAAATTCGGTCAAATTAATTAGATATATAGTTCACAGTCCTCCCTCAAATAATAT
The DNA here is from genome assembly GCA_037126765.1 of Stenogyne calaminthoides. Classification (NCBI taxonomy): domain Eukaryota; kingdom Viridiplantae; phylum Streptophyta; class Magnoliopsida; order Lamiales; family Lamiaceae; genus Stenogyne; species Stenogyne calaminthoides. Next base: position 9,071,387 of record JBBCBC010000015.1, read on the forward strand.
TTTTATGATTTTTCGTGAATTTAAAACATAATTTAAAGTCCTACTAATAATGTTCAAAAATAAATATGTTTAAGTACAAAAAATTAAATTAAAAATATAGTCAAGATTAGTTGTAAATTACACGCAAATCCATAAGATAAGATGCAATATAGACGCCCAACTTTTTGCATACACAAAGATTATAAGAAATTTTTATATTATATTTTTTTGTCTTAAATTATAATTTAATTGTCTGAATTAAGACATTCTACTTAACACTCAATTTATAGTAATGATGATTGATTATTATATTTTAATTAACGGAAATTAATGAAGATCTATAAAAAAAATTATGTGTTTAAAAAGATAGTGTATTTTTTAGGAAAAGATTTGTTGCTATTAATTTATGGTCAACTATTAAAAAGGTATTATATTTTTAGGAGAAGATTTAAAAATATGTAACAACGTTTATATTATGTAGAAACTATTAATCTGATCAACTATTAATACGTACAAAATTTAAATTACAATATTTTATTTTTAATTCTATTTAAGATAATATTATACTTTCTAAAATCACTCAATTAATAATTAATATGTCAACTAAAATAATTAATATAGATTGATTAATATATATATATATATATATATATATATATATATGTGTGTGTGTCAATATAATAGTTTTTTATCACAATCAATTTTTTATCATTACATTTTAAAAATTAAAAGATGATTATTCCATTGTCATATCTCGATATCTCTATTTTGTGCAATTTCATTTATAAAAAAAATATATATAAAAAAATATGGCTACATTACAGTAACTTTTTGACAATATATAGTAAAAATAATTTTAGCTAACATATGACTTTAACGGGAAAACGTAGTACCTTTCATTTAAATAGATTGTCATCTTAACTTTTGAATATTTGAATTATTAAAAAAAATGAAAATAGTATTTTGTATAGGTATTTGGTGAAACACACGTATATATAGTAACATATTAATAGATATTTGATGTTAATTGGTTTATTTTCTATAAAGCCTCAGTCAAGTCTACACTAAAAGTATAAGAAAATGTGATGTTTAATCCAAATCAAATCAATATCAAATTAATAATAAATTGAAATTTACTTTGAAAGAAGATATATTGCACTTCATAATATTAAAAAAATGCTCTTTTGATATTAATTTTGATATGGTGTTTACAAAAAAAAAAATTGATATGGTGTTTAATGCATGCTTTTGATATTAATCTTATATAATTATTGCATGTTTTTTTATATACAAGTGAATTTTCATAGTGTTGATTAATACATTGAGATTGTGGGATTTTTTTTTTGCGATGATCTGAAATTTTTAGGTGAATTGTAACAAATTTATTTTCAGGTATCATATCACCTTTCACATGATTTTAATACAAAAAGGTAAATTTTCTGCTATATATACAAATGAAGTTGTAGCTACCATTTAAAATCTATTTCATTGCAGAACTTAGGGTTTAACGTGAAATGATATGTACATACATGCATGAGAAAATAATTTTTTAAAATATGTTTAGACTCCCTCATTATTGACAATAAATGAATACCTTTCCATGATTTTGATATGAAGCCTAATATTGGGCTCCTTATGGAGCCTAATAGATTTTTTACCCGGTCCGAACCCAACTCAACTCGACTCAAAATCGGCCCAAGTGGTTCATGGTTCACCCGGCCCGAACGGTTGATGGTTTAGGGTTTACGGTTTATAGTTTAGGGCTTAGTTTGGGAATGTCACATAAGTTATTAGACTCCAAAAGGAGCCTAATATTAGGCTCCATATCAGAACTGTACCTTTCCATATATGATTTTGCATAAGGTCAACTATGGGAAAATATTATTTTAAAGCCCGTAATTTAGGGGAGGTGGTAATTTAAGGACAATAAGCTTCCGCTCAGGAAAGTAGGATATTAACTTTTTTTTGGCAAAAGTAGGACATTAACTTTTTTTTGGGCAAAATTAGGACATTAACATTTTCTCAACAAACGTAAAAATATAAATATTTTTTTTGGCAAAAATTGGACATTAACTTTTTTTTTTGGGGCAAATATATGTCATTTTATTTGCTATTTAGTGTTAAAATACTCTATGTCAATATTAAAATATATGTCAGTATAAACATACACATTTTCTCTTATGTGGAGAAGTATATTTATTATACGTTTGAATCGATTACAAAAAAAAAAAAAAAAGGTTAAAAATCAATCAAATGCACAACATAAAATTAGATAGTTTAACACTACAAATTTTAACATTAAAGCGTTAGCAAATTTTATGAACTAATGATTTTGCTTCAACTTAACCGAATATATTCAATTACTTAGTTTAGAATTACTTACATTGTCAATTTTAATATATCTATAATATTATTTATTACAGTTTCCACTTAACGTAAGGACAATAAGTTTCAATTTTGGAAAGTGGGATATTAACTTTTCTTTTGACAAAAGTAGGATATGAATTTATTTATTTTGACAAATATAGACCATTTTTCTCATAAAGACGGGCCTAAATTTTCACACACTCAAAATTTATGATCCTACTTTGCGGAAACTCATAATTTATGGATCTAAATTTGGGCAAACTTAAAACTTACGGACATACTTTTATCAAATTGAAACTACCTAACCCACTTTTCTCAAACTGTTACTTATTGTCCTTAAATTGTCACCTTCATAGTTATAAATATCAAAATAATTTTACCCCGTTTTGCATATTTTGCATATTTGAATTATATTTTTATTATAAATATGTAGGTCCCGAACGGGTTTCAGTGAGGGTTGAAGTCTAGAGGGGAGGGGTGAATAGACTTCAAAAACTTTTTCGTGGATTAGATGTGTTTGCATGTATGTCTGATCAGAGTGCGATGTGAATCAGTTTGGACTGATATCCGACTTACTGATCTGGTAGACAGATCAGCTCGGCGTCTATCAACTTAACTGATGGTGCGGAAGATAAGTTAACCCGTGTAGAAAACCAGTTTTACTCAAATGAGATTCTGACCAATAGTTCGAATCAGGTGACTAAAATGTCAAACTGATCAGATCAGAAGCTTGATGTTAATCTGATTTAGGTACAGAATATTCATGCAAATAACAAGTTGTGTGCAAGTATGTGTAAAGCAGATTAAAGGCACACAGATTTATAGTGGTTCGGACAACTTGTCCTATGTCCACTCTTCCCTATCAGCAGGGGCACCAACTTAACCAACTGGACTCAGTTTAATGTGTTAGTCCAACACAATACAACCAACAGATATTTAACGAGTTCACACTCAACAATTCTCAGAAATCTAATCTAGAAACCCTAGATAGAAATCTTGCTATAACAAACATAACCTAACAGTGTTTTGGTATAAGATTTGTTTTGTTCCAACTGGAATACTATCATATCTTCAAAGTAGCCAAGAGCTAGAGGATAAGTATTCTGCTAAGAACCGAGGGATGAAAACTTAAGAATAAATCTTGAAATTGTGTTCTTCGTGCGGAAATATTGAGAGCTTGAGCTTGTGTATAATTTCCGTAACCTTACTCTGAAGGTTTGATTCCTTATTTATAGGCACGAAATTGAACTAGCCGTTGGAGAGAAATTCGAATTTCGGTCTATTTTAGGTAGGCTTGCAGGCTTGATTTGATGTGCGCAGAAAGGTCATGCCGTCTTCGTGCAATATTGTCATTTCTAGCCGTTTGGCTTGATACGCCATATCCTGCAATCTTCAGAACCGAACATACTTGTCTCTTTCTAAGTGGCTAAACAAGTACACGTATTCGGCGTCTTAGAAAAGCTTTGACTTAAGTATGCTTCGAGTCTGATAAACATCGTATGCTTTAAGGATAAGAAGAAATACTTATCTTGGTTCTTTCTTGGCCTCTACTGATCTGTTATCCATCAGATCAATAGTCTTGAGTCATCTGATAAGATTGTCTTAGCTGCAACTTATCGACTCTGTTGATGTCTTCATAGAGTAGGTCTTCTGATGTGATTCAGGTCTTCCTTATGATCTTCTCTTCTGATCTTGATCCTGAACTTCACTTCTGATCTTCATATTTTGAGTTCCCCCTCAATATGTGACTTATTCTAAATCATCAGTTGTCTAACATGTTAAGCTGGTTTCCTATCTATTCATCAGTCGACTAACAGGTTCGACTGGTCCTATTACAACTGTTTTGAAACTTCCATCAAAACTCTAAATTTCCCAACAATTTCCCCCTTTTTGATGGAACCAAAACTTAATCAAAAGGGATGCTGAACATGAATAAAGCAGTATAAAAAAAGAGACAGTTCATCAGAAGACAATGAGAGTTTGTCTTAAGATCAGAGACATAGGATATTTTATTGATAGCGTGTGAGAGATACAAGTACAAAGTGAAATATACCTATCCTGATCTTACAAAATAAGTCTTCTGATTCAGTATCTCTCCTCCAAAGGAACTTCACAGAAGTTGAACAATCTTGTCTTTATCTGAGCAATCTTGTCTTCATCAGTGATGTCATCTTGTTCAAGGCATCTGTTAAGAGTGTCATTAAAAGCAATCTTGTCCAATTTGCCGTCCGGAGTCTTCTTGTAGTCCATCACCTCAATGTCTGGTGCGACCGGTGTGCTGCTCAGCATTTTCGCCTCTCTCATCAGCTCGGCAAAGAATTCTGGATGTTTGTTACTCAACCAGTCTCTGAACATATCATTCTTGTCAGTTTCAGTTGAGATGACCTGGTTGATGTAAGCTGAAATGTACCATTCTCCTTTGATTCTCTTCCAAGCTCCTTGCAGGTCTGGACGAGCTCGCACTATTAGATCAACATCAGCATCTAGAATTGGCTCAACATAATGCGATCCTTCTCCTTCTCCTGACACAAGGCCTTTATTCTTCTTCACCCGATAGGCTTTGTCAAGTTGTGCTGCTTCTTCCCTTCTTCGTTGCCTCTCAGTCTCTGCTTTCTTCAGCTCTTCTTCTTTTCTTTTATCTTGCAGAGCAGCTGGAGCTTTCTTTTTGGCAACCATGACTTTCTTTCCTTTCTTTCTTGCTGGCTCGTCTGATTCAGATGAAGATTCAATCAGCTCAGCTTTCTCCAACTCAGCAGCAGCTTGGGCATCTTTTCTTAGTCTCTTTTTGTCCAATGTAATCTGGATGCCCGCCACATAGTTTTCAACCTGGTTCAGCCTTCCCTGAATATCAGCATCCTTAACTTCTTCCCCCTTTTTGGCTCCTTCAAAAAGGCCCTTGAGTTCAGCACTTAGATTGGTAATCTTCGAAGACAAGTCTTGTTGAAGATTCTTAAGGGCTGGGGATTCAGCTTCAGCAGCAGGTTGAACTTGGGCAACAACAGTTATCATCGATTCTTCTGCTTTGTTTACCACATTGCTAACTCTGTCAAAAAGGCTATCAAGCTTATCTGCTGTAGAATTTGCCTTGTGCTGTGCAGCAGCCAGATCCTCATACAGCTTGGTCATTTTGACCATCTATTCGTTCATCATCAGCGTAAACTGTTGGGATCTAATCTGCTCGATCTCAACCATCTTTTGTGTCATCTCAAGTAATTTGTCAGCTGTTGTGTCCCTGACATCTTCTGCAATTCTGGCGCAGTGCTCTGAGACGCGCTCTCTCTCTGATCTGATGGCTTTCTCGATCTAAGCTGGTACAAAGAAGCTGACATCGTCTCTGAACATGTTGGCCATATTAGCCCTGAAGGATGTCCTGATGTGCTTCATCAGATTCTCCTCAAAATGTGGAGAGGTTTGGAGAATCTGTACCAGTTGACCCGCTGAAGAAGAAGGGCCCTCAACATCAGCTTCGCACGTTGGATTTTCTTCAGCAGTCAGATCGACTAACTCCTCGGCTGCTTGTGCCTCAGCTGATGGGGACTCTGCCGCTTCTCCCACAACTGCTTTATCGGCGACTGCCTCAACTTCTTCTGGTTCTTCAATGATAACCATTTCTTTAGCAGTTTTCTCCGTGTCAGCCATTTGTTCAAAAACTTCTTCCACCTCAATCGGCCTTCCAGCGTCAACCTCTTCTTCGAACCATTTCCTTTGCTGCATTGTTCTGCTGTACTTAACCATTTTGTGAGTGATCTCCCTGTGCAATGGAGTGTCTGACATTCCCAACTTACTGGTTATCAGCCCAGCCACTGCATCATCAGAGATCAGATCTGTGGCAATCTCCACCTCAGCTATCTTCCTCATCTCAAGTTCTTATTCCAGAAATGGGCGAATACCACCCTTCTGTTCAAACACGGTTCCAAAGTCTTCAAACTTTTTCAAGCGAATGTCTCGCCAGGCGAGAACATCAAGAACAACAGTCCGTGCTTCTGGCTTCAACTCCAATTCTGGATATTTTTCCGAAAGCAGTTTCTCCAGCCTCATGCGAATAATCATCTCTGTGAAAAAGATCGGAGCATGTGCAGATGCTGGTGAAGGTGCTGGTGCAACTTCAATTTCAGCTTCAGCTTCAGGAGAAGCTGGTCTGGAGAAAGGGATCATAGTCACCGGTTCTGGATCATCAATCGGAATTTGAGAAGATGAGATTGGCTGATCTGATGCAGCTGATGTGGTCTGCTGCTGTGTCTCAGAGTGGGAAAACATTGGTGCAGCAGTAGACCTCGATCCTTGACCTGTCCTCTTCTTGGGGAGTCTGCTGATGGGCATATTGTCCGCATCAGAATCAGATGATTCGTCCATTATCTGAAATCCCTTGGACATCCCTTTTCCAGCAACTGGAACACTCGCAGCTGGTTTTGTAATCTTGACTGATGGTTCCCTGATAGAGATCCCCTTTTTTGGTTTCCTGGCAGTAGCTTTCTTCTTCTGTCCCACTGCTCCTTTCTTCCTGACCTCCACAGCTGGTTTCACAGTTGCCTCTTCATCATCATCAGCAAGGCCAGAAATTGCCTTGTCTGATAGAAGCATTCTTTTGTGGGTCAGCACGTAGGGAATCATCTCGTCCTCACTCCATTCCCTATTCTTCATCATATCAATCAGAATTAATGTTACCTTAAGTAACATTGTGATCTTGGCAGCCAGAACGATCTTTCCACCTTTGGAGACAAACTTTGCTGACTCCTCCAGTAACATCCTTTTCAGAAACCCTAGCCAATTAATCCTTGCCCTGTCGATTATGGCATTCATTATTCTGGCCTTCTCTAGGGTTATGGCATCCAGGCTGTAAGAAATTCCAGCTATCACTTTCTGGACAATATCAAACAGCAATCGATATTTCCTCCTCAGCATACGTTTCTTGAAACCCTTGGTGTGATGTGAATCGGCAGGTCGAAGCAGGTTTCTTATTACATCATTTCCTTCAGCCGCCCTGTAGACATCCGACATAATCCCATCCTCCGGTGACGGCAAACGAAAGATTCAAAATAAGTCTGCATCGGTGATTTCCAGCCGTTCACCTTGGACCTCTGAGTACAACACACCGTTGTGGTCTCTTAAATTGTAAAGAAATTCAAGAGACCCATCCAGAATAATTGAATCGGCACTCACTGAACAATAGGTTTTGAGACTATTGTTCCATAGTAGCTTTAAAATTTCTAGGGATTCTGGATCCGTTGTCGTCTTGAAATCGACACACCTATCCTCAACAATGTCTTCGTCAAAATTCCTGAATATTGGATCTTCAGGTTCCGGGGAATATTGCGAAGAAGAATGTGCGGTGTCTGCAACATGTCTAACTTTGGGTGCCATTTCTGCAAATAAACACAAAATTCTCAATTTCTATCAAATATTCGCATAAAAACACAAATACAAATACAAAACCATATCAATAGAAAATAAGAGCATATCTAAGACCAAATTTAAATTACCAGTTAAATCTGGAAAAAGATGAGCAAGTAAATGTTTTGGAATTTGAAATTGTTGCAGATAGAAAATTTGAGAAATGTGAGTTTTGCGAAAATGATGGAGTAGGAGGGTTTTTGGAATTTTAAACGAGAGTGAAACCCAATCATTTTAAAAATCGGGAACCCAAAAAGACATCTAATCATAATCTACGGTTGAGATTAGGCGGTTTGTTAAAGTAGACATTGTGCGGCTTAGAAAAATTGTAGGCCGCAACTTTCGGATTTAAAAAATCGTGATAAATGCATTTAATACAAAATCCTCGCGTCCGCATTTAATGAAAGACAGAGTGACGTCACACGCATTAAGGAGATAAAAATAAACAAATAAGGAAAACATAAAACAGTAAAGGGATCAGAAAAGCGTATCTGATTGACTGATATTGTAATCAGCCAATTACCACAAATGTAGATTCTTATCCCTCTTTTATGATTTCCAATATGTTGAACCTAATGTATCTTCTAAACCTTAGTATTTTCCCACCGTTTGTCCTACTCAAATCAGTACTCTACTGATTTTTTCTGATCAGATGAACTTCCCCCTTCATTTGACCTTCCTTTCTTATCATTTCCCAATTGATCTCTTCTGATCAGATGAAGTTCTCTTTTCATCTGACCATCTGACCTGTTGTATTTGATCCAACTCTTCTGACTTGCTGATCTTACCGTGTAGCCTATACTTTAGCAAGTTTTCCCAACAATGTCCAACTTAGCTGATCAGATTTCTGTTGAATCAATATGATCATATCCGGGTCTTGGAATGTGCTCCCGCCAAAAGCTAATTCTCGGAAAGTCAAACGGTCGCCTCGATTTACCAAGTCGGCGAGATGTGATATACCTACAATGATGGTCTGTCACTTTATGACGTCAATTTCTTTGGGGAGGGGTCTACAAAAAAAAATTTATTAAAAAAAATTACATTTCCACCCCCGCTTATCCTCTATAAATAGAACTGAGTTTAGACAAACATTCATCAATTTTTGTTCTCAAGTTTGCACATGAGAAATTCCGGTGAGTCCTTGATTCCGGCAAGTCCTCCGCCAATAGGCTTCTTCTATTCCGGCAAGTCCTCGGGTTCTCAGTCCATCCCTATGCTTCCCTTGTTTTTGATCTCGTTTTCATCAGAAGATGACCAAAAGGTCGTTGTAAAGCTTCACTGCCACCCTAATTGCGGATTTGTCGCCTTTATCATGGAGGTGGCCGTCTATGCCTTGTGTTCCGATCGAGACGACGTGGTTAACATCAATGAGCAATTTCTGACATGTAATATGGATTTAGTATTGTATATGCGAACTTGATCAAGCCAAGTCGCCCTTTTACAATACCTTATGTTTTGCACCACATGTATGACATTCGTGTTCATTTAAAGTGAAAGGCTCATCGGTTCTAGGGTTTAGGGTTTAGGGTTTAGGATGTTTCTTTCGACCTCCAGGTCTATTGTAATGAAAAGTTTCGACCTCTGGGTCTTTATCAATGAAATGCTCTCTTAATTCCATTGTTGTGTTGACTTGATTTCATTACGCGATGTTTGTCTATTTCCCCCTTAATCTATTATCCTATTAATCTAATGTGCCTAACTTACTTTTCTGATCAGTTGAGTTTCCTTACTCAACTGATTCTATCAGATCAGTCTCTTAACCAACTGGTTTTTGAGATCAGACCACCAAAATACTCTGGGGCTGCATCTCCTAAATCCAGTAGACCTAGCTCGTTGCATAATTCTCTAAATCTGACTTCAGCTAGAGGCTTGGTTAAGATGTCAGCTCTTTGCTTATCAGTATGAATCTTTTCCATTCTGATGTTTTTCTTTTCTGCATGGTCTCTTATGAAGTGATGTTTGATGTCTACGTGCTTGCATCTTGTATGCAGAACGGGGTTCTGCGTGATAGCAATTGCACTATTACTGTCACAGAAGATATGTACATTGGTAGCAGTTATGTTGTAATCCCTCAGCTGCTGACAAAGCCAGGGCAGTTGGGAGCAACAGCTACCTGCAGCCATATATTCTGCTTCAGTAGTAGATGTGGCAACAGACGTTTGCTTCTTAGAGAACCACGAGATCAGCTTACTTCCCAAGAACTGACACGTACCTGAGGTTGACTTTCCGTCTATTCTGCAACCTCCATAATCAGAATCAGAGTACCCACTAAGCTCTAGATTATCATCTGCTGGATACCATAAACCTAAGTTTACAGTACCCTTCAGATACTTAAGAATCTGCTTAGCTGCTTCAAGATGGCTTTGTTTGGGATTTGCCTGAAATCTGGCACATACACCTACACAAGAGTTACCCCACAAGAGTATGGGATTGTTGGGATTATACTGAAAAGTATGCTTTTTACTTTGTATAATCGAAACTGGATTTTCAGACTTATTTACTGAAATAAATTATTTATCACTGATGCTTTAAATATGATTGAATGTTACATATATTTACTGCATAACTGTTCAATAATTCGTATGTGTTACATTGTAGTTAATTTAGTGATACCATATCACAGAAGATTAAATTAACAGTCCCTTGTAACTAAAAGTACGCCATTCACGACCTAGATGGAAATGAACAACCCATCGCGAAAGGTTGAGGTGTAAAGCTCAGATTGGTTTGTCTTGACCAAGAGATTACACTAGTACATGATCGATGTAATTGAATAGGACCTAGGGGGAGGATAAATTCTTCAGAACTGACAAGGAAGAATTAGACCTCAGTGGTTCGTTGTTTCTTAATCTTCGTCCCTTAAATAGGATCACGTGGGATTGGTAACTATTGCTTTGACTTATCATGGGTAGCGAATCAAAGAGATTCAATACTTTTTATCTTGGGCAATATTATTAGTCACATGTGATTGCTAAGATTTAATCTGAAGAAAGAATCGGGTGCAAAACGCTTGTTTGATTTGCCCCTTGGGAGGTTCATAAGCTTTATCATACCAAATCTTGCAAGTGGAATTAGTTTCCGGTATGGATAATAATGTTGAACTATTCCTTGACCAAGGATAAAAGATATTAATTAATGGAAAGCTATTTCAATGGCTTGAATTAATTAATGGGCTAGATAATCTTAAACACGGGAAATAATGACCGGGAGCCATATTGACTGTAATATGGGTTAAGATGGATAGTGCAATATTAATTATGTAGTGGGATTAATTAACATTTATGGGCTTGAATTATATTGTGGCTCAATATTAGATATTCAAGGTCCATTAGAAGGTCCAATCTTAATTCTCCTAAAGGCCCCCTGAGTAGCCCAACAAATAGTCAAATAACTGAAAAAGGTGATTAAAATAAAATAAATATTGTTGCTTATTTTTCCTCTAAATTTTCGAAAATTATGAATAAGTTGGGAGAAAGATTTTCTGTGAATTTTGTTATGGAATGAAGATATGTATTCTTGGAATACAAGATTATCTCATTAAATTCAAGAAATCTCCCACTTGGTTATTTCATAAGAGAATTTCGAAATTTTGAAATATAGTGGACAAGAAAGATTTTCTTGATTTTCTTGAAAAGATATTATGGAAGATATGTATTTCTTGAAATACAAGAATATCTCATAAATTCAAGAAGATCCAAATCTTGGATTCTTGCATCATTAATTTTCGAAAAATCCATAATTAGAGGAGGTGGGATTTTTGTGGAATATTTTAATTATGGGAAAAAGAATATAGGAGATATATTCAAGATTTCTTGGTGATCAAGAAAAGTTTTTTCCCACATTGGTTTTCTACTGAAAAAATCGACCACCTCTCTCCTATAAATAGTGGATGATTCTTTCATTCCCAAGTACAATTCCATATGCTGGAAAAATTAGCAAATCCACATAACTGGTGCAACAAAGTTTATTTTTTCCTTTTGTTAATTGTTCGACAAGTGTCCTTCCACCGGATAGTTGAGCAAGGGCTAAGGGAATACTTGGGAAGTCCTTTTGTTTAGTCCGTCCAACCGAAGTCACTGCCATCCCGAGAGGTACGTTCACGTAAACCCGTAGATTCCGCTTGCATAGGTTTTACGTGGCTTATTATATGCATGATATGTTGTTGCAATTATTATTTGAATTAATATAGGATTAATTCATGCTAGTAATAATTAAAGAATTAAATTTGTATTTAAATATTCACCCCGAATAGATCTGTGCAACTCATTCCCCAACAATTGGTATCAGAGCCACGGTTTCGGGCTCTGAATTTTTTAAATTGTAATTTAATTCGTGAACATTAAATTTGAAATTGGATAGTAGAACTGTTAGATCTGTTTTGCAGGTATCCAATTGTCATGGATTTTAATGTGTTTATTTATGCATGCATATAAATTGTGGTTTTAATTCGATTCGTTTGGATTTGTTTTGCCTCGTGAGAAAATCCACGAGTAGACTAGATTTGTTTGATTTGATCAATGTAATAGACTAGTCTAGATCTAGGTTTATTTATTTTTGTAAATAAATTATGTAGGATCGGGAACGAAGAGATGAAGAATTAAAGGATAAAATCGAGAAAGGGCATGGCGGCGCCGCTACCGGGGCACGCAAGCGCAGGGCAAGCAAGGCGGGTTTGGCCGAAAGGCGAGCCGAGAGAAATAAAAATAAGACGATAATCTTGTCTTGTCGGCGACGCGGGTGAAGCAGACGCCGCGATCGGGCTAAGCGGACGGCGGTAAGGGGACACGGCGCTGTGAGGACGCTGGTCATGAGGAGGTCGCGGAGTCGAGGTGAGAGGCGGACGATGCGATGCCGCCGCCGAGAGTACCGACGGCAGCCGAGGCACTACGGGTGGCAGCATCGCCGGGCGAGCTTAGAAATTGGGGTCTAAACCGGCCGGCGATCGGATCTGGCGTGCATCCATTGGCCGCGAAGGCTATGGCGTGGCATTTTTCGAGGGCAAGTATTTTTTGAGACTAAACGAGTGGGAGAAATTCAAGACGTGTTTCTTCAAGATCAAGCCAAGAGAAATCAAACCATGACAATTGGATAATTTGTGCCCATTATTTTATTTTTCTGTTTTGCTTGATTTATTTGTGTTATATTATGCTTTATTTAATTTGTTTAAATGTGTTTGCATGAGAGTTGACAAATGGAAAAATCTCACCTTCAAAAATTACTAAGTATGTTTAAATAATTAATTGACAATTTTATTCCGGATAATAAAATTGAATTAATTTTGACCTCCATGATTTATTTATTTGTGAATTCTTTTGGAGAAATTCCCCCAACGGGACGGTCAAAAGATAGCTTTCACATGAATGAATTCCAAACGGATGATTGTGGGTTATTACTAGTAATGCATTTATGACCCTCCCAACGAGGCTCGATCAAAGTTTAAATAATAATCTCAGATTTAATCATGGTTATTACTTAGGTATAAAATTGATATGCATACACTTCCCAAGTCCTGTCAATTTTATATTGGTCAAGTAGAGCCAACTATTAATCTGGATATTAAAGGTTTTAAATCGTTCTTGTTTGTAACTCGCTTGAATGTGTTTAAATAAGGACCCACCCAACGTGGCTTATTTAAACTGTTTTGAGATGTTGGCTGATGCATGTTCATATTTTTTTTTGAGATTTTAATATGATGCATGTGATCGAACTTTGTGATATATTTGTGCTTATGCATGTTATTATTTATTTCAGTTCATCATGTCGTAACCTTTTAATCCACTGTTATATACACTCAAAGAACACCAATTAACTGGAGAAAACTATAATATTTGGAAACAAAATATGAGCTTTGTCCTACCTGCACAAAAACATTATTGGATTCTTGATGTACCCAAGCCACGTAAGCCTACTGATGAATCATCTGATGCGGCAAGACATGAGTATAATATTTGGGAGCAGGCCAATGAACCCATGAAATGTGTAATCTTGACTTCACTGTCTGATGATTTGAAACACATTCATGAAGGTGTTGAGTCCGCTGCGGAAATTATGCAAAGTCTTGAAGAAATGTTTTTAACAAAAGACCGCATGATCGATCAGTTTAAAAATGACGATGTGGCTAGGCTAAAAATGGCTGAGGGAACACCTGTAAGGGAGCATGTTCTCAGAGTCAAACACCATTTTCTAAAACTGGTTTATCTCGGAACTAAGTATTGTGATGAGGCCCAAATCGAATTTACATTTGCTTACTCTCGCCAAGGAGCTTCGATGGATTTTACTGTGGTTTTGTGATGAGTGATCACATGTTTACTATGGATAATCTACAAGAAGCCTTGGAAATAGTAGAGAAGCATTTAGGAAAGAAAGATGAAGCATTGGTGACCAAAAGTCTTTTCTCGAGATCTAGGCTAGTGGAAGGCAAGTCTCAAGAAAAGGAAAGTGGTCAGAACCAAAGCAAACTCATCACTAAGAAAAGTGAGAAAAAGACGGTTAGCTGGTTGGGTGTCAAGAAAGGACCAAAAGGAATATGTTTTAATTGCGGGGAGAAAGGACGTTGGAGGTCAGCCTGTTCCAATCCCAAAAGGAAAGGAAAGAAAGGTAATCCTCACTCACTAGTTGTTGAAACTTGTTTAGCGGCATATGCCTCCCATTTATGGGTGGTGGATCTGAGGATCCATCGATCATGTTTGTTTCACATTCTGAGGGGTTCAAACGGGACCGACAACTAAGTGGAAGTGAGATCCTCATCACATTGGGCGATCTTACGAGAGTGGCGGTGAAGCGATGGGAGAAGTGCACTGTCTTTTGAAGACAGAGTTTTAATTTTAAGAGATGTTCTGTACGTTCCGAGTTTTAGAAAGAATTTGATTTCAGTTTCTAAACTTTTTCATGATGGATATTCGGTTACTTTTAATAAAGTTGTTACCATTTCTCCTTTTGATAAATTTATCTGTCATGGAACGTTGGCGAATAATCTCTATACAATTAACTGTGCACACCACTCACGAAATGCATCCTATAACACATCAACTGTTTCTGAGAAAAGAAAATGTTCATCAGACGTGAACGAGACACTTCTTTGGCATCTAAGATTAGGTCATATAAATCCAAAGAGGATCCAAAGGTTGGTGAAAGACGGTTCTCTGGAGCTTCTCCAAGTTGAACTGTTTCCAACCTGCGAATCATGTTTGGAGGGTAAAATGACCAAGAGGGCATTTGGAGCCAAGGGGAATAGGGCCAAAGAAGTGTTAGAGATCGTTCACACAGATGTATGTGGTCCAATGTCAACCAAAGCAAGAGGAGGTTATGAGTATTTTGTCACCTTTATTGATGATTACTCAAGAATGCGGTTACATTTTCCTTATGAAGCATAAATCTGAGACCTTTGAGAAATTCAAAGAATTTAAGGCTCAAGCAGAGAATCATATGGAAAAACGTATCAAGTCTCTATGATCGATCGTGGAGGCGAATACCTCAGCGATGAGTTTTTGAAACTACTTATCTGATGAAGGGATTGTATCCCAGCTCACTGCACCCGGAACCCCTCAACAAAACGGGGTTGCAGAGTTTAAGAAACAAAACTCTTTTGGAAATGGTTAGATCAATGATGAGTTATGCGGATCTTCCCAAGTCATTCTGGGGGTCATGCCTTGGAAACACCGGCTTACATTCGAACTTGGTGCCATCCAAATCGGTTCCCAAAACTCCCAAAGAATTGTGGAGCGGGCGCAAGCCTAGTATGAGACACATGAGAATTTGGGGGTGTCCGGCCTACGTGTTGGACAAGGAAGCCGGTAAATTGGATCCTCGATCAGAATTAAGGTTGTTTGTAGGATACCCCGAGGGAACAAAAGGGTGTATGTTCTATGGTCCTGAAGATCAAAAGGTGGTCATAAGCACCCACTTTAGATTTTTGGAAGAAGACTATATGAACCAAAGAAAACCCGTAGTGAGATTACCTTAAATGAGCTTAGAGGGTAAACCTTAGTGCCAATCGTATTTAGATGATATACCAAACGATCGTTTTCCACAACCGAGCCTCGTCAGTAGTGGGAGGGTTGTTAGACAGCCCAAGAGATTCATGGGAATAGGAGAGTCCTCGGACTTGATTCCGGACAAGATTTAATCGGACCCATGGACATATGACGAGGCACTCCAAGATAAGGATCAGATTCTTGGCAAACAAAGAATGAAAGCCGAAATGGGTTCTATGTTTCATAATAGAGTGTGGGAGCTAGTCGAACCACTTAATGGGGTCAAACCCATTGGATGCAAGTGGGTATATAAGAGGAAAAGAGGACCGGACGGGAAGGTTGAAACCTTTAAAGCAAGACTAGTGGCGAAAGGTTATACTCGAGAAAGAAGGATCGATTATGAGGAAACTTTTTTTCGCCCAGTAGCCATCCTTAAGTCCATCCGTATTCTCTTATCGATTGCTGCACATTTCGACTTTGAAATCTGGCAAATGGATGTCAAGACAGCTTTCCTTAATGGAAGTCTTGATGAAGAGATCTATATGCAACAACCCCAAGGTTTCATTGAAAAACAGGCCAAGAACATCTTGTTTGTAAGCTCAAGAAGTCCATTTACGGACTCAAACAGCATCCGAGCTTGGAACCAATGTTTTGATCATGTTATAAAGTCTTATGGGTTTGATCAAAAACGAGTTTGAAAGTTGGGTGTATAAAAAGCGTGTCGGAATCGCTGCATTGGTATTCTTAGTACTATCGAGAGACGACATTCGATCATCGAGAACGATGTGAAGGTGTTATCGACGTAAGGGCATGGCTTTCAAAAACAGGTTTGATATGAAGGACTTAGGGGAAGCCGGACACATCCTTGGGATCAAGATCACTTTCGAGATCGCAAGAAAATGATGATAGGCTTATCGCAAGCTTCATACATAGACACTGTCTTGAAACGCTTCAGCATGCAAGATTCCAAGAAAGGATTCGTACCTTTCAGGCATGGAATCCATCTATCCAAGAAAATGTCCCCTAAGACGCAAAGAGGAGATAGATGACATGAAAGGCATTCCTTATGCTTGGTTGCGTCGGAAGCCTTATGTATGCAATGTCGTATACGAGACCGGATATTTTCTTTTGCCGTAGGCATGGTGGCAAGATATCAAAGTAACCGGGGAAAGAACATTGACTGACGATTAAAAACATTCTCAAGTATCGAAAAGAACTCGGGATAGAATGTTGGTTTATCATCCGTAGTCAATTCCATCCGGTTACCGGACTCGGATTTCCAATCGGGCGTAGACTCGAAAAATCTACCTCCCAGTAGTGTGTTTTGCATGGGGAAGGAGCCGTGACATGGAGAAGCGTCAAGCAGAAATGCATCGCAGATTCTACCATGGAAGCCGAATATGTAGCTGCTAGCGAGGCAGCGAAAGAAGTGGTTTGGCTCAAGCACTTCCTAGTGGACTTAGATGTGGTTCCGAATTTGCCCAAAGAGAATCTTTGTTTATTTTTGACAATCTTGAGCGATTTGCAAATTCAAGGGAACCAAGAGCCCACAAAGCCAGCAAACACATAGAAAGGAAATACCATCTTATACGAGATATCGTTAAGAGAGGAGATATAGATGTGGCAAAGATAGCGTCTGAGGACAACCTAGCATATCCATTCACAAAGAGTCTGCCTCTGAATACATTCGAGAGACATGTGGAAGGAATGGGTGTCAAGACCATTGCCAATCTGCTTTAAGTATAAGTGGGAGAAATTATTAGGTTCGTGTAGGTGACATTAGATGTCACGGACTACGTGAGACATGTTGTAGTATACTTAAAGCAGACTTTGAGTATAAGTGGGAGATTGTTGGGATTATACTGAAAAGTATGCTTTTTACTTTGTATAATCGAAACTGAATTTTCGGACTTATTTTTTGAAATAAATTGTCTATCATCGATGCTTTAAATATGATTGAATGTTACATATATTTATCGTGATAATCTGTTCAATAATTAAAGACGTGTTACATTGTAGTTAATTTAGTGATACCAGATCACAAAAGATTAAATTAACAGTCCCTTGTAACTAAAAGTACGCCATTCACGACCTAGATGGAAATGAACAACCCATCGCGAAAGGTTGAGGTGTAAAGCTCAGATTGGTTTGTCTTGACCAAGAGATTACACTAGTGCATGATCGATGTAATTGAATAGGACCCTGAGGAGGATAAATTCTTGAGAACTAAACAAGGAAGAATTAGACCTCAG
Organism: Stenogyne calaminthoides; assembly: GCA_037126765.1. Classification (NCBI taxonomy): domain Eukaryota; kingdom Viridiplantae; phylum Streptophyta; class Magnoliopsida; order Lamiales; family Lamiaceae; genus Stenogyne; species Stenogyne calaminthoides. Next base: position 9,089,349 of record JBBCBC010000015.1, read on the forward strand.
TGGTTCGTTGTTTTTAATCTTCGTCCCCTTAAATAGGATCACGTGGGATTGGTAACTATTGCTTTGACTTATCATGGGTAGCGAATCAAAGAGATTCAATACTTTTTATCTTGGGCAATATTATTAGTCACATGTGATTGCTAAGATTTAATATGAAGAATCGTGTGCAAGTACGCTTGTTCGATTTGCCCCCTTGGGAGGTTCATAAGCTTTATCATACCAAATCTTGCAAGTGGAATTAGTTTCCCAGTATGGATAATAATGTTGAACCGTTCCTTGACCAAGGATAAAAGATATTAATTAATGGAAAGCTATTTCAGTGGCTTGAATTAATTAATGGGCTAGATAATCTTAAACACGGGAAATAATGACCGGGAGCCATATTGACTGTAATATGGGTTAAGATGGATAGTGCAATATTAATTATGTAGTGGGATTAATTAATATTTATGGGCTTGAATTATATTGTGGCTCAATATTAAATATTCAAGGTCCATTAGAAGGTCCAATCTTAATTCTCCTAAAGGCCTCCTGAGTAGCCCAACAAATAGTCCAATAACTGAAAAATGTGATTAAAATAAAATAAATATTGTTGCTTATTTTTCCTCTAAATTTTCGAAAATTATGAATAAGTTGGGAGAAAGATTTTCTTTGAATTTTGTTATGGAATGAAGATATGTATTCTTGGAATACAAGATTATCTCATTAAATTCAAGAAATCTCCCACTTGGTTATTTCATAAGAGAATTTCGAAATTTTGAAATATAGTGGACAAGAAAGATTTTCTTGATTTTCTTGAAAAGATATTATGGAAGATATGTATTTCTTGAAATACAAGAATATCTCATAAATTCAAGAAGATCCAAATCTTGGATTCTTGCATCATTAATTTTTGAAAAATCCATAATTAGAGGAGGTGGGATTTTTGTGGAATATTTTAATTATGGGAAAAAGAATATAGGAGATATATTCAAGATTTCTTGGTGATCAAGAAAAGTCTTTTCCCACATTGGTTTTCTACTGAAAAAATCGACCACCCTCTCTCCTATAAGTAGGAGATGATTCTTTCATTCCCAAGTACAATTCCATATGCTGGAAAAATTAGCAAATCCACATAACTAGTGCAACAAAGTTTATTTTTTCCTTTTGTTAATTGTTCGACAAGTGTCCTTACACCAGATAGTTGAGCAAGAGCTAAGGGAATACTTGGGAAGTCCTTTTGGTTAGTCCGTCCAACCGAATTCACTGTCATCCCGAGAGTTACGTTCACGTAAACCCGTAGATTCCACTTGCGTAGGTTTTACGTGGCTTATTATATGCATGATATGTTGTTGCAATTATTATTTGAATTAATATAGGATTAATTCATGCAAGTAATAATTAAAGAATTAAATTTGTATTTAAATATTCACCCCGAATAGATCTGTGCAACTCATTCCCCAACAGGGATCACTGTAGCAAGGGTAAGTATTTAGACCAAGTAGTATCGAACCCAAAGGAAGTTTCGTATGCGTGTAAATCCCTGGAAATCTATGCTTTGTAACTAATATGGGTGCAATTTGATAGTTCTATTTCACTACTATTGAATTAAAAGAAAATCAGCAAATGACAAATATTGGTGCAGCCATTCTTCTCTGGAAAGCTCGATTCCTTCTTGTTATAGCTTCGTGGTCTAAATTCGTCAAGTTCGTTTCTCCTTTTGAGCGTGTTCTCATAAACTTGAAAACTCAAAAAGAAATTTCGCAACTAGACAAGAATATAGTAAAAAGAAAAAAAACACCCATTACTAGCTACTAATCTATTTCTAGTTTTTACACAAAGCTTTGGCGCCATTGACTTTGTCGTAAAAATGCTATATTTCTTAATAGTTCTATTTCACTACTATTTGAAGTAGTATCGAACCCAAAGGAAAAATCCCGAAAATGCTTTGTAACTAATATGGGTGCAATTTGATAGTTCTATTTCACTACTATTGAATTAACAGAAAATCAGCAAATGACAAAGATTACTCTAACTTCATATGAAGTGCAAATATTGGAGAATATTGATTTGGATAGGAATCCCTACGTATACTATTGGAATTGGTTTGGCGACGGGGACTATCAAGGTGTACAAAAGAGTAATCCTAAGTGTACTGAAACTAGGCAATCAACTTCCCTAATCCCGCACTAAATCAGGTACAGCAAAAGCTCAATTTTTATTCCTGACTACTCAACTAATACCCTCTTTACCTCACATACCAAATAACCAAGTTATTAAGATTGTGCTTAATTACTATTGCCCTTATTCAAATTGGGTGATGCGGTCGTCCTCCCTAAATGAACCGGTATATTACCAACCCCTTCACAAACCCTCTCCTCAAGCCTATTTGTTGGAAAAGAGTGATTCGGTCGTCCTCTCTTTAACAACTTTGGTACTCAATTCAATGGTTTTTATTGGATTAGTTATTCAAATTAGCAAATTAAGAAAATTATCTAATTTACTCCTCGAATCATCCTAATCGCCTCACCAATTCACTATTTCTACGAGATCATCCTATCCAAAGCAATCAAAGGTTTAGCCTACCAACATGATATTCAACTCACAAACAATCAAGTATTCAATAGAAATCATCATGCACGAATACGTAAAACAAATCAACAATGGATAATCAATTGAATTAAAGTATCAAAAAAGTATTGGATAGGAAATTTAAATAAACCCTAAAGTTGTTCTTCAAAAGTAAAACTGAGAATTTAGACAAATCAAAATCAGGAAATGTAGAATGTAAACCAGTAAAGTTGTGAATCGAATCGTGTTTCTCGTGGATGAATTCCTCTCTTTCTTCCCTGAACCCTAGAATGCTTTTCTCCTCTTTTTTCGATCTCATCTCTGTTTTATTCCCTTCCCAGTTCCTGTCTCCCTTTTTCTTATTTTTCCTGTCTGGCTTTATATACGCCGCCTATCAGACCGCTCGATCATAGCACCTGGTCGAGCATTTCTGCTCGATCTAACCTGGTTGAGCGCCTCTTTATCGCTGGACTCATTTTTGCTCGAGCACCTTCCTTGGTCAAGCGGTTTCGCTCGACCACACCTGATCGAGCGCCTCCTCCTGCCTATTTTTCTGCCAGCTTGACCGCATCGGTCGAGCTCCAGGTGCTCGACCTCATTCTTTTATCACCTTTCTTCACTCCAACTAATGCTTTTCAGTATTTCTTTCATATCTTTTCAACCGGGAGTCCGATTCATGCACCGCGAAGTCTCACGAGCTCCATTTTCAGCCCTCTTTCCTGTTATACAAACCAAAGAAGCAAATTAGTGATTTTATACAGATTATGCTCAATCACCACAAGAATATCACTAAAAACACTCAAAACATGGCCAAAACTCGCTCGTAACTCACTCAATTTCACCTCTAATCAACTCCCCCAAACTTACAATGTTGCTTGTCCCCAAGCAATGAAATTATAAATTGAGTGAAATTGACAAAACAAATCGAGATACCAAATCATGCATGCAATTGCTTTCAACTTTCAATGATCGGTCACCCAAACACAAACTCATCCTCTTTTCTCCTACTCATGGACAATCAACATAACTCACCAAATCAAGCACGGATGTGCTCTCGACGGTGTGTTTCACTCCCTCACAAGTGTTTTCTCAATAAGTAGGGACACTCAAACAATCAATCACACAAATCAGTGACCATATGCTTGTACATACTCTCAACATCGATCACGTTCAATGTATTCGTACCGGATCAACAAGGACTTTCACTAGGTTGTAACGGAAGGGTCTTTGGACAGGTGGAATAAGTATATGGGAAACTGACTCAATGAGCAGAGAATAAGAAACTCGTAGTCAAATTATTTCAATATAAGGGATGAAAGTGCTGTTACCAAATGCAATGTTATTTGCATCTTTTTTTCTTTTCAATTCTCCCTCCCCCAAACTAAAACACAAACACATCAACCTTTCCTTTCTTTTTTCCTTTTTTTTTCCGAGCAAGAATGTATCTTTTCTGTTGCTCAACCCACTCTTATTTCTTTCCCATCCTTCCATAAGCTTCCCATTAAGTTGTTCATGAATACACTCAACCCATCAATTGTTTACATCAACCAATTTCACCCCCCATTTAAGACCTTTCATATTCTCCACTAAATTTTGGACAAAAGAGTTTTAAAACGGATATGGCTTAAATCTGCTAACAAACGATTATGCCTCAGGCTCAAACGGGCTAGCAAGGGAAAAATGTCATTTTGTTGGGAAATTTGGGCTAAAGTGACTTACAAATCGAAACATGGCCTATGATCACTTCCGGCATGCAATACAAGACACAATCAAGAAGAGAGAATATCCACAAGTTCTAGCACCTCAAGGTGATGATTCACACACAATGAATGAGACGAATATGATGAATTTCAATATCTTTAAAGACTCAAATCTCACGGTTATTCACATCCATTCCTAGACCTAGCAACTTATGCCTCATGCCACACAAATATTCAAAAAGAAAATCGCAAGTGCACGACTTCCCTTTCAAATCCACCTTACTCACAACCACACACATTCTCAAGCACTCTATCATTCCACAATTACTCAACCCAGCATTCACACTCAACGTAGAGCAACATATAAGCAAGTAGAACATCAATCATCAATGAAATTAAGCAAATTCACACCCACTTTCATGAATACCACGAGATAGCCAGTTTAAGTACATGCCCCAAATAGAAGAAATGAAAGAGAAAAGAAAAAGGCAAGAGTTAGAAATTGAGGAGTTCCCCATCTACTGTCATTGCTCTGGAGGTGGTGGAGGGCGATACATCGGGTGATCCTCTCCTCTTACCACCTGGGGTTTAAAAATGTACCTGCACTTAACATCCTCAAATACCCGAGATCAAAACACCACAATAAAACACAAAATAACTGAAATTACACCAAAACCAAATGGGTTGCCTCCCATTCAGCGCTATTTTTAAGGTCCTATTGCTTGACCGAACTTACTTGCTTTCATGAAGCGAAAACCATGTTACCTCCTTTGTCTTCATAGGACCAACCGATACCCGATTTGTGCTTACGTAGCACTTTGAGAAGTCTATCTAATTGATCATGAGATAAAGAAGAAGAAACAATAACAGGGTACCTTTCATTATCTTCCAAGTATGCGTACATAAGGTGGTCCGGTAATGGCTTCAATTCCTTTTTAGCTTCCAATGGTGGGGCTTTGTCGAACATCGCCTCAAAAGGCTTCTCCTCCAAGTGCAATTCTTTTTCTTCCCCCACTTGCGTCACCTCCCTCTGCTTCAATTCTTCACTATTGAGTGTGTCATCAGCGCAAAGATCGATCATATCAACAAAATGACAACTCTCATCCCCCATTGGATATTTCATTGCCTCATAAAGAGCGATTTTTATCTCTTGATCATCCACCTTCACCGTCATTTTTCCATTCGCCACATCTAAGACCATCCCAGTAGAAGCCAAGAAAGGTCTTCCCAAGATTAAGGGCACATGCTCATCCTCCTCCATTTCAAGGACTACAAAGTCAGCTGGAAAGACATGACCATCCACTTTCACGAGAACATCTTCCACTACGCCTTGAGGTCGAATGATAGACCTATCGGCTAGTTGAAGAGTCATCATAGTCGGTTCCAGTTCTCCACAGTTCAGCTTCTTGAATAATGATAAGGGCATAAGGTTGATACTAGCCCCCAAATCACACAAAGCTCCCTTCTTGATTCCATTCCCAATGTCACAAAGAATAGTGAAGCTGCCCGGATCTTTCAACTTTGGAGGAAGTGCCTTGTGCACCATTGCACTCACTTCGTGGTTCAACTGAACGAGCTCAGGTTCATCAACTCTCCTCCTTTTAGCAATTAGATCTTTCAAGAACTTTACATAATTCGGCATCTGCTCTAATGCATCATAAAAAGGTATGTTTATGTGCATTTTCTTGAATACCTCCAAAAACTTAGCAAACTTCTCGTTTAACTTCTTCTTCATAAACTTTTGAGGATAAGGAACAGGAACCACAGATTTAGGCACCCCCCATTCATCCCGTTCAGTTTCTTTCACCTTGAGCCTTTTTTCTCTCGAAGTCTTCCACTTTGGTACCCTTTCTTCATCAACACACCCTTCTTCCCCTTTTTATAGCTTTCCACTATCTACCTCTTCCACTGGTTCATCATCTTCCACCTCTTTTCCCTCACTATCTTCCTCAACTTGCCTATGATTTTCCTCTACCTCAGCCGGTAATGGAGGTCCATCATACTTCCTCCCACTTCTAAGCTCAATAGCTTTGCAATGTTCCTTCGGATTCACCTCGGGCACAGATGGGAATTTGCCCGTCTCTCTACCTATTGACTTCGCTATCTGTCTCATCTGATATTCAAGCGCATTAAATCGCCTGTTGTTTTCTTGCTGCATCCTCTGGAAATCTTGCTCTCTCCTCTCGTTCTTCTTATTCGTCTCTTTCTGATCAAATTCAAGAGAAGATAATCTTTTTTTCACCTCCTCACCTTGTTGCACAATAAGTTGCAACATCTCAGCAACTGATGTTCTGCCTTCTCCACCAGGAGGTTTTGAACCCGGATCAACACCTGGTGGAACAGTGATTCCAGCCTTTGGATTTCCATAGGAAAAATTCTCGTTCTTTCTCCACTGATTCGGATAAGATGTAGAACCCCCTTGATAGTTTGAATTGTTTCGCCATTGATCTGTGAAGGTGGTGGACCCTGAGACATAAAAGGTTGACCAGAGGTAGGTCGCCCTTGCTGATAATTCCCTGTTGGTACCCCTGCTGGTTATAATTCGGCCTCCCCATATAGTTGGCCTCTTCCTGCTGAAATACCGACTGGTCCATAAACTCATTCGCCTCGTTGCTTCCTCCCCCAAACTGTTGGCTAACTTGAATATTGCTGATTTTATCCATCATAGCCATCAACAGATTCTGAGTTCCAATGCTGTCTTCCATCTGATTCACACTCTAACGTGATTGATCAGCATTCCATTCCCCAGCATTTTTAACTCCTTCCACAATTTCTCTACACTCCCGAGCACTCTTATTCAGAAAACCACCACCTGCACAAGCATCGAGGTACTTTTACTCATTGTAATGGATTCCACAGTAAAAGTAGGCCACTGTATCTTGGTCACTGAACCCATGTTGCGGACACTCAATCAACAAGTTACAGTATCGCTCCTATGCTTGACTGAGACCCTCATTCGTTTTTTGACGGAATGTAGATATCTCAGTTCTTGTCTTCATTGTTCTGGATGGAGGATAAAAACGCTCCAAAAATGCTCGCTCCATTTGAGCCCAAGTGGTGATACTTCCTCGTGGAATTGTGTTATCGAATCAATCCTTAGCTATCCCGGTCAGTGAGAACGGAAACAACCTGAGCTTCTTTGCATCCTCCGACATCCCGTTGTAGTCAAATGTCGAAGCAATCATTAAGAAATTCTAGAGATGAGTGTTTGGATTATCTCTCCCAACCTCTCCTCGGAATTGAGAATCAAGGAGCATCTTAAGGATCCCCGGAGAAATTGAGAAGTTGTTAGTTTCCACCCTTGGCAAAGCCACTCCATCATAATGTCTTTGAGGCTGAGCCTCAAACATCCCTCGGATAGCCATCTCAGGATTCCCTCCCTAGGGTGGTTTTGTTGGTTTTGGTAAAGAGGGTTGTAGTGTGGGTTATAGTTCGGGTTTGGGTGGTAGTTTTGGTTCGGCTGATTTTGGTAAGGTGGATTTTGGTAAGGTTGGTTGTTGTATGGTTGGTTAAGGTTTTGGAAGTTTGGATTTTGGTTAGGGAATTGGTTTTGCTGGTTTGGTTGGTTGGGATACTGCGGTTGGTTTTGGGGGTATGGTTGGTTTGGCTGATGGTTCGGGTTATTAATCCCTTCTGGGTGCAACTGATTCTCTCTGTTCCCTCCATTTCCATCAACATTCAACCCTTCGTTGCCTACCACAGCCATTCTTCTCTGGAAAGCTTGATTCCTTCTTGTTATAGCTTCAGGGTCTAACTCAGTTCGATCAACGCTCGTTTCTCCTTTTGAGTGTGTTCTCATAAACCTGAAAACTCAAGCAAAGAAATCAACTGCAACTAGCACAAGAATATAGTAAAAATAGAAAAGAAAACACCCACTACTAGCTACTAATCTATTTCCAAGTTTTACACAAAGCGCATACGTCACATCCCCGGCAACGGCGCCATTGACTTTGTCGTAAAATGCTATATTCTTAACTAGCAGTTACCCCACAAGAGTATGGGATCACTGTAGCAAGGGTAAGTATTTAGACCAAGTAGTATCGAACCCAAAGGAAGTTTCGTATGCATGTAAATCCCTAGAAATCTATGCTTTGTAACTAATATGGGTGCAATTTGATAGTTCTATTTCACTACTATTGAATTAGCAGAAAATCAGCAAATGACAAAGATTACTCTAACTTCAGATGAAGTGCAAATATTGGAGAATATTGCTTTGGATAGGAATCCCTACGTATACTATTGGAATTGGTTTGACGACGAGGACTATCGTGGTGTACAAAAGAGTAATCCTAAGTGTACTGAAACTAGGCAATCAACTTCCCTAATCCCGCACTAAATCAGGTACAACAAAAGCTCGGTTTTTATTCCCGACTACTCAACTAATACCCTCTTTCACATACCAAATAACCAAGTTATTAAGATTGTGCTTAATTACTATTGCCCTTATTCAAGTTGGGTGATGTGGTCGTCCTCCCTAAATGAACTGGTATATTACCAACCCCTCCTCAAGCCTAATTGTTGGAAAAGAGTGATTCGGTCGTCCTCTCTTTAACAAATTTGGTACTCAATTCAATGGTTTTTATTGGATTAGTTATTCAAATTAGCAAATTAAGAAAATTATCTAATTTACTCCTCGAATCATCCTAATCGCCTCACCAATTCACTATTTCTACGAGATCATCCTATCCAAAGCTATCAAAGGTTTAGCCTACCAACATGATATTCAACTCACAAACAATCAAGTATTCAATAGAAATCATCATGCACGAATACGTAAAACAAATCAACAATGGATAATCAAATGAATTAAAGTATCAAAATAATATTGGATAGGAAATTTAAATAAACCCTAAAGTTGTTCTTCAAAAGTAAAACTGAGAATTTAGACAAATCAAAATCAGGAAATCTAGAATGTAAACCAGTAAAGTTGTGAATCGAATCGAGTTTCTCGTGGATGAATTCCTCTCTTTCTTCCCTGAACCCTAGAATGCTTTTCTCCTCTTTTTTCTATCTCATCTCTCTTTTACTCCCTTCCCAGTTCTTGTCTCCCTTTTTCTTATTTTTCCCGTCTGGCTTTATATACGCCGCCTATCTGACCGCTCGATCATAGCACTTGGTCGAGCATTTCTGCTCGACCTAACTTGGTCGAGCGCCTCTTTATCGCTGGACTCATTTTCGCTCGAGCACCTTCCTTGGTCGAGCGGTTTCGCTCGACCACACATGATCGAACGCCTCCTCCTGCCTGTTTTTCCGCCCGCTCGACCGTATTGGTCGAGCATCACCTTTCTTCACTCCAACTAATGCTTTTCAGTATTTCTTTCATATCTTTTCAACCGGGAGTCCGATTCATGCACCACGAAGTCTCACGAGCTACATTTTCAGCCCTCTTTCCTGTTATACAAACCAAAGAAGCAAATTAGTGATTTTATACAGATTATGCTCAATCACCACAAGAATATCACTAAAAACACTCAAAACATGGTCAAAACTCGCTCGTAACTCACTCAATTTCACCTCTAATCAGTCTGCTTGCAGTCAGGTATAGTAAAAATCCAATCAAAGCCCTATACTCTTTTTGATTAGTCTTCTTACCACCTTCGTCTGGATCCATCTTGAATGCAGTTAACATTGGAATTCTGACTTCCTTGCAATTTTGAACTCCATACTTAGCCAACAAATTCCTTGTATATTTTGCCTGACAGATGAAGATCCCATTGTGAGCTTGCTTGACCTATAGACCCAGAAAATAGCTCATCTGACCCATCATGGACTTTTCAAATTTCCCTTGCATCAGCTTACTGAATTTCTCACATAGCTTCTGATTTGGAGAACCAAATATAATGTCGTCCACATAGATCTAAACCAAGAGAATGTCTTCTTCATCTTCTATTCTGAACAAGGTCCGATCAATCAAGCCCTTAGTAAATCCATTCTCTACCAAGAACTGGGACAATGTATCATACCATGCTCTAGGAGCCTGTTTCAGCCCACAAAGAGCTTTTCTTAAATGGTACACTTGGTTGCTTATTTCAAAGCCAGAAGGTTGTTCAACATAAACTTCCTCAGCTAGCACCCCGTTTAAGAATGCACTCTTTACATCCATCTGATACACAGTAAATTCCCTATGAGCTGCATAAGCCAGAAACAGCCGAATGGCTTCCAGACGAGTGACTGGTGCAAAGGTTTCATCCTAATCAATCCCTTCTGATTGTGAATATCCCTTAGCAACAAGTCTTACCTTATTTCTAGTTATTACATTGTGCTCATCCTTCTTGTTCTTGAATACCCACTTAGTACCAATCACATCTTGGTGAGTTGGTTTGTCTACAAGTTCCCAAACTTGATTCCTTTCAAACTGTTCTAGTTCTTCTTGCATGGCTAGAATCCAGCTTACATCTTGAAGAGCTTCTTCAACTGTGAGTGGTTCCTTCAAAGACAGATAACAACAATACATTGCACTTTCACCAATCTGATGTCTAGTTCTAACTCTATCAGATGGGTCTCCGATGATCAGATCAGTTGGATGACTGGTTATCCAGGTCCTTCTGTCCTGATTGTCATCTGTTTGGAGAACATCATCCCCTTCTGATAAAGATTCATCACTAGAGACTGGGAGAGGTACTTGAGTAGGATCCACTTGACATGGACATGTCTCAGCTGATGTTGGACTCATCATGTGCTGAAGTCTGTCTGTCAGAACATCAGGTGTTCCCCCTGAACCAGATGGTTCAATTGTTACTGTTTCAGCTGTACCAGCTTCTTCACTGATAGTTGTGCGTACCTAAGGGTCTTTCTGACCTGGTGAATCATCAAGGTCAAAGTTAGGAACATATACTGTGACATATTTTGGTTCATTTCCTTTGAGCCTTAGCTGATCCATTTTATGTGCATCTGGAACAGCAGTTGCATCTGGTGCCGTCTGTTCTGAGGAAGATTTCTCCTGATCAGAAGATGTCTCATCAAAGACCACATGAGGTGTTTATTCCACAACTAGGGTTCGTCTGTTGAAGACCCTAAATGCCTTGATGGTTGAGGAATATCCTAAGAATATGCCCTCATCTGCTTTGGCATCAAAAGTTTTCAACTGACTCTTCCCATTGTTGTGTATGAAACACTTGCATCCAAAAACATGGAAGTAAGAAACATGAGGTTTTCTTCCCTTCCACAGTTCGTAGGGTGTTTTAAAGTGAATCTTAGTCAGAGAACAACTGTTCTGCGTGTGGCATGCAGTGTTGATTGCTTCTGCCCAGAAATGACTTTGAGTTGCATGCTCAGCTAACATGGTGCTTGCAGCTTCTTTGAGTGTTCTGTTCCTTCTTTCTGCTACGCCATTCTGTTGTGGTGTTCTTGCAGCTGATGTCTCATGCTGTATACCAAACTCAGAGCAAAAATTAGATATAAACTGGTTAAGGAATTTAGTACCTTTGTCTGATCTGATTTTCACTATGCTGAGACCCTTCTCATTCTGAATTTTCTTGAGCAGTTCAGGTAGTTTGGTTGAAGTTTCACTCTTCTTATACAAGAATATAACCCAGGTGAACTTGGAATAATCATCCACGACCACCAGAGTGTATTTGCGTCCACTGAAACTTAGAGGTGTAACTGGTCCAAATAAATCCATGTGGAGCAGTTGCAGTACTCTGCTGGATGGAGGAGAAGTTATCCCTTTGAATGAAGCCTCGACTTGCTTTCCCTTCTGACATGCTAAACATGTCTGATCCTTAGAGAAAAATTCATTCGGGAGCCCTTCCACCAAAGACATCCTTGCTATCTTGTTAAGAGTCTTAAAGTTCAGATGGCTCATCCTCTTGTGCCAGAGCCAGCTGGAGCTCTTAGAACTCTTAACAATCAGGCATGCATTTCTTGAACAACTGTTCCAATCTACTGTGTATATCGTTCCTTTTCTTGAACCAATCAGCAAGATCTGTTGAGTAGCTCGATTTCTAACTGTGCATTTTTCTGTCGAGTACTCAACACTAAATCCATTGTCGCAGAATTGTGAGACAGATAACAGGTTCCATCAACATATGAAACTCCTATGATATGTACGTCATCGTTCACTAAGGTTCCGACTCCTCTGGTAAAACCAAAGTTATCGTCACCAAAAAGAACTGAGCCTGGTCTTTCAACATAGCTGCTAAGGAGATACTGGCTTCCAGTCATATGTCTTGAGCATCCACTATCTATTTACCAGATAGCTGCCTGTTCTCCACCCTTATTTACCAGTCCCAAGCGATTCTGCAAACAATTCAGACTTTAGGTACCCCAGTAGAATCGGGTCCTGGGGGTTAGAGGTACCTTTCGGGATCCAAACATATCTGGCACCTCTGTTGAAAACAGAAGGCCTGATCTGTCTCCCATAAACATCTACATAGTCATACGTCTCTTCATATGCAATCTGGTTCGTATGATTATGAGTGTGAGCATTGGATAAATCAGAAGACTTGGGATTTTTCATTGAGACTTGTCTTCTTTTAATCTAGTGGGGCTCAGGTGCAGCAGCCCTGGGTTTCTGATTGTAAGGGTAAGTACGACTGCTACCATTAAAATATTCATATCTTTCTGGCATAATTGGTCTTAGCAGTTTACTCTTAGCTTGCTTGTTAGGCAGCTTGGACTGAGTCTGTATCAATTGAGACTGTCCCTTTCGAGATGGTCCAGGCTGATACTTACTCTGCTGATTGGGCTGAGGTTTCTTCAGAAGAACTGGGTTCATCTGATGATACCTCGGCTGTTGTCTGATCAGTTGGGGTTCATTTATGTTCCCTTTCTGATCTGACACTGGTCTTGCCCTATCAGCTGGTCCTTTTCCCTTACTAGATACAGATTTGACATTTCGTGTATCTTGGTCAGAAACACATTTGGTTACACTTTTCTGATGTGAACTAGACGGGGCTTTTGAGGATCCAGAAGGGATTTCATACCCAATTCCCTTCTTGTCAGTTGACATACGAAAATAATTATTCAAGTCTTGAACAATTTTAGAAGATTTCGTGAAAACCTCTATTTTCTTACGTAGACCGTCCTCAAGAACTTTCAGATTCTCATGTATCCGGAAGAGTTCATCAAACTTAGCCTGAAGAAATTTGAGTTCACTGGTTTGTTGTAGATTGTGAGCAAACTGTTCCTCAACCAGCTTTTCCAGATCAGAAGAGCTAACCTTCAGAGACTCCAGTTATGTGGTCAGCTTCTGAACAGTTTCAGCTGATTTTAGTTCAACTGATGTACTTGCCTCAATTTCTTTAACAAGCCTAATGTTCTCAGCTCTCAGTTTATTGTTCTCAACTTCCACTCGTGTATAAGTATTTATTACATTGGAAAGATCATCAAGCAATTGGTCATTGTAGACCTGCAAGTTGACCTCTCCTGCAGATGTGCTCGGCATATGTGGTGTGGAAGAAAGAGGCACAGAAGAGTTAGAAAGTACCTCTGTTTGATCTAATTCTCTGGCCATGAGACAGATGTCGTCACCAGATAAGAAGCTCAGATCATCGACATCATCAGTTGTTGTTATCAAACAGAAGTCTTCGACAGATGAGTAACCAGAATCATCTGAGGGCAGGTAGGAGTCATCAATGCCAGACGTATCTGCAATCATAGCTTTCCCGTCCCTGTATCTCTGTTCTTTTCTATTTATTTTCTCCTCTCTTTTCTTGGGGGGTCGGGGCGACCAAGACCTTTATCTTGGCTTTGGTTTCAACGATTATAGCACACTCTAGAGTCTCCAGAGCTTCCTCTGCCTGGAGAATTGTGTCTTCTGTAATATCTGTTAGGTGACTTCCCCTTTTGTCGATAATCAGAACCTTTCCTGTCTGATCGATCATCTCGTCTGCTTTCTTTTCGGTCATCTCTTCGTTCATCTTTCTTTTCATCAGTATGATCATCTTGTCTTTCTTCTCTTCTGTTATCTCGATTGTCAGATGAACGGTGCCTTTCTTGCGATCTATAAGATGAGCGACGATCTCTTCCCCTGTTCCTGCGATAATCATCATAAAATTTTCTATACTTACCCATTTGAACATTAGTTCTTTCAAGCTTTCTTGTCAGCAGTGCAATCTGTTCAGCTCGACTTATGATGTTTCCAACTGGTTCAACAATTCGTGAACTGCTACTTACTGCCTGGAATGCAACAGATTTGGAGTTGGTAGTAGCTTCAGCTGGGACATCATCAGAACTTTGTCCTCTCTCGATCAGGTCGAACTCGTGGGCTTTTAAACTGAAAATTAAGTCATTGGGTTTCATGTTAGCAATATCTTGGCAATCCTTAATTACAGTTACCTTCGTGTCCCATTTCTTAGTGAGTGATCTGAGGATCTTATAATTGATATCCTTATTTGTCATGATACATCCAAGATCTCGAAGTCGATTGACTCCACGAGTGATCCTTCCATCAAATTGATCAACTGTTTTATTTGGCAACATCTTGAGTTTCTCAAATACAACCAGCTCAACTTGCAGTCTGTTGTCCTTGATCTGTTCATTTCCTCTGCAGATTTCAGCAAGCGTATCCCAGACTTCCTTAGTTGTCTTCAGGTACTTCACTTTCTCTCTTGTAGTAACATCCATGGTTTTCATGATGAGATGTTTGGCAACAGTATCCAGGTTAGACAGTTTCCTCTCATCTGCATCCATCAGAGATGGGCTCTTTCTGATTCTTGCTCCAACTGGTTCTGTGGGATCTCGTCCTGCTTCAGCTGGGTTGTAGTGATAGATTATTAATCAGTCCTATCTCAAGAATCTCATCCATTTTGTTGCTAATCACTCCCAGATGGTCTCTCATGTCTATGGACCAATCTGCATACTCATCAACAGAAAAACATGGGTAGATTATGATGCATACCTGAAGTATTATCCATGCTTGTGGTGATTTTGTTTTTAAGAAAATGAGTTTTAAAAAGGTTTTAAAAGATCAGTTCAAGTGACCACAAAGGTTCTTCCTCAAGAACCAATGATACTCAAAGCCAGTGGTCGGTAGAACCACTGCTCTGATACCACTTGTAGGTCCCAAACGGGTTTCAGTGAGGGTTGAAGTCTAGAGGGGAGGGGTGAATAGACTTCAAAAACTTTTTCATGGATCAGATGTGTTTGCACGTATGTCTGATCAGAGTGCGATGTGAATCAGTTCGGACTGATATCCGACTTACTGATCTGGTAGACAGATCAGTTCGGCATCTATCAACTTAACTGATGGTGCGGAAGATAAGTTAACCCGTGTAGAAAACCAGTTTTACTCAAATGAGATTCTGACCAACAGTTCGAATCAGGTGACTAAAATGTCAAACTGATCAGATCAGAAGCTTGATGCTAATCTGATTTAGGTACAGAATATGCATGCAAACAACAAGTTGTGTGCAAGTATGTGTAAAGCAGATTAAAGGGACACAAATTTATAGTGGTTCGGACAACTTGTCCTACGTACACTCTTCCCTATCAGCAGGGGCACCAACTTAATCAACTGGACTTAGTTTAATGTGTTAGTCCAACACAATACAACCAACAGATATTTAACGAGTTCACACTCAACCAATCCCAGAAATCTAATCTAGAAACCCTAGATAGAAATATTGCTATAACAAACTTAACCTAACAGTGTTTTGGTATTAGATTTATTTTGTTCCAACTGGAATACTATCCTATCTTCTAAGTAGCCAATAGCTAGAGGATAAGTATTCCGCTAAGAACTAAGGGATGAACACTTAAGAATAACACTTGAATTTGTGTTCTTCGTGCGGAAATCTTGAGAGCTTGAGCTTGTGTATAATTTCTGTAACCTTACTATGAAGGTTTGATCCCTTATTTATAGGCATGAAATCGAACTAGCCGTTGGAGAGCAATTCGAATTTCGGTCTATTTAAGGTAGGTTTGCAGGGTTGATATGATTCTCCTCAGAGGCGGTATGGCCGAAAGCATGTAACTTTGTCCTTTCTAGCCGTTGAACATTGAGCCTCCAACCCTGAGTCCTATAAGTTCTGTATAGTCTTGTCGATCTCTCATAGGCTAGCAAGTACCATTTAAACTTGTCTTGATAGGTTTTATGCTTGTTGTCTGATCGACCTTTCTGAAAGTGTAATAAACTTTCAGAACACTTCTTAGAACTGAACAGATCAGGTGAACTGATCTGCCCTATCTGAAGTCTTTGGTTGTAAGTTGTCTTAGCTCAACTTACTGACTTCATCTGATGTGCTTTATCTGTCTTCAGTCTTGTTATCTTCAGATCTTCAGTTCTTCTCTTCTGATCTACATAAGTGATCTTTATAACTGATCTTCAAGACTAAGAGCTATACACATTGAGTTCCCCCTCAATGTGTGTTCTAATATAATTTATACATCAGTTGCTATATACAACAGTTCTCAACTGGTCAGCCTAGTTCTCAATATAAAACGTCAGTCAGCTAACAGATTCTGACTGGTCCTATTACATCTGTTTTGGAACTTTTATCAAAACTTAATAAATTTCCCAACACATATTATATCTGATTATTTTGCAGTAAATGGAATAACTCATGAAACATCAGCTGCAAGGACCCCTCAACAAAATGGTGTTGTTGAAAGAAGAAATAGGTCACTGAAAGAAGCTGCAAGAACAATGATTGCTGAAGCTAACATTCCTAAGAGATTTTGGGCTGAGGAAGTCAACACTGCATGCTACTCTCAGAACAGATCCATGCTGACAAAGAATCAAGGAAAAAATCCATATGAACTGTGGAATGAAAGGAAGTGTTGGTCCCGGTGCTAACGAGTCTCACACGTGTATGGGGGGGAATACACGTGTTCAGTGATTTTTAAAACTTTTCTTTCACTGAGGTCAGATGGGTCAGGTTGTCCTGATGATTTGGCCCTGAGAAGCACAGATTGCCCTGAGTCAAAATCTACTGAGACAATGATCCTGAGCTGCTTTCAGAAGCTTCAGATTAGCCCAACTAAGCCTGAGTTTATCAGAGATCCTGAGCCGCTTGGATCAGATAACTATCTTACTGAACCCTAAGTAGAGTTAGTTCAGTTTGGTAACTATCTATTCTAGCTACTCAAGTGTGCGGAATGGTTGGCCCTATGTTTATACTCGTTTTAGCTTTGCTGAAAATCTTCCTTTTAATAAAACAGTGATTAAGGTTGTGATCAGTTGATGCAAGTTCAGTGGATTGATTCCAACTGAATATCAGTGAATTATGCTTTCAGTGAAAAACATGCAACAAATAATAATGCAGTACAGAAAGCAAAACAACACAACAATTATAGTGGTTCAGAGACTCAAGCTCCTACATCCACTCTCTCTGACCTTCAGAGAAATTCCTTAACCACTTCCTAAAGCTTTCCGGCTAACTCACTGTAGCTTACTCACTTTTCTACTTTGAGTTTTTTTTAGCGACTCACCGCTGCGACTTACTAACTCAACACACACAAGTGTTGGACTACCACAAGTAGCTTACTAACTTTTTCTCTAGAGTTTTTCGGCTAACTCACTTTGAAGCTTTATCGACTCTTTTACAACTCCAACTCACCAACAAAAAACACACAAACTACCTTACAAAGGGTTTGGGTTTCTGGTTGGTTTCCAACTAGGATGAGATATCCTTTACAATAAGAACAATGCAAAGGCTAGGATATCTCTACTAAGCTTTGGATATATCTTATCAATCTAGGCTTAGTGAATGAGCTCTCTTCAATGTGAAACACTTGGGAAATTCTAGGTTTTTTGAGTGCTTCAATTTGCAATAATACGAATGAGCTCTTGAGTTGTTATCAAATTTCCCGTAACCTCTCAATGTAAAGGGTCACTAGTATTTATAGGCAACTTCACCAAGGTCACTCTTGAAAAACTATCCATTGGAGGAGATAGCTTCATGATTTTCCTCTTATGGTGTTTGATGAACGGCTATTTTTAGGGTTTGAATACTCCCTTGCATGTTTTGGGAAATATGCATTCATGTATCCAATCACCACTTTTTGCAGTCTAGAACATAGTACTACTGACATGCTTTAGTGACCTGTCTCTTTCAGTGTTAGTAAAGTACAGTGTTGTCTTCCTCTGATTGGTTCTTGTCTTCAGTAAATGTAGACAAATATAACGGCTCTTTTTGGTCAATATCTCTGAGTGAGATAACCTTAAACAACACTTAGACTTAGTTCCTTTTGTCTGCATATGAATGTCTTGGGCAATATCTATTTTTTTGAATATTCGCATTTTTCTCAGTTTTGTAGTCTTCAGATAGATATTATTCAGTGCCTCGGAACATTCAGGTTATACTGAGTATTCAGTATCTTACTGAGTCTTCAGTAACTACTGGGTCTTCAGTATCTTCTGAGTCTTCAGTATCTTCTGAGTCTTCAGTGTCTTCTGATTCTTCAGTGTCTTCTGAGTCTTCAGTGTCTTCTGAGTCTTCAGTGTCTTCAGAGTCTTCAGTGACATACTGAGTCTTTAGTGACATACTGAGTCTTTAGTGTCTTCAGTGACATACTGAGCCTTTAATGACATACTGAGTCTTCAGTGACATACCGAGTCTTCAGTGACATACTGAGTCTTCAGTGTCATACTGAGTCTTTAGTTTCTTCAAAAACTTACTGAGTCTTCAGAATCTTCAGAAACTTACTGAGTCTTCAGTTTCTTCAGAAACTTACTGAGTCTTCAGAATCTTCAGAAACTCACTGAGTCTTCAGAATCTAACCTGATCTATATCTGGTGACTATACATGGTGCAGATAACTTCCTGAACACTCTATACTGAATCCTAACTCAGTCTATCAAGATTATCCTGAACATGTCATACTCAGGGGTTTTGGGATCTAATCAAAATCTCTTTATTAAATTCATCTCCCAACAATTTCCCCCTTTTTGATGATGCCAAAACCATCTTGTTACAAAAACCTAACCTATACTCAGGTTTCAGTTTTTCTATTACAATCCAAAATGGCAAATCTTCCAACAATTTCAAAACATAAGACATATCAAACATAAAAGACATGTAAAAAGATAATGAGATATTATCTTTGAGCATAAAGATAAAATTTTCATTGATGTAAGATCAGAGTTTACAGATTACAATGAAAATCATAAACAAAAACAGAAGTACAAAGAGTCTTCAGTCTTCATCATCTTTAGTTTTCATCAACTTCATCCTCAGGCACTTCTAGGTTGAACATCCCATAGTATCTTTTCTTCAGTTCATCCCTTGCTTTGATGATATCAGGGTTGTTTCCTGTCAGGCCTAGTTGGATGGCATACTGAGCAATCTCCTTAGAAATGGCTGTCTCATTCACATAGCCATTCTCGAGTCTTGGAGCTGGGTAAGTATATGGACCAGGGGCAACTATCTGAGTATTTCCTTCATCTGCCAAGTTAATCCAACTTTGCAGGTACTTAGGATAGAATGTCAACAGGTATTCTATGAAGGCTTCATTCATATTTGAGCCGCTCCCCCTCCATTCCCTCATAATCTCATAGTAGAACCAGAAGGTTCTCTTGATTTCCTCCCACGCATCATTGAACTGAATAGGCATCCATTTGTCAATGTGCGGCCATTTCTGAGCTTTCTCTGTACCCCTCATCTTTCTCAAAAACTTCTTGAAACCACTTCTTCTTTTCTGCTCTTCTTCTTTCTTTTTCCTGATCACAGGAACTTCTGATACAGAAGCAGCAGTTTTCTTCTCTTTTTCAACTTGAAAGGTTTTCAGAGCTTTCTTAGTGTTGAAGACTTCTTTTTCAGCTTCTTCCTCAGATTCTTCAAAATTAATTATTAATTTCCTCTGAGTAGACTTAGAAGCTTTAGCTCTTTTCTTCTTCTCTTACTCTACAAATGCCACAACCTTTCTCTTTCCAGGTTTGGCTTGCTCTTCACCGGCTTGGCTTGTTTCCACCATCCTTCTACCACTTAGTTTCTCAGCAATTGCTTCCTGAATAGTCTGCTCAGATACTTGAGTGTAGATAGGTTCTTCAGTTTCTTTGAACTTGAGCTTCTCAGTGGCTTCCACTTCTTTTAAGGCATCAACTATAATTTTTTCTCCAGCTTCTTTCTCAGCCTTTCTCTTCAAGGTTTGTGCCAACAACTCACTAAGTTTGTCACCAGGCCTTTCCCCCTTTTTGGCACCATACCTTGGAAGAAGTTGAGAAAGTGCAGTATCCATATGATATTGCTCTTTGCTTATACTGCGCACTTCCCCTGCCAACTGATCGTGCTCATCCTCTAACCTCTTCATGTGATTCTTAGCTACTGAGAACTCTTCAGAAAGAGGTGCAAACTGGTGTGAGAAGACATTGTGCACCATCTCTGTCATCTTGGTCATGAGCATAGAGCCCATTTCCTCAACAGCTGTCTTGATCATCAGATCATTCTTCTCAACCAGCTTGGCTTCTAGATATGTAGTTCTTTCCTGATACATCTGCTTCACCAAGATGGTTCAGTTGTTACTGTCTCAGCTGTACCAGCTTCTTCACTGACAGTTGTGCGTACCTTAGGGTCTTTCTGACCTGGTGAATCATCAAGGTCAAAGTTAGGAACATATACTGTGACGTATTTTGGTTCCTTTCCTTTGAGCCTTAGCTGATCCATTTTCTGTGTATCTGGAACAACAGTTGCATCTAGTGTCGTCTGTTCTGAGGCAGACTTCTCCTGATCAAAAGATGTCTCATCAAAGACCACATGAGGTGTTTCTTCCACAATTAGGGTTCGTTTGTTGAAGACCCTAAATGCCTTGCTGGTTGAGGAATATCCTAAGAATATACCCTCATCTGCTTTGGCATCAAAAGTTTTCAACTAACTCTTCCCATTGTTGTGTATGAAACACTTGCACCCAAAAATATAGAAGTAAGAAACACGAGGTTTTCTGCCTTTCCACAGTTCATAGGGTGTTTTAAAGTGAATCTTAGTCAGAGAACATCTGTTCTGCGTGTGACAAGCTGTATTGATAGCTTTTGCCCAGAAACAACTTTGAGTTGCATGCTCAGCTAACATGGTGCGTGCAGCTTCTTTGAGTGTTATGTTCCTTCTTTTTGCTACGCCATTTTGTTGTGGTGTTCTTGCAGCTGATATCTCATGTTGTATACCAAACTTAGAGCAAAAATCAGATATAAACTGGTTAAGGAATTCAGTACCTTTGTCTGATCTGATTTTCACTATGCTGAGACCCTTCTCATTCTGAATTTTCTTGAGCAGCTCGGGTAGTTTGGTTGTAGTTTCACTCTTTTTATACAAGAATATTACCCAGGTGAACTTGGAATAATCATCCACGATCACCAGAGTGTATTTGCGTCCACTGAAACTTAGAGGTGTAACTGGTCCAAACAAATCCATATGGAGCAGTGGCAATACTCTGCTGGATGGAGGAGAAGGTATCCCTTTAAATGAAGCCTTGACTTGGTTTCTCTTCTGACATGCTGAACATGTTTGATCCTTAGAGAAAACTTCATTCGGGAGCCCTTCAACCAAAGACATCCTCGCTATCTTGTTAAGAGTCTTAAAGTTCAGATGGCTCATCCTCTTGTGCCAGAGCCAGCTGGAGCTCTTAGAACTCTTACCAATCAGGCATGCATTTCTTGGATAACTGTTCCAATCTATTGTGTATATCGTTCCTTTTCTTGAACCAATCAGTAAGATCTGTTGAGTAGCTCGATTTCTAACTGTGTATTTTTCTGTCGATAACTCAACACTAAAACCATTGTCGCAGAATTGTGAAACAGATAACAGGTTGTGCTTTAATCCATCAACATATGAAACTCCTGTAATTTGTACATCATCGTTCTCTAAGGTTCCGACTCCTCTGGTATGACCAAAGTTATCGTCACCAAAGAGAACTCTTGGGCCTGGTCTTTCAACATAGTTGCTAAGGAGAAACTGGCTTCCTGTCATGTGTCTTGAGCATCCACTATCTGTGTACCAGATAACTGCCTGTTCTCCACCCTTATTTACCAGTCCCACGCGATTCTGCAAACAATTCAGACTTTAGGTACCCCAGTAGAATCGGGTCCGGGGGGTTAGAGGTACCTTTCAGGATCCAAACATATCTGGCACCTCTGTTGAAAACAGAAGGCTTGATCTGTCTCCCATAAACATCTACATAGGCATACGTCTCTTCATATGTAATCTGGTTCGTATGATTATGAGTGTGAGCATTGGATAAATCAGAAGACTTGAGATTTTTCATTGAGACTTGTCTTCTTTTAATCCAGTGGGGCTCAGGTGCAGCAGCCCTGGGTTTATGATTGTAAGGGTAAGTACGACTGCTACCATTAAAAGATTCATATCTTTCTAGAATAATTGGTCTTAGCAGTTTACTCTTAGCTTGCTTGTTAGGCAGCTTAGACTGAGTTTGTATCAGCTGAGACTGTCCCTTTCGAGATGGTCCAGGCTGATACTTACTCTGCTGATTGGCTGAGGTTTCTTCAGAAGATCTGGGTTCATCTGATGATACCTCGGCTGTTGCCTGATCTTGGGGTTCATTTTTGTTCCCTTTCTGATCTGACACTTGCCTTGCCTGATCAGCTGGTCCTTTTCCCTTACCAGATACAGATTTGACATTTCGTGTACCTTGGTCAGAAACACGTTTGGTTACACTTTTCTGATGTGAACCAGACGGGGCTTTTGAGGATCCAGAAGGGATTTCATACCCAATTCCCTTCTTGTCAGTTGACGTACGAAAATAGTTATTCAAGTCTTGAATAGTTTTAGAAGATTTCATGAAAACCTCTATTTTCTTACGTAGACCATCCTCAAGAACTTTCAGATTCTCATGCATCCGGAAGAGTTCATCAAACTTAGCCTGAAGAGATTTGAGTTCACTGGCTTGTTGTACGTTGAGAGCCAACTGTTCCTTAACCAGTTTTCCCTGATCAGAAGAGCTGGCCTTCAGAGACTCCAGTTCTGTGGTCACCTTCTGAACAGTTTCAGCTGATTTTAGTTCAGCTGCTCTACTTGCCTCAATTTCTTTAGCAAGCCTGATGTTCTCAGCTCTCAGGTTATCGTTCTCAACTTCCACTCGTGTATAAGTATCTATTGCATTGGAAAGATCATCAAGCAATTGGTCATTGTAGACCTGCAAGTTGACCTCTCCTGCAGATGTGCTCGGCACATGTGGTGTGGAAGAAAGAGGAACAGAAGAGTTAGAAAGTACCTCTGTTTGATCTGATTCTCTGGCCATGAGACAGATGTCGTCATCAGATAAGAAGCTCAGATCATCGACATCATCAGTTGTTGTTATCAAACAGAAGTCTTCGACAGATGAGTAACCAGAATCATCTGAGGGCAGGTAGGAATCATCAATGCCAGACGTATCTGCAACCATAGCTTTCCTGTCCCTGTATCTCTATTCTCTTCTGTTTCTTTTCTCCTCTCTTTCCTTGGGGGTCAGGTCAGGACAATCAGCACTGTAGTGGCCTGGTTTCTGACAGTTTTAGCACACTCTAGAGTCTCCGGAGCTTCCTCTGCCTGGAGAATCGTGTCTTCTGTAATATCTGTCAGGTGACTTCCCCTTTTGTCGATAATCAGAACCTTTCCTGTCTGGTCGATCATCTCGTCTGCTTTCTTTCCGGTCATCTCTTCGTTAGTCTTTCTTTTCACCAGTATGATCGTCTTGTCTTTCTTCTCTTCTGTTATCTCGATTGTCAGATGAACGGTACCTTTCTTGCAATCTATCAGATGAGCGACTTTCTCTTCCCCTGTTCCTGCAATAATCATCATAAAATTTTCTATACTTACCCATTTGAACATTAGTTCTTTCGAGCTTCTTGTCAGCAGTGCAATCTGTTCAGCTTGACTTATGATGTTTCCAACTGGTTCAACAATTCGTGAACTGCTACTTGCTGCCTGGAATGCAACGGATTTGGAATTGGTAGTAGCTTCAGCTGGGACATCATCAGAACTTTGTCCTCTCTCGATCAGGTCGAACTCGTGGGCTTTTAAACTGAAAATTAAGTCATTGGGTTTCATGTTAGCAATATCTTGGCAATCCTTAATTACAGTTACCTTCGTGTCCCATTTCTTAGTGAGTGATCTGAGGATCTTATAATTGATATCCTTATTTGTCATGATACATCCAAGATCTCGAAGTCGATTGACTCCACGAGTGATCCTTCCATCAAATTGATCAACTGTTTTATTTGGCAACATCTTGAGTTTCTCAAATACAACCAGCTCAGCTTGCAGTCTGTTGTCCTTGATCTGTTCATTTCCTCTGCAGATTTCAGCAAGCGTATCCCAGACTTCCTTAGTTGTCTTCAGGTACTTCACTTTCTCTCTTGTAGTAACATCCATGGTTTTCATGATGAGATGTCTGGCAACAGTATCCAGGTTAGACAGTTTCCTCTCATCTGCATCCATCAGAGATGGGCTCTTTCTGATTCTTGCTCCAACTGGTTCTGTGGGATCTCGTCCTGCTTCAGCTGGGTTGTAGTGATAGATAATAATCAGTCCTATCTCAAGAATCTCATCCATTTTGTTGCTAATCACTCCCAGATGGTCTCTCATGTCTATGGACCAATCTGCATACTCATCAACAGAAAACATGGGTAGATTATGATGCATACCTGAAGTATTATCCATGCTTGTGGTGATTTTGTTTTTAAGAAAATGAGTTTTAAAAAGGTTTTCAATGATCAGTTCAAGTGACCACAAAGGTTCTTCCTCAAGAACCAATGATACTCAAAGCCAGTGGTCGGTAGAACCACTGCTTTGATACCACTTGTAGGTCCCAAACGGGTTTTAGTGAGGGTTGAAGTCTAGAAGGGAGGGGTGAATAGACTTCAAAAACTTTTTCGTGGATCAGATGTGTTTGCACGTATGTCTGATCAGAGTGAGATGTGAATCAGTTCGGACTGATATCCGACTTACTGATCTGGTAGACAGATCAGTTCGGCGTCTATCAACTTAACTGATGGTGCGGAAGATAAGTTAACCCGTGTAGAAAACCAGTTTTACTCAAATGAGATTCTGACCAACAGTTCGAATCAGGTGACTAAAATGTCAAACTGATCAGATCATAAGCTTGATGCTAATCTGATTTAGGTACAGAATATGCATGCAAACAACAAGTTGTGTGCAAGTATGTGTAAAGCAGATTAAAGGGACACAAATTTATAGTGGTTCGGACAACTTGTCCTACGTACACTCTTCCCTATCAGTAGGGGCACCAACTTAACCAACTGGACTTAGTTTAATGTGTTAGTCCAACACAATACAACCAACAGATATTTAACGAGTTCACACTCAACCAATCCCAGAAATCTAATCTAGAAACCCTAGATAGAAATCTTGCTATAACAAACTTAACCTAACAGTGTTTTGGTATAAGATTTGTTTTGTTCCAACTGGAATACTATCCTATCTTCTAAGTAGTCAAGAGCTAGAGGATAAGTATTCTGCTAAGAACTGAGGGATGAACACTTAAGAATAAATCTTGAAATTGTGTTCTTCGTGCGGAAATCTTGAGAGCTTGAGCTTGTGTATAATTTTCGTAACCTTACTCTGAAGGTTTGATCCCTTATTTATAGGCACGAAATTGAACTAGCCGTTGGAGAGCAATTCGAATTTCGGTCTATTTTAGGTAGGCTTGCAGGCTTGATTTGATGTGCGCAGAAAGGCCATGCCATCTTCGTGCAATATTGTCCTTTATAGTCGTTTGACTTGATACTCCATATCCTGCAATCTTCAGAACCGTACATACGTGTCTCTTTCTAAGTGGCTAAACAAGTACACTTATTCGGCGTCTTAGAAAAGCTTTGACTTAAGTATGCTTCTAGTCTGAGAAACATCGTATGCTTTAAGGATAAGAAGAAATACGTATCTTGGTTCTTTCTTGGCCTCTACTGATCTATTATCCATCAGATCAGTAGTCTTGCGTAATCTGATAAGATTGTCTTAGCTGCAACTTATCGACTCTGCTGATGTCTTCGTAGAGTAGGTCTTCTGATGTGATTCAGGTCTTCCTTCTGATCTTCTCTTCTGATCTTGATCCTGAACTTCACTTCTGGTCTTCATATATTGAGTTCCCCCTCAATATGTGACTTATTCTAAATCATCAGTTGTCTAACATGTTCAGCTGGTTTCCTATCTATTCATCAGTCGACTAACAGGTTCGACTGGTCCTATTACAACTATTTTGGAACTTCCATCAAAACTCTAAATTTCCCAACAAAATATTTTATGAATTACAAATTATATAAGAATAAAAAAAACTAAGTAACAAAAAATATTAAAATATTATTAATTATTGTACATTAAAAAATTCTTTCAGCCCGCGAAGTTCGCGGAACTAACACTAGTATGAAATAATCGTGTAATTTTTCTTTATATATCAATATTCTTACTTTAATTAAATATAATAAGTAATTAATAATAATTTATTTATAATATATTTACGAAAAATATAAAGTCAAAGTTCATTTAATTTCATAATAATTAATGATAATTAAGACATAATTAATAACAGATTTATATAAAATAAAAATCAATCACTTCTTATAATAATGCTAATCATTTTTAATTTAAGTATATAAATATTAATATAAATCAATCAGAGTAATTATATGAATTCCTTTTAGAAATTTAATTAAATTAGAATATTGACTTTTTCTCTTTTATTATGGACATTATTGATATTGTTGATTAATTTTAGGAGTAAATTTATCAGCATTTATTTTTTGGTATTTTTGACTCATTTTTATTATTTAAATAAACGTCAATGTTCAATGTATCTGTTAGGAAATAAATTTAATAAAGAAGATTTTGATTAGATCCCAAACCCATGAGTATGCCATGTTCAGGATAATCTTGATAGTTGAATCAGGATTCAGTTTTAGAGTGTTCAGGATGTTATCTGCACAATGTATAGTCAGCAGATATAGATCAGGATAGATTCTGAAGACTCAATAAGTTTTCAAGAAAAGTTTCTCAAGACTCAAAGATCAAGATCGAGAGATCAAGAATCAAGATCAAGATGAGACCGAGAATCAACACTTAGTATGAGATCGAGAATCAAGACTCAAAGATGAGATCGGGATTCAAGACTCAAAGATGAAGACTCAAGATATCTCTCAAGACTCAAGACATCAAGACTCGTAAGATCAAGATATCAAGATCGAAGACAAAGGATACTGAAGGCAAAGTAATTATCAAGACTCGGTGAATGCATCAATGCTCAAGATATCCTGAATGTTCCGAGGCACTGAAGCCGAGGAATATAGCCGTTGGAATCCAGCTGACGTGGACCAATGAGAGGAAGACAACCAGCCTGAAAAAGCTGCAGAACTTACAAAGAATAGTATGGATTTGAATGTGATTCTCTCCAACGGTAACATTCAAATCCACACTATAAATACAAGTTCTTCCTACATTATTACATGTGGAAGTGTGGAGAAGAAAGCAATGATGCTACAGAGCTAAGAGAACATATACTCAAGCTTTCCCACCCTAGAACACAAGTCTGTAGATATACAAATATATTCAAAGAGTGTTCTAGAACCCAATCTAAGCAACCCACGATGTATCTTAAGCATAGAGAGATTTTCCCAACCTTAGCATTGAGGCTAAACAAATGTAAGGGAAAATCTCACCATAATTGGAGACAACACCAAACCCAAACCCCATTCTCGTAAGAGATAACTAGTGGTGAAGTGAGGTAGTTGAGAGGCAATCCCGAGAGAGGGTGATAAGTCTCGATTGGAGTGTGAACTCGTTAAACATCTAGAGGCGAGCCCGAGAGGGTGATAAGTCCAGTTTGAGTTAGTAAACTATAGAGGTAGTCAGAAAGCTCAAAGTAGAAAGGTTAGTAAACTACAGAGGTAGTCAGAAAACCTTAGGAAGTGTTTGAAGGAATTTCCCTTGAAATAGGGAGAGTGGATGTAGGAGCTTGAGTCTCCGAACCACTATACATTGTTGTGTTGTTTATTGTTTTACGTTCTTATCTTGTCATATGCATTCAGTTATAAGCAAAACACAACACATGAGCTTAACAGAGAAAAATTTGAAATCACCATTCCTTCACCCCTATTTTATATGCATTACATGATTTTTCCGCATTTCATGGGTTTTTCACCGGGACCAACAGTATCAATTGGTTCCATATAATTAAGAAATAATACGTGAAATCTAAAATTTGAAAATTAAACTTAGTTTACTTTTTTAGATGGTAAATTTTTTAAATAACATACAATAAGTATATACGTGAATTTCATATATATAATTTTTTTTATTATAGAACATTAGAAAATTTGGGTTTACCTTCTAAAAAAGTTTTAAAAATGTCAAGACATAATTAGATGCAATAGTTTTTTAATTGGTTTACGTACAATAATATATATATATATATATATATATATATATATATATATAAAAGCAGAAACCGCCCCAAATTTGGAAACCATTGAATTTTCCCGTCAAAAATTATTTTTAAATCGGGAGACGAATCTATGGAAAAAATATTAATAAATAATAATAAATTGAGAAAAAAATCTTTGTAATCTTTGTAATAATTCCAAATATCAAATAAATCTTTAGAAAAAATAGACAGTGAATGATTTTGAAGTATTTGATTTGAAAAAAGCGATCCAAAATTCCAAATGTGTCAGAATTATTTTTTAAATTTCAATCAAGACAAATTTATAATTGTATTCGAATTTGTATTCAACATGAACTTTTGTTATGATCAATTATTTGGTATTATCATAACTTATATCCTAAAGATTTAAAAATATTTTATTTATCATAAATAATACTATCATAAGGATTTAAAAATATGTTTTTGAACTCAATTATTTATTAATACTTATTATAAATTATATCCATTGTTTTGAAGATTTTTGTGGTGCAGATTCTTAAAATTCTAATAAGACTTTTAGTGTTACTAAAATTTGTGAGAAAGGAAAATTTGTCTCTAATTTTGAGAAGAGTCACACTTGCATGAGATCGTCCCATGGTGAGACGGGACATAATTTGAACATTTTTGCTTTAACACTTTGAGAGGGATGAGTGTGATTTATGTTAGTTTGTACCCCGTCTCATGAATGAGACCGTCTCATATGAGTTTTTGTCTTTTAACAATGACATAGAAAGTTCAAATACAAAGAATGATCAAAGTCAAGATTGAGAAGATAAATGCAAATTCAAAAAAGATAAAGATGATCAAAGTCAAGATTGAGAAAAATTAGTTGAATACGGCTCTCTTTTCTACAAATCTAAACTTTTATTTGAATTTTTTCTTATAGAGAAAGTATTAATTTGTTGTACCGGTAACAAAAAAAAATCGATTCAATCGGTTTTACCGATTTTCAATTTTTTACCGGTATTTTCCGATTCAACCGTAAAAACGGTTTTTATTATAATCGGACCGATTCCACATGGCTGGTTCTCGGTTCAACCGACCGATTCAATCGATTTTGAAATCACTGGATTTGATCATGATTTTATTTAAAAATATATAGATTTTTTTCTCAAAAATTAAGATTTAATATTTATTCCATTTGAAATTTGGAATATCATTCTTTTCTAATATATCTAATCTAATATTATACGTGATTTTCTGCTTAATTTATGAACTAATAAACTTAAAGATATATAAAATAAAATTAGACGGGGGGCGTGAAAGGGGTGGGGGCTTGAATAAGGATCTGATGCAGCGGGGCGTATAGATTAACGAAAACACCTTCTAAAATACATTGATTCAGAGATTGAATACCGTAAAATAGGCAAACATGGAAAACTCTTTTCTTAATTCATCATTCAACTGCATGAAACGCTTACAGGACTGACTCTTAAATAAACTTGAAACTCTAATTAAAAGATAAACACAAATATATGGAAATAATCAAAATAAATCAAATCTAATAAATTAAAGATCCTAATTAAAATTAATTCCCTAATAATCTTGATTCTCCAAATCCGCTCATAATTATCCGAGATAGCTATCGCGATCTCGTCTCCATCATTCTCACCCTTTTTGAAACGATTCGTCCTCGAATCGAAACCGATCTCGTCTTAAGAGGAATTGTTGGGAAATTAGGGGTGCCTGGATCTATTCGAGATGATTTTAAATACAAATTTAAATTAATCAATTAATTACTAACATGAATTAATCCTAAATCAATTAAACATAATAATTAATAAACTAATAAACAACATGCGTACACGTAATCCACTTAAATCCTAAGCATGCGGAATCTAGGAGTTACGAGATTACTAACCTCTTGTAGAGACGGCGAATGAGACAACGGATCAACCCAAAGAGCCTTCCCAAATATATCCCAAGTCCACGAACGCAATCCGGTGGGAGGATTCTCACGAATGATTTTAACAAGAGGAAAAATAAAAATATTTTGTCACCACCTTTGTGGATTTCTAATATTTCCAACACATGGAATTGCACTCTCACAATTGAAGTTTTTCGAAAAAATACAGTTTATCGACGTTTCAAAAATATTTGATATTTTGTCGACGCTGATATTTTTCCGAAAAATCAACTTATGTGTTATATTGAAGATGAAAAATTCATCTCCTATTTATAATAAGGAGGGGACGAAATTTTTAGGTCAATTGGGCATTGGGAAATTTCCTTGCTTCTTCTCTAAGAAACAATCTTGAATATATCCAATATATTCTATTTCTCAAAATATCTCCCAACAAAATCTTCTCCTCCTTATTGTTATGGAATTTTCGAAATTCACTTAATAAATATCCAAGTGAGAGATTCCTTGAATTTAATGAGATAATCTTGTATTCCAAGAATACTTATCTTCATTCCATAACAAAATTCAAAGAAAATCTTTCTCCCTCTTTTATTTATTATTTTCGAAAAAAATGGAAAAATTAGGCAAGAATACTCTTTCATTAATTGGACTTTATTTTGGGCTATTTGAGGGGCCTTTAGGTGAATTAAGATTGGACCTCCAATGGACTATGAAGCTATAATATTGGGTCAAATATTATTCAAAGTCCATTAATATTAATTTATTCCACTATAAAATTAATATTGAACTATCCATCTTAACCCATATTACGACTTTAATATTATATGGCTCCCTGTCATTATTTCCCGTGTTTAAGATTATTTTAGTCCATTAATTAATTAAGCCACTGAACAAGCTTTATATTAATTAATATCTTTATACTTGTAGTAAAGACAACTCAACTTTATTATCCATACCGGAAATAAATTTTCACTTGCAAGATTTGGTATGATAAAGGTTATGAGCCCACCAAGGGGACAAATCAAACAAGACATACTTGCACACGATTCTCCATATTAAATGTAAGCAATCGTCATGTAATTAATAATATTGCCCAAGATATAAGGTATCAAATCCCAATAATTCTCTTCCTATCATAAGTCAAAGCAATAGTTATTAATTTCACACGATCCTTTAAGGGATGGAGATTAAGAAACAACACACCACTAAGGTCTAATTCTTGTATATTCAGTACCGAAGAATTTATCCTCCTGTAGGTCCTATTCAGCGCATCCAAATGCACTAGTATAATCTCTTGGTCAAGACAAGCCAATCAAAGTCTTATACATCAACCTTTCATGATGGTTTGTTCATTTCCATCTAGGTTGTGAATTTGTACTTAATTACGAGGAGCTGTTAATTTGATCTTCTGGGATCTGGTATCACCAAATTAACTACAACACAATACGTACTGACTTTATTGAACGAGTTTGCAATAAATATATATAACATTCATTCATATTTAAATGCAATAGTGATTAATAATTTATTTCAGTAAAATAAATGAGAAAAACTAAGTTTGGTTATACAAAGTAAAAGCATACTTTTCAGTATAACCCCAACAGGAATAAGGTATAACCATTAAATAACTGAGCTAAAAAAATCGGCAGTTCGAGTATGACTCAAAATCTTGAGGCGATACGGTGGACTTTTCATAGCACTGCCAACCAAATAACTATCATTAATTATAAAAAAATAACAGTTATTCTATGAGATATAATCTTCATCATCATCGAGGCGTGGTTCATCATACGCCGTACTAAGATCCCAAGTATGTGCATTGTAATCATCAATTGGATCAAGTATGTGCATTGTAATCATCGATTGTAATTATCCGAGATTGCTATCACGATCTCGTCTCCATCAGGATCCATAAAACAAATATATGGTTTGAAACAAAAAAAAAGGATATATTTTTGAATAAATATTATCAATATTTTGGGTATCCAATATAATTTTGTAAATATTATAAATATCCAATATAATTTTAGATACATATTATTGATTTGAGTATATTTTATTAGATATTTTTTTTTACATGTATATTTTATTAGAGATTGAATCCTCATATACATAAGTGATTATATATATATATTGAATTATATTCTTTACTTAATGAATAATAATAAAATTAAATTTGTTATTAGATTGGTAATAGTTTAGACTATATTAATCAATTGATAAATAAGAACAAAACTTATGTTGCACATACCACATGCATATGAGACACACTTGTATGAGACGGTCTCACAATGAGACAGTCTCACGATGAGATGAGATATAAGTTGTGCATTAACGCTTTAACACTGTAGGAGGAATGAGTTGTTGGGGAATTAATTACCTGGATCTATTCAGGGTGAATATTTAAATACAAATTAATTCTAACAATTATTACCAGCATGAATTAATCCTATATTAATTCAAATAATAATTAAACAACAAATCATGCATACAAATTCGTCACATAAATCCTACGCATGCGGAATTGCTAGGAGTTTACGTGAATTAACCTCTTGAAGTGACAACCGTTGAGAAGATGGATACCCATTCACACAAACAAACCCAAAGAGTTTTTCTCAAGTATTCCCTCGTCCTTGTTCAACAATCAGGTGGAAAGATGCTCGCGAACAATTTAAAAAAAGGAAAAAATAAAATTATGTTGCACCACCTTTGTGGATTTCTAATTTTTCCAACACATGGAATTGCACACTCACAATTGGAGTTTTTCGAAAAAACACAATCTGTCGACGTTTCAAAATATTTGATATTTTATCGACGCTAATATTTTTCCAAAAAAATCAATTTATGTTTTATCTTGGAGATGAAAAATTCATCCCCTATTTATAACAGGGGGGGGGGGGCGAAAATTTTTGGGTTTATGGATCATTGGGAAATTTCCTTGCTTCTTCTCAAATAAACAATCTTGAATATATTCAATATATTCTATTTCCCAAAATAAATCCCAACAAATTCTTCTCCTCCTTATTATCTTGAGATTTTTGAAATTTACTTAATAAATATCCAGTGGGAGATTTCTTGAATTTAATGAGATAATCTTGTATTCCAAGAATACTTATCTTCATTCCATAACAAAATTCAAAGAAAATCTTTCTCCCTCTTTTATTTATTATTTTCGAAAATAATAGGAAAATTAGGCAACAATAGTTTATTTTATTTTAAACACATTTTTTAGTTATTGGACTTTATCTTTGGGCTACTTGAGGGACCTTTAGGAGAATTAAGATTGGACCTTCCAATGGACCTTGAATTATCAATATTGAGCCACAATATTATTCAAGCCCATAAATATTAATTAATCCCACTACATAATAATATTGCACTATCCATCTTAACCCATATTATTGTTAATATGACTCCCGATTATTATTTCCCCTGTTTAAAATTATCCAATCAATTAATTAATTTAAGCCACTGAAATAGCTCCACATTAATTAATATCTTTTTCCTTGGAGTAAGGTCAGCTCAACATTATTATCCATACCGAAAACTAATTCCACTTGCAAGATTTAATATGATAAAACTTTTGAGCCCACCAAGGGGACAAATCAAGCAAGACGTACTTGCACACGATTCTCCGTATTAAATCTTAGCAATCGTCATGTAACTAATAATATTGCCCAAGATATAAAGGTATTGAATCACATTGATTCTCTACCCATCATAAGTCAAAGCAATAGTTATTAATTTCACACGATCCTATTTAAGGGACGGGGATTAAGAAATAACTAACCACTGAGGTCTAATTCTTCTATATTCAGTACTGAAGAATTTATCCTCATGTAGGTCCTATTCAGTGCATCATAATGCACTAGTGCAATCTCTTGGTCAAGACAAGTCAATCTGAGCCTCGCACTTCAACCTTTCACGATGGATTGTTCATTCCATCTAGGTTGTGAATTATGTACTTTTGGTTACAAGGGACTGTTAATTTAATCTTCTGTGATCTGATATCATTAAATTAACTACAATGTAACACGTACTATTTATTGAACAATTATGCAGTAAATATATATAACATTCAATCATATTTAAAGCAACAATGATAAATAATTTATTTCAGCAAATAAGACAGAAATTCAGTTTGGTTATACAAAGTAAAAATATAATTTCCAGTATAACCCCAACAATCTCCCACTTATACTCAAAGTCTGCTTTTAAGTATACTAAAACACATCTCGTGTCGTTCTACGTGACATCTAATCTCACCTACATAAATCTAATAATATCTCTCCCACTTATACTCAAAGCAGATTGGCTACGCACTTGACAACCATTCCTCTCACATGTCTCTTGAATGTTTCCAGAGGCAGACACTTTGTGAAATGATTAACTAGGTTATCCTCCAATGCGATCTCAGCCACCTCTACATCTCATCTCTTAACGATTTCTCGTCTAAGATTTCTTTCCTTCAGTGTGTTTTGTTTGACTCGTGGACTACGTTTTTTACATGAATCCATAACTGCTATCTGATTTCACTTATATTTTGGTCTGTTTCGAGATTTCCAGTATTTAACAAAACAATTTAATTTAAAATTGTGTATTAAATTTGAATTCGCTAAAATATTATTCATAAAGAGTTTTCCGAAAATCATATTACTCACTATTAAAATAATTTTTTAACTACAGCTGTGCATCGCACGGGTTCAATTAGTAGTATATTAGGAATATTAGTTGACTTTTATATAACGATATGTAAATATTAGGAAAAAAAATTCTATATGCGTGAAATCAAGGCATAATTAATAACAAATTTATATAAAATATAAAATTAATCACATTTTATAATCATGTCAATTATTTTTAATATATATAAGTTTAGGCATAAGAAATAAATAACTTAATTCTCTCAATTATATATAATTAAATTCCGTAATTTTTTTTACATATATATGTGTGTGTTTCTTTAATAGTTTATTCACACACATTAACACATATACATGTTTATATATTCTCTATAATGATATAATTAATTATTAATTATTTAAGATTATATGATTTAAGAAAATAAATGTTGCGTAGTTTTCAAAAAACTCGACCAAATTCAAACATATTATCTAAAATATGATTTAAAGATATTAATATTTTTAAAATTATGGATCAACGATTAAATTACAATACGTTCAAAATTTAAAATTTAAATATAATTTTAAAATAACAAAAATTATGTATTTTTTTAGAATTATATACCGATAATTATACTCCGAAATATATCATGACATCAAATAGTTTTTTTTTTATAATAATAGGTTAATATTAAGTTAATTTTTTTTCTATATATAAGTTTAATTATATTTAATGTCTAATTAATGATAAATGATTATAAACTAATACCAAATATACAAAGTCAAACTACATTTAATTTGATGCAATATTTTTTTATGGAAGATATGTACTAACTAACTAAACATAATTTTCTCGGTCTAATTTATTTAAATATTTTAGATAATGTACGTGTGTTAAACTATTCGTACATGTAAATCATCTGATTATCAGACAAAATAATATTTAAATGTACAGATTAAGTGGAACAATTAAATTATTTAGTAGCAGTATATTCTTGAAAAGTATCAGGCGTATGAACAATACGAAAAATTCTATGTACTTTTTCGTTAAAATCTTTATTGGATTTATTGGTACATAAGTACTATAATTTATTTATCTTTAGTTACAAATTTAATTTAATTAAAGAATTAAATTGAATATGTTAGCTTATCATGATTAGTTTTTATAATATTATTTTTTTCATGGATAGTATTACTTTTTTAATGGAAAAATATCGAATAATCAATGTTATAATTTTTCATATTTGTAATTTTTAGTGTTACACGAACACTCTTCTAACATGATTGTTATGTTATCTCATTTGTAATAACCCAAAACTATAAATTAAGATTTAATTCATAATCCAACAATGATTAAGCTAAATGGGTTAATAAGAATATTTTTGTGCGAAGTTTTTAATTTTGCATGTGACAGATGAGCGCTTTGAGCCGGAAGCACTTACTAGAACTATTATGAATGATCAGTTCAAGGTTCAATTAATAAATAAATTGAATGAATAATTATTAATTAAAGATGGCTTTTTCAGGAATTTCAAAATGGCAAAATTAATATTTCTATCAAGGAAGAAAAGTGGATATTACTGAATTTGAATCTACATATAATTTCGCAAAATATGAAGAAGGCAAAAAAGCAGAATACTACATAGAAAAACTCAATTATGAACCTCTACAAGATACATTAAAGCACAGTACAAACTTTGATATCATTCCTTGAATTTATATCAGCCTAAAAGTATGCTTTCTACTTTGATTTTACACAGTAAGAAAACTAAAGGTTACTAAAGTATGCCTTCTAACATAAAGGTAACAGACATCTAGGATTTGCTTCAGAATCAAAGTAATGAACACTAGTGACTTGATTTCATAATCAAACACCAAAGTTAAGTTTCCAAATTGAAGGATTTGCTTCAATCATCACGCACGTTGTTCATTATAATTAGTGTTCACAATTGAAGTTCAAACTTTTGTGGTCCAAAATATGCACCTATATTACAAAATTATGTTTTCAAAGTATAAGCATACCCCCATTTGCCCGTTTCAACCAGCACAATACCTAATCTTTCATCATCAAATTTTGGAATTAGAAAAACACGACAGATATAGAAAACTAAAATCAGAAGGAAACTAAAATCGGAATTCAATTAAAAAAATATATGAAAATAAAAAACAGAGACAACATGTCCGACATTGAGAGGGTGGACATATTTTTACCTAATTGCAGTGAGAATTTACTCCAAGACTCCAATTCAGAGTATTACAGCGAAAGAAAAATCCTAATCACTCTTCAAATCGCAACCCTAAAGATCTAATCTTTACTAGATATTGACGAACTGCAGGAAACTCGGTAGCAGTAATGGTGACGGAGGAGACCAGCTGTAATGGTGGTCGAGGAGACCGGCGGTAATGGTGGTCGAGGAGATGCCGAGTTTAGGAACAGTAGATTTATGTTCTTTGTTTTCTCCATCGAACGGGAGAAGAAAGAAATTTGTGATTTTTTATTAAATAAAATATATTTCTTAAGAAAAAGATGAGTTGTAAAGATAAATTTGTAAATTGATAATTGTGTTTTTTAAATTATTAAATTTATTGAAGCAGTACGATAGTACAATGCAATACGATGATTAGTACGATATAATACGATGATTAGAATGATGTTTAGTACAACAGATAGCAAGTCATTAATTTTAAGCCTTTAGATTTAAAATCTGATGGTTCAGATTAATTGACTATTGACAGTCAGTACAACACCCTGACTGTCCATACGACCTCCAGTAATACTTCTCAGAATTCAAATGATCTGAATAGGAATTACTCAGATCTCATGGGGTCCAACAGCAGAATTTCCAAAGCCCAAGGGTCAATAGTCGACCAACATTCTCATCATTCCTCACTCTCAAATGCAATCAATTTCTTCGAAAATTTATGTAAATCAAGAAACAACTGCTACAACTTCTCAATTCTACTAGGGGAATCCAGAATTTCAAAACTTTAGGCTTTTCGGTACAGTAATTCCTCCTTCTCTGAAACCTATTTTTCTTTCATTTCATTTTGTTCTCGCCTTCGCTTTTTCCTTTCGAAGCATTTTCCAAATATTACTTCTCGTTGTTTTTCGTTAATCTTAGTTCTTTACGGGGAAGATTTTTCTTCCGTTAGCGTGTTGTCTAAAACTATTTGATAAATTTCAATTTTGGGAAGGTTCCGCCCCTTTCTTTCCCCCCTAATATTCTGTAATGTATATTTTTCCTGCGCAGGGTAATAGTTATCTACTAATTTGCATTGCTATTGCCAGGATTCCTTAAAAATTATATTAAGATCTTTGAAATATTTGTTCTATTTTTGTTTGTTTAATTTTTACTTTTGCTATTTTCAGATAATCATGGTGTTTACTTGATGATGAAATGTAAAATACTAAAATTTATTATTTGCAGTTTTCTGGTGGAATGAGTGGGAGCAGTGATACTTCTCTTGATTCTGATTATTTGTTGGAGATCAGGGAACGATTTAAGGAGGTATAAATAACTTAGTCATTTGTTTCCTCTTTATTATATCCTGGTTGTCAATTAATAGCTTGGCCAAAGTCTTGAAGTACATTTCCTTGTAATTGTATTATTCGACCTGCATTGTCATTAGTTACATGAGTAGGTCTTCTGTGAACCAGATTCACGTGAACTCTCTTCTTCAAAGTGTCACTTTTTAACATATGAAGTATCACTATTTGCAAATGCTTGACGTGTATGTGTTATTATTCTTAAAATCATGAAACAGTGACACTTCGTATGCTAAACAGTATTACTTCGTATACTAAACAAATACCGAGTTCACCATAAAACTTCCATGAACCAAGTTTATAGAAGTGTTTGTCCTGTTGCGTGATAAATTTTGTGTTATAGGCCAGTAGAATTTGAAATGAATCTATATCCATATATAATCAATCAGAACGGAATTTATAGTGCTTTGGGACACCCTGGTACTTTCGAAATTATACATAATTGAACTAGCTTCTAGGCATGTTATATACTTCCTTACTAGTATTATTCAGCTACACTGCTGATTGCTTATCCTTCGTTCAACTCTAGTTTGTTCGGTGTTTTAGTTGCATAAGTTTGATTGCTTTAGTATGTATCCTTGTTATCTGAGCTTACTATTGGCGTGCTGTCTTTATCTCATATATTAATTTTTTTTTTTGATACAGCTGACAAAGGAAAAGGAAATGCTGAGAGATTCAAAGTCCCAGGGCTTTGAACTAATCAGGGTTATTACCTAAACTTTTAGTTACATTCGCATATCATGAGATTAATATATTCTTGAAGTCATGTTGTGATTTTTTTTTCCCCGATTAGACTGTTAAAACATGTTCCCTTTCTTGTGTAACCAAGAGTGGTTCAAATGATCTGTTTATCTCCAGGATCCAAAGTTTGTTCTTTCAGTTACTAGTCTAGGCAGTAAATTTTAATTTTTATTCGGATATTTCCTAGTTAAACAGTTATTTTAGTCAACTAGGTGGCTTAGCCCACCTGACCACTGGACTTCTCATTTGAGTGGGAGACCCAGGTTCAATTCCATCTGAGAACAAATTTGGAGTTATGGGAGTTATAAGGTGGATTGGCGATTTCGTGGAGTATTTGGGTGCTTGGTGTACTAACTACTAACATCTAACATCTAACTTTGCCCGATAAAAAAAAACAGTTATTTTAGTCGTTATTCTGTTTCCGATATTTGAAGTTATTGTATTGTCCTTTTTAAACTTTCTTGCTTGATTAGAATTGTAAGTGCTAAACCCTTTTATTTAATTTACAAAAGGTAAAAACTCTTAGTACTAATTAAATACCCAAGTTTATGGAGTTTAAAAGGAAGGGTTGAATTGAGATTGTATTTTATATGTACGCTAATGTACATCTCTCTTTAATGCAGAGATTGGAATACCATGTTAGGACATTATCTGAATCGCGTGAAGAAGACAAGAAGCGTATTACGGATTTGGAAAGAGAACTCTGTAATTGCGTCCAAGAAATAGGTGGGGCTTAATACACACACGCACACATATATATATCATTAAATTTTTGTTGTGGTATAACATGTATAGAAGTTTAATAGTTTTCTTCCTTCAAACACGTTGCTTCAGTATTTACCAACAGGGACAAACTTGACATGCTGCTAGAATCAGGATTTAAGTTTTTCTGTTTCCTTCTGTCTCTCTTTTTTCTATACTTTATGTTGTAAATAAAACCAGATATATGTTTTAGTCCCACTATTTCCACATAGGATCAAATAGCAAAAAGATATTGATGTAACTTGGATTTTAGCTATATACACATATAAACAGAGACAAAGAACACAAAAACAATGGTGGAATTGGATACCATTTAGAGAATGCAGGAGTGTTTGAATGTTTGTTGGAAAATAATGATGTGATGTATTTTAAGAGATATTGTCTACTATAGGTATTCTAGTCTTGTCAATTTTGTTTTTTAGTTAGTGGAGGTATAATAGGAATCAAAATTTTGTTTCAGCATTTAAATATATTGTTGGTCTTTTTAGAAATAAAAATGCTCATTCCCTGAGATCTAAGTGACAGACACATTTATCTTTAGAGAAGGAAATGAAACCAAAACAGTAAAAAAAAAAATCCCCTTCTTGACCCGCCCATCTCCATGTATTGTGTATATTTCTGTTGCACGCATCTTTACAAAGATTATGCATTGGATGATCTTCAGTATTTCATCTACTTGAAAATTACTCCCCCCATCCCACAAAGATAGTCACACTTTGAGTTTTACGTAGACCAATAAAACATCATTTATTATGCTTGAAATTCTGGATTTTACCTATAAAATTCCTGACATAACCTTATTTTTTAATACAAAAACAATAATGACAAAATAAATAGGGGTATTAATAGGCGTATTTTAAACAATTACACACTTTTAATACAGAAATGTCTATAATTTGGGACACACCAAAGAGGAAAACATGACTATCTTTGTGGGACGAGGGGAGTATATGTTTTTAAGGCATGTTAATATTTGGTTGTATTTCTAGTGTCCATTTTTTATTTTTATATATAAATTTTGGCAAATAAATAGATCTCCTCTATGACTTTTTTGTTTTTCTTTTTTAACTTAATCAACTGTAAACTTTCTCATAGATTTCCTGCAGGATCAACTCAGTATGAGAAACTTGAGCCTAAACTGTCCAGGCGAGCAAGTATGCAGCTGCCGATCGAAACTTGCAGACATGGAAAATCTAGCTGAGGAGGTAGAAATGTTAAGGGAACAGATAAATCAATCAGAATCTGAAAAGTCATTATTAGTGCAAGAAATAGAGTATAAAGAGGATGTAATAACATATTCAGCATCACACATTGTAAACTTGGAGGAATCAATTTCATCAATGGAATTAGAATATCAATGCGAAATAGAGAGCATGAACCTCGACTTAATAAACTTGGAGCAGAATCTTTTAAAATCTAAGAGATTGCTGGAAGAAACAAGTAAAGAAAATTCCAGGATGAATGGGCTGATTGAGAGCTTAGAGAAGGAAAACAATGATTTGAAAGAAAAGTTGCGAAGGTCTGATATGAGTACCAATGCATTTGTCATGGATGTCGAAGAGCAGCTTCATGAGTTGTTGGGGAAAACTGATGGCATTTCCTCAAATAAACTAGAGAAAGATATGAGGTATGGTTAAAACATTATCGTTTGACTGTAAAGCATTGATTTCGTCATCGGGTTACTTGGTTTTTCTTTTCTTTGTGTTTGTTTTTTAAACTTTTGTGGACTAATTGCAATATAAATCATGACCTTTTCACGTTTTTTAATTACAATATATTTTTTAAAAAAATTTGCAATTCGATGCGCGATCTTCAAGTTGTTGGAATTCTACCACATGACTATTTTCCGACAGGTCTTGCAGTGTGTGAAATTGAAAAAAAAATAAATTAAAAGGTTGTGAGTAAATTGAAACAAGAATTTAATTGCAATTTTTTCAAAGATTTTCCGGCTGCCACGTCAGCATAAGCTGTTTGAAAATAGTCATATAATATAGTTGCAACAATTTTTTTTATGCATAACAGTGATAATTTTTGTACATAACAATGATAATTTTTGTATATAACAGTGATAGAGTTCATGTGTAGACCTGGTTCACAGGTTTCATATATAGACCTGGTTCACAGGAGTGTTACTCATCTTGATTTTTTACGCAATTAACCCTTTAAACTTTTATATCATCTAGGTTTTCGTCAATGTCATAATAGACGGTTAGTGATAACATGGAGCAGATAAATATTTCCAAAAAAAATGTCGTCATAACTTAATTTGATAACTGCAATGGATTGTACAGAGAAGGAAACTTAAATAACATCATGTCTTTTGTAATAGTATATTTTGCGTATTTCTTTAACTTCTTTGGTCACCTACAACTGCAGCACATATGGCAATGCTTTAGGTCCTCTCTTCTCTAAACTTGCCAGTTTAAAAGCATCTGATGCATATTTGAGGAACAAGATGGAGCGCCAGATAGATGACTATGAACTTCTTACAAGGCGGCTTAAGGTATGCTTACTTTATATCAATGAGAGATTAAGGATGGCAATGAGGTGGGTTCAAATCCAGGCCGTATTGAACCGGCTCTCTGCGGGCGGGTTTGGGCCCCATCTAATGGGTATGGAATGGGTCGTGATTTTTATAGAACCCGCCCCGCCACACATAAATATATTAATATTTATAAATACATATATATATATATATATGTATTTATGTAAACTTATATTGATATTAATGTATACATGTTACATATATTATTTTTAAGTATAAGATGAATATTAAATGCTATAATAAGCAATTGAGTAGATATGCTGCGAAACTTGTTCACCGTGAAACTAGTTCCTTTTTTACAGGCATGACCCTTCAGTTATGACGACCAATACCTTTTTATAATATAAGTCACCCCTTTCAGTTATCACTACTAATACCCCTGTTATAATATAAGTCATACTCTTCAATGTTATGAGTAATACCCGTTATAGTAAAAAGTCACACTCTTCAGTTATCACAACTAATACCCTTTAGTAATATAAGTCATACTCCTTAATCAGTTTTACAGATTCTTGTGTGAAACTTGTTTACCCTATACTTTGCCTAAGCAATTGTATATTTTAATTTGAGTTATTTAACATCAAAAATCAAAATGAAGATATTGTGTATAAAAATTAGTAAGCAATAAAAAAATAGGCTGGGCTCAGGTGGGATGGCGTGGCGGGTCCTGGGACAGTGCAATCCCACCCCGTTGAGATGGTTAATCGTAGAAATGCTCATGCTACCAATGTGGGCACATCACAAGCTGTTCAAAATTAGCATAGTTGGAATTGCAAGACTATCTGTCTGTTTTTCATCCTTTTTACAACCATAGTTTTCTTAGCAACCAGCCTTATAAAACTTAATGTGCATATTTTCCAGGAAGAACTAAGAGAGGAAAGGATGAAATCAAAAGAAGAAGCAGAGGATTTAGCTCAGGAAATGGCTGAGTTAAGGTACCAATTAACTGTCATGCTTGAAGACGAGCGCAAACGTCGTGCCAACATTGAACATATATCTTTACAGAGAATATCGGAATTGGAGGCTCAGGTAGTTGAACTTGATCTTTTCTTTTCCTTTTCTTTTTGAATAAAAACTTGATCTTTTCTTTCCTATAAAAGAAGACAAGTTGTTAGAATACTGAATATCTTCGTGTGTTATGAAGATTGCAAAAGAAAGGAAGAAATCCAATAGTCCTCACGCTCTTGTTGTCAGAAATCAGTGAACATTGGCAAAGACCTCAAAATCACAAAAGCCTTCCATCTTCTGAAATTTCCTTTTCAAGGTTTGTTACTCATATGACAGCTTTTAAAATCACTTACTTTCAGGATCTGTGAGAATGAACTTTTACAAATAAGTGATTCTCCCCCATTTAAATGGTTTGCAAACACCCCCCTAAACCTATTTTGGGATTGTATCAATTTTTTACTGCTTCTGATTTTCTAGTTATGTATTTTAACAAGCTTACTCAAACTTATGCAGGTGACATTGTCTCAGTTAAAATCCCCATTCATTCACTGGATATCTGAGCCTCGACAAATGAATGAGTTGATAGATGCATCGGCTCCGTATATTTTGGGAGCTGTTTCTGGTTTTCTTGGGGTTAAATTGATCTTTATAACATTTTTTTGCACCGAAGTTTGATGAGAAATTGAGTGCGCCAAAGAAGTTGCTGTGAAATGAATATCAGATAGTTGTTATATTTGCTTTTTTTTTTTTTTTTTTTTGTGGAAAGGGGAAGAGATTAATTACACATTTTTCTTCAAATTTGTGATGTTTGGCTGAAAATTGGATCGGTGACACATACTTTATGCACCCCTTACAAATTATTTGATTAGCTTGATATTTTAAATAAACAAGGCAGAAATAAAAATTTTAAAGGTCCATTTCTTTATATAGGCCAAATTTAAGTCTTTACAAAAACCTTTAAAGCTCAATGTGCCCGCTTGCTCAAGTGTATGTGTTTTGTATATATATTTATATTAACCAA
The DNA here is from genome assembly GCA_037126765.1 of Stenogyne calaminthoides. NCBI lineage: Eukaryota > Viridiplantae > Streptophyta > Magnoliopsida > Lamiales > Lamiaceae > Stenogyne > Stenogyne calaminthoides. The sequence continues at coordinate 9,133,948 of JBBCBC010000015.1, forward strand.
TACAAATTATTATATATTTATTTATATATTAATAAAAATTATATAAATAATAGTATAAAATAATACTCCCTCAGTCCCATAGTTGATTTTCTATTTACTGTGTGCTCGGGTTTTAAGAAAAAATAATAAAGTGATAAAGTGTTGGGGTAGAAAGAGTTGTTTATTAGTATTTTATGTGATAAAGTAATAAAGTGATAAAGTGATTGGTAGTTGGGGTTAAAAAGAATTATTTATTAGTATTTTATGTGATAAAGTGATAAAATAAATATTTTTATTTAAGGAAAGTGGAAATCAAGTATGGACGCCTAAAACGGAAATGTGAAAATTAAGTTTGGAACGGAGGGAATATATATTTGAACGAGCTAGCAAATTAAATATAGTTAACCATTAATAAAAATTAAATCTCGTTAATAATAAACAAAATAAATAAATCTTGAAATCACAACATTGATATAATTAGGGTTTACAGTCAAATAGATTTTAGAAATTAATTTTACAATTCAATACATGCAAGGCAAACTTTACAATCCAATATGTCGTGTTTTGTGTCGATACGATAATGACACGACATGATAAGGTTAAACACGAACACAACACGATAAGAATTCGTGCTAACAAGACACGAACACGAAAAACTTTCGTTTTGTACGACACGATAAAAAAAAAATTAAAATAAAATTTATATTAAAAGTTTGACATGATACGATATGACACGACGCGGACAAAATAATACACGTTAATTTGATATGACACGATAAAAAATACAAAATCTCTAATAAAATTACAAAATATCAAGTTATATGTATATTCAAAACTTTTTTTTTCAAAGTTATCGTGTTGACACGAACACGAACACGACAAGAAAATTTTGTGTCCTTATGTGTTTACACAATAATGACACGAACACGATAAGACTAAACACTAAACCACAATTTTCGTACGGTTTTCATATTCAAAATTTGGGATAGAGAAAAACAAGTTTCTTGTGAATAGTGAGTTGTATTTAGCTACTATTAGGTGTTTACTGTTTATTTTTTTCAAACCTTTCATTGTAGCTCTGCAGAATAAGGTTTCTAGTGAAACAGTAATCCATATTTTCAAAATTTTAAATTTATCACTGCTTCAGTTTTATTGGGCGCGATTTGTTGATATGCTATAATATTGAGTTTGTTTTTGTTGTTTAATCGAGTCAACAATATCTGTTCTATAGGTTTATAAAAATGTATTGTTTTGTGAGCATTTTTTATTGCAGTTGTATGGTTTAATATACATTAACAACCTATATTTTGGTTTCCTTTCGAATATTTTAGACGATATGGCAAGAGATAAGAGATGTAAAATTTATTTAGAGGAAGATTCCCATTGGAGGAAGCGTAGACATGGTGAGTTATTAATACAATTTGGGCCTAGCAAATTTTAACATTTGTTTACTATTATATTTGCAATTTTATCCATTTTAAAATATAGTTGAAAACATTAGTTGATGATATCTTAATTAGATTTTTTTTATTTAGGGTGTGTTTTGAAACACCTAGGGTGTGTTTTGAAACACTTAAAACAGTTTCCAGAAGCATTTATTTTCAAAAGCTGTGAGAGGTAGCTTTGAAAATAAGTGTTTCTGAAATATTTTTTAAGTGTTTCAAAACACGCCCTTAAAACAGCTTCCAGAATATACATTATTTTCAAAGCTCTCTCTCACAGCTTTTGAAAATATGTGCTTCTGTAATTATTTTAAGTGTTTCAAAACACACCCTTAATATACTAAACATCTAAAAGTATTTCCAGAATTGTGAAATCCGTACTTGAACATGTTCATATTTAGGAGTGATTGAATATCTTGATGATTTGTTCAGTAGAATATTTGGTGTATATAATAGATTTTTCGAAAACTTTAGTGTATAATTTATTTTTTTTTTGTGATTTTTTCACTTTTATCTTTAATAGGTGTAATATGGGAAATATTACTGTGATATTGAACCTTCTTAAACATATTTGTTGTTCTTCCTATTGTTATTTAATAAGGTTTAGGCTGCGGTAAAAGGAAAAATACTAAGGTTCAAGATAAAAGGAAAGGTTAACATAGATGAAGTAAAAAGACTTGATAGCTTCTTCAAATCGAATATTTCAACTCCTAAAAGCTTGCTTCAATTCATAAATGGATCTCTGTAGCTTGCATACTAGATTAGAATTTGACTTAGATATGAATCCTTTCGGTTGAGTCGTAAACACTTCCTCATCAATGTTTCCATTGAGGAAAGCTGTTTTGACATCCATCTGTCAAATCTCATAATCATAGTGTGCTACTATTGCAAGTAAAAATTTGAATGAACTTGATCTTTGCAACTGGTGAGAAGGTCTCGTCATAGTCAATGCCTTCGCGTTGACTATAACCCTTTGCCACCAACCTAGCTTTGTAAGTTTGTACTTTGCCATTTGCATCGATATTTCGCTTGAAGACCCATTTGCAAACTATGGGTCCAACCCCTTTAGACAACTCAACCAAGTCCCAGGCTTGATTGGTGTACATCGAGTCCATCTTGGATTTCATGGCTTCATGCCACTTTCCTAAGTCAACATCTAATGTTGCCTCAGTGTAAGTTCTATGATCGTCTTTATCCTGGATCTCCACGTCATCATGTTTCTCTACGAGTAAACCATTGTTGGTCCCGGTGCAAACGAGTCTTACACGTGTATGGGGGGGGGAATACACGTGTTCAGTGTTTTTAAAACTTTTCTTTTACTGAGGTCAGCTTGGGTCAGATAATCCTGAAGATTAGGTCCTGAGAAGCACAAAACACTCCGAGTCAAAGTCTACTGAGACAGTGACCCTGAGCTGCTTTCAGAAACCTCAGATAATCCCAACTGAGTCCTGAGTTTTCAGAGATCCTGAGTTGCTTGGATCAGATAACTAACTTACTGAACCCTCAGAAGAGTAAGTTCAGTTTGGTAACTATCTGTTCTAGCTACTCAGATGTGCTGAATGGTTGACCCTTTAGTTTATACTCATTTTAAGCTTTGCTGAAAACCTTCCTTTAATGGAATAGTGATTAGGCTGTGATTCAATTACATGCAACTTCCAGTGGATTGATTCCAACTGAAATATCAGTGAAAATATGCTTTCAAACTCAGTGATGCAACAGTTAAGCACAGATAAAGAAAGCAATAAACAACACAACAATTATAGTGGTTCAGAGACTCAAGCTTCTACGTCCACTCTCTGATCCTCGGAGAAATTAACTAATCACTTCCTGAGCTTTCTGACTACCTCGCGTAGTTTACTTACTCAACTCGGCCCTGAGCTTTCTGACTACTCCACGTAGTTTACTTACTCAACCCGACCTTGAGCTTTCTGACTACCTTCGTAGTTTACTTACTCAAACACAAACAAGCTTTCAGACTACCTCTGTAGCTTACTAACTTCTCATCTAGAGCTTTCTGACTACTCCGCGTAGTTTACTAACTCTTTACAACTCTTCTCACCAACAAACACACTCCAACTACCTTCTCAAGGGTTTGGGGTTTCTCGGTTGGTTTCCAACTAGGATGAGATATCCTTTACAATGAAGTACAATGCAAAGGCTAGGATATCTCAACTAAGCTTCAGATATGTCTTATCAAGCTAGGCTTAGTTTAGTGAGCTCTCTTCGATATAAAAGCACTTGGGAAATTCTAAGTTTTTCGAGTGCTTTAACTTTGTGATAATAAGTTTGAGCTCTTGAGTTGCTTACAAATTTCCCGTAACCTTACAATGTAGAGGGTCACAAGTATTTATAGGCATACACCAAGGTCACTCTTGAAAAACTATCCGTTGGAGGAGATGGCTTCGTGAGTTTCCTCTTATGGTCGGTCTTCACTATATTTAGGGTTTGAAACTCCCTGGAACTTTTGTAATAGCCTTTCATGTAGTCGGTCTTCACTTTTTGCAATCTGGAACTTTTGTACGACATCTTTTTCGATTCGTCGATGTATTAAGGTGGTACAAAGGTCTTTGTCTTTCTCTTTTTGACTTTTGTCTCCAGTTTAAAGGTAGACACCTTCAACGGCTCTTTAGGTTATAAACTCTGAGTTGATATAACCTTAACAACACTTTAACTTAGTTCCTTTTGTCTGCATTTGAATGTCTTGGCAAATATCTATTCTTCTAAGGAATCGCGATCTTCTCAGTATTGCATCCTTCAGATAGATATTCTCAGTGCCTCGGAACATTCAGGTTTATACTGTGTTGGGGATTATACTGAAAAATATGCTTTTTACTTTGTATATAATAAACCGAATTTCGAGACTTATTTTTGAAATAAATTGTTTATCGATGCTTTAAATATGATTGAATGTTATATATATTTATTGCATAAGCTGTTCAATAATTAAATGCGTGTTACCTTTGTAGTTAATTTAGTGATACCCGATCACGGAAGATTAAATTAATAGTCCCTTGTAACTATAAGTCGCCCATTCACGACCTAGATGGAAATGAACAACCATCGCGAAAGGTTGAGGTGTAAGGCTCGATTGGTTTGTCTTGACCAAGAGATTACACTAGTGCATGGTGATCTGTTGAATAGGACCCTGAGGAGGATAAATTCTTGAATCTGAAACAAGGAAGAATTAGACCTCGGTGGTTCGTTGTTTCTTAACCTTCGTCCCCTGAAATAGGATCATGTGGGATCGGTAACTATTGCTTTGACTTATCATGGGTAGCTTAATCGTAGAGAGATTCAATCACGCACTTTATCTTGGGCAATATTATTGGTCACATGTGATTGCTAAGATTTAATCTGAAGGATCGTAAGCAAATTTGCTTTTGATTTGCCCCCTTGGGAGGTTCATAAGCTTTATCATACTAAATCTTGCAAGTGGAATTTGTTTCCGGTATGGATAATAATGTTGAACTGTTCCTCGACCAAGGACAAAAGATATTAATTAACGGAAAGCTATTTCAGTGGCTTGAATTAATTAATGGGCTAGATAATCTTAAACACGGGAAATAATGACCGGGGAGCCATATTGATGTAATATGGGTTAAGATGGATAGTGCAATATTAATTATGTTGTGGGATTAATTAATATTTATGGGCTTGAATTATATTGTGGCTCAATATTAGATATTCAAGATCCATTAGAAGGTCCAATCTTAATTCTCCTAAAGGCCCCCTGAGTAGCCCAACATATAGTCCAATAACCTGAAAAAGGTGATTAAAATAAAATAAATATTGTTGCTTATATTTCCCTAAAATTTTCGAAATTTATAGATATGATGGGAGAAAAGATTTTCTTTGAATTTTGTTATGGAATGAAGATATGTATTCTTGGAATACAAGATTATCTCATTAAATTCAAGAAATCTCCCACTAACCTTTCCTATCTATATAGAAATTTTCGAAAAAGTAGAAAATATAGTGGGCAAGAAAGATTTTCTTGATTTTATTGAAAAGATATTATGGAAGATATGTATTTCTTGAAATACAAGAATATCTCATAAATTCAAGAAGATCCAAATCTTGGATTCTTGCACCTTATAATTTTCGAAAATTCCATAAACTTGAGGAGGTGGATTTTTTGTGGAATATTTTAATTATGGGAAAAAAAGAATATATGGGATATATTCAAGATTTCTTGGTGACCAAGAAAAGTCTTTTCCCACATTGAAAATTCACATAAATTTCGTGCCCTCCTCTCCTATAAATAGGGATGATTAGTTCATTCCCAAGTACAATTTCATGTCTTTGGAAATATTAGCAAATCCACATCGTGGTACAACAAAGTTTATTTTTTCCTTTTTGTTAATTGTTATTGAGTATCCTTCCACGGATTGTCGAGCAAGGGCTAAAGGAATACTTGGGAAGTCCTTTTGGTTAGTCCGTCCGACCAAGACCTTTGCCATCGAGAGAGGTACGTTCACGTAAACCCGTAGATTCCGCATGCGTAGGTTTTACGTGGCTTTTTATATGCATGATATGTTGTTGCAATTATTATTTGAATTAATATAGGATTAATTCATGCTAGTAATAATTAATGAATTAAATTTGTATTTAAATATTCACCCGAATAGATCATGCGCGAAACATTCCCCATCAATTGGTATCGAGCCCTTTGTTTTGGACTCTGAATTTTTTAAATTGTAATTTAATTCACGAACATTAAATTTGAAATTGGATAGTAGAACTGTTAGATCTGTTTTTGCGGTATCCAATTGTCATGGATTTTAATGTTTTATTTTGCATGCATATAAACCGTGGTTTTTTAATTGATTCGATTCGGATTTATTTTTGCCTCGTGAGAAAATCCACGAGTAGACTAGGATTTGTTTGATTTGATCAATGTAATAGACTAGTCTAGATCTCAGTTTATTTATTTTTTGTAAATAAATTGTAACCGGAACGAAAGAAGATTGAAGAATTAAGATTTTAAATCGCACCAAACCGGCTTGCGTGGGCGCCTTGGTATGTATTGTGGGCGCAGGCGGCCAGGCGGGCAGCGTACAGGATGCAGGCCGGGCGAAGGCGGGCGGTTTCGTGCTCGGATGCTGCTGGGCGGCACGGGCGGAGGACGCGGGCGCAGGCCGGCGTTACGGGCGAGGTGAAGGCGGATGGCGTTGACGCTGGGAGCTGCTGCCGCCAGCCGAGGATCAGCCGAGTAGCCATGAGCGCCCGCTGTGGTGCCGCGGTGTTTAGAGGGCCGCCCCAGCAGTGGCCGCCGTGGGCGGCATCCCGGCCATGAAATGCGAAGCAAGGCTTCAAGACGGGGCAATTTTTTCGAGACGAACGAGCAGTGGGAAATTCGAGACGTGTTTCTTCAAGATCAAGTCAAGAAAAATCAAACCATGGCAGGTTGGATAATTTGTGCCCAATATGTTTATTTTTGTTTTTTGCTTGATTTATTTGTCTTTATCTTATGCTTTATTTAATTTGTTTAAATGTGTTTGCATGAGGGTTGCCAAATTGAAAAATCTCAAGTTCAAAATTACTAAGTATGTTTTAAATAATTAATTGACAATTTTATTTAGGATAATAAAATTGAATTAATTTTGACCTCCATGATTTATTTATTTGTTAATTCTTTTGGAGAAATTCCCCCAACGGGACGGTCAAAAGATAGGTTTCACATGAATGAATTCCAAACGGGTGATTGTGGGTTATTACTAGTGGCGACGATGACCCTCCCAACGAGGCTCGATCAAAGCGAAATAGTAATCCCTGTATTTAATCATGGTTATTACTTAGGTATAAAATTGATATGCATATATCTTCTAGGAGTCCCTGTCAATTTTATATTGGTCAAGTAGAACCAACTATTAATCTGGATATTAAGGTTTTGTAATCGTTCTTGTTTGTAACCCGCTTTGAATGTGTTTAAATAATGACCCACCCAACGTGGCTTATTTAAACTGTTTTGAGATGTTGGCTGATGCATTTGTTCAAATTTTTTTTTGAGATTTTAAATATGATGCATGTGATCAAACTTTGTGATAATCTTGTGCTTTTGCATATAGTTGTTTATTTCAGTTCAACATGTCATTACCTTTTAATCCACTGTTATTATACTTAATGTCAATACAATTTGTATGGAAACTATATTTATTGGAAAATTATAATTGTCTAAGCGCACAAAAAGCACAAGTGGATTTTGACACACAAAAATCAGATGAGCCAACCGACGAAGTCAAAACATGCGTGACTCGTCGGATCACCTTCGATAGATAGATGTAAATTTGAAAATGGTGGAGGAAAAACCCGTAAGGATTACGTCCTCAAAATAGATGGCCCATCCGAACAAACTTGAGATTACGAGTCGCAGTTATGATCCGGAGACTAAGATGAATTTGGTACTTCATTCTCTGCCCGTAAAAGGTTTTTGAGCATTTGGGCCTCGCTAGCTAATTTGTTGCAAACTTTTGGACTCGGCAGAAATGATGATAAGGCACCAAACTCAAGCTTTGACGGCAAGTGGTCCGTCTTCATCTTCTAAGCCAAGGGTAGGCAAGATAAAGAAGAGGACCAAAGGCCATAAGCAATAAAACCTCAATTGTTGCCAAGGGCAATGGTAAGATGAGGAATGCTTGTTGAGTCGAGGAGAATCCAAAGAGGAAGTGCTTAAGGCTGCGGTGAGAAAAGGACAATGGAGGTTTTGCTGTTCCAACCCCAAAAGGGATGGAAAGAAAGGTAATTCTCACACACTAGTTGTTGAAACTTGTTTAGCGGCGTATACTTCTCATTCGTGGGTGGTTGATACGAGATCCACTAATCATGTTGGCTTCACGGGTTCTAAATGATCCGCAACGTGGTGGGGAGTGAGATCCTCATCACACCGGGCAACGTTACGAAAGTAGAAGACATTGCAATGCTACGTAAGTGGCGGATATTGCAATGCTTACTAAGTAGTAACGATTATTGCAATACTACGCAAGTAGCAGACATTGCAATGCTACATGAGTAGCAGTTAAAGCAGTGGGAGAAGTGCACCTATCTTTTGAAGATAAAGTTTTTGAGATTATCTTTGTGTTCCCAGTTTTAGAAAGAATTCACTTTCAGTTTCTAAAATTTGATTAAAGGACACTAAGTTTCTTCTAATAAGAATGACATCATTTTTGAAATGATGAGTGTATCTGATACGGGACATTGATGGAAAATTTCTATACAATTAACTGTGCACACCACTCACGAAATGTATCCTATAACACATCAACTGTTTCCGAGAAAAGAAAGCGTTCATCAGACGTAAACGAGACACTTCTTTAGCATCTATAAATTGGGTCATATAAATCCAAAGAGGATCCAAAGTTTGGTAAGAGACGGTTCACTAGGGCTTCTCCAAGTTGAACCGATTCCAACCTGCGAATCATGTTTGGAGGGTGATATGACCAAGATGGCATTTGGAGCCAAGGGGAATGGGGCTAAAGAAGTGTTAGAGATCGTTCACATAGATGTACGTAGTTCAATGTTAACCAAAGCAAGAGGAGGTTATGAGTAATTTTATTGATGATTACTCAAGGTACATTTTCCTTATGAAGCATGAATCTGAGTCCTTTGAGAAATTCTAAAGAATTTAAGGCTCAAGCAGAGAATCATATGGGAAAAACGTATCAAGTCTCTACGATATGATCGTGGAAGCGAATACCTCAGCAATGAGTTTTTGAACTACTTATCTGATGAAGGGATTGTATCCCAGCTCACTGCACCCGGAACCCCTCAACAAAACGGGGTTTGCAGAGCGAAGCAACAGAGTTCTTTTGGAAATGATTAGATCAATGATGAGTTATACGGATCTTCCCGAGTCGTTCTGGGGTCATGCCTTGGAAAACAACGACTTATATTCTGAACTTGGTGCTATCCAAATCAGTTCCCAGAACCCCAAAGAATTGTGGACCGGACGCAAGTCTAGTATGAGACACATGAGAACTTTGGGGTGTCCGACTTACGTGTTGGACAAGGAAACCGGTAAATTGGATCCTCGATCAGAATTAAGGCTGTTTTGTAGGATACCCTGAGGGAACAAAAGGGTGAATGTTTTATAGTTCCGAAGATCAAAAGGTGGACATGCGCACCCACTTTAGATTTAGGAAGAAAACTATAGAACCAAAGAAAACCCAGAAGTGAGATTACCTTAAATGAGCTTAAAGGGCAAACCTCAGTGCCGACTGTACTAGATGATATACCAAACGATACGTTTTCACAACCGGAGCCTCGTTATAGTGGGAGGGTTGTTAGACAGCCCGAGAGATTCATGGAATAGGAGAGTCCCGGACTTGATTCCCGGAATTAGACCCATAGACATATGACGAGGCACTCCAAGATATGGATGCAGATTCTTGGCAAACAGCAATGAAAGATGATATGGGTTCTATGTTTCATAATAGAGTGTGGGAGCTAGTCGAACCACTTAATGAGGTCAAACCCATTGGATGAAAGTGGGTATATAAGAGGAAAAGAGGACCGGACGGGAAACCTTTAAAGCAAGACTAATGGCGAAAGGTTATACTTTCGTAAAGAAAGGGATCGATTATGAGGAAACTTTTTTCGCCGTAGCCATGCTTAAGTCCATCCGTATATTCTCTTATCGATTCTTTGCGCATCTCAACTTTGAAGTCTGGCAAATGGATATCAAGACAGCTTTCCTTAACGGAAGTCTTGATAAAGAGATCCATATGCAACAACCCCTAGTTTTCATTGAAACAGGCCAAGAACACCCAGTTTGTAAAAGCTCAAGAGGTCCATTTACGGACTCAAACAGCATCGAACTTGGAACCAAAGTTTTGATCATATTATAAAGTCTTATGGGTTTTGATCAAAACGAGTTTGAAAGTTATTGTGTGTATAAAAACGTGTCGGAACTGCATTGGTATTCTTAGTATCAGACGTAGATCACATTGTGATCGCCGGGAACGATGTGAAGGTGTGATCGGGGCGTAAGGACATGGTTTTCAAAAGCAGGTTTGATATGAAAGACTTAGGGAAAACCGGACACATCCTTGGGATCAAGATCACAAGAAAAGGATGGTCGGGTTATCGCAAGTTTCATACATAGACACCGGTTTTGAAACAATTCAAAGATGCAAGATTCAAGAAAGGATTCGTACCTTTCGGACTTGGAATCCATCTATCCAATAAAATGTTCCCTAAGGCGAAAAGGAGATAGATGACATGAAAGGTATTCCTTGTGCCCGGTACCGTCGAAACCTTATGTATGCATTCGTATGCGAGACCCGGATATATGCTTTGTCGTAGGCATGGTAGCAAGATGTCGAGTAACTCGGGAAAGCTTAATCGACGACGAGTTAAAAACATTCGAAGTTTCGAAAAAGAACTCGGGATAGAATGTTGATTTATCGATCCGATACTCCAATCCCCATCGGCCATACATGGACTCGGATTTCCAATCAAGTTTAGATTCGAAATTATCCGCCTTTCGATTAGTGTGTTTCCATTTTGGGAAGTGTAGCCATCAAATGGGACGAGTGTGAAGCGTAAATGCATCCTTGACTCAACCATGGGACTCGGGTAAGTAGGCGCTTGTGAAGCGGTGAAAAAAACCGATTGGGCTCTAGATCTTCTTAGTGGACTTGGATGGTGTTATGAATTTATCTAGCAATATCCGCTAGGGGCGATTACAAATTCAAGAGAACCAAGAGTCCACGAGTCAAACAAACACATTAAAGGAAAGACATCTTATCGAGAAATCGTTAGAGAGGAGATATAGATGTGGCAAAAGATAGCGTCGAGGACGACTAGCGAGATCCATTCACAAAGCGTCGCCTCTGAATACATTCGAGAGACATGTGAGTGGAATGGGTGTCAAGACCGTTGCCAATCTACTTTGAGTATAAGTGGGAGAAATTATTAGGTTCGTGTAGGTGACATTAGATGTCACGGACTACTCGAGCGTGTTGTAGTATACTTAAAAGCGGACTTTGAGTATAAGTGGGAGATTGTTGGGGATTATCTTTGAAAAGTATGCTTTTTACTTTTGTATAATCGAAACCGAATTTCCGGACTTATTTCTTGAAATAAATTGTTTATCAGCGATGCTTTAAATATGATTGAATGTTATATATATTTATTGCATAAATATTTCAATAATTAAATGCGTGTTACATCAGTAGTTAATTTAGTGATACCCGATCACGAGAAGATTAAATTAACGGTCCTTGTAACTATAAATACGCCATTCACGACCTAGATGGAAATGAACAACCATCGCGAAAGGTTGAGGTGTAAGGCTCAGATTGGTTTGTCTTGACCAAGAGATTACACTAGTGCATGGTGATCTTGTTGAATAGGACCTCTGAGGAGGATAAATTCTTGAACCCGAACAAGGAAGAATTAGACCTCGGTGGTTCGTTGTTTCTTAACCTTCATCCTGAAATAGGATCATGTGGGATCGGTAACTATTGCTTTGACTTATCATGGGTAGCGAATCGAGAGAGATTCAATCGTACTTTATCTTGGGCAATATTATTGGTCACATGTGATTGCTAAGATTTATCTGAAGGATCGTGTGCAATCACGCTTGTTTGATTTGCCCCTTGGGAGGTTCATAAGCTTTATCATACTAAATCTTGCAAGTGGAATTTGTTTTAGGTATGGATAATAATGTTGAACCGTTCCTCGACCAAGGACAAAAGATATTAATTAAAGGAAAGCTATTTCAGTGGCTTGAATTAATTAATGGGCTAGATAATCTTAAACACGGGAAATAATGACCGGGAGCCATATTGACTGTAATATGGGTTAAGATGGATAGTGCAATATTAATTATGTAGTGGGATTAATTAATATTTATGGGCTTGAATTATATTGTGGCTCAATATTAGATATTCAAGATCCATTAGAAGGTCCAATCTTAATTCTCCTAAAGGCCCCCTGAGTAGCCCAACATATAGTCCAATAACTGAAAAGGTGATTAAAATAAAATAAATATTGTTGCTTATATTTCCCTAAAATTTTCGAAATTTATAGATATGATGGGAGAAAGATTTTCTTTGAATTTTGTTATGGAATGAAGATATGTATTCTTGGAATACAAGATTATCTCATTAAATTCAAGAAATCTCCCACTAGCCTATCTATATAGAAATTTTCGAAAAAGTAGAAAATATAGTGGGCAAGAAAGATTTTCTTGATTTTCTTGAAAAGATATTATGGAAGATATGTATTTCTTGAAATACAAGAATATCTCATAAATTCAAGAAGATCCAAATCTTGGATTCTTGCACCTTATAATTTTCGAAAATTCCATAAACTTGAGGAGGTGGATTTTTTGTGGAATATTTTAATTATGGGAAAAAGAATATATGGGATATATTCAAGATTTCTTGGTGACCAAGAAAAGTCTTTTCCCACATTGAAAATTCACATAAATTTCGTGCCCCTCCTCTCCTATAAATAGGGGATGATTAGTTCATTCCCAAGTACAATTCCATGTGCTGGAAATATTAGCAAATCCACATACGTGGTGCAACAAAGTTTATTTTTTCCTTTTGTTAATTGTTCGCGAGTATCCTTCCACCGGATTGTCGAGCAAGGGCTAAGGGAATACTTGGGAAGTCCTTTTGGTTAGTCCATCCGACCGAAGACACCGCCATCCCGGAAGTGCGTTCACGTAAACCCGTAGATTCGCGTCGCGTAGGTTTTACGTGGCTTTTTATATGCATGATATGTTGTTGCAATTATTATTTGAATTAATATAGGATTAATTCATGCTAGTAATAATTAATGAATTAAATTTGTATTTAAATATTCACCCCCAAATAGATCGTGCGAAACATTCCCCATCATATCGAAAGCATTCAAGACATTCTGCGAAGTCTTCATTAATTATCGTGCCTTCGATATTCTTGATCTTGATTCTTGATCTTACATCTTACGTGTCTTGAGTCTTACGAGTCTTGGGGTCTTACGAGTCTTGGCGTCGAGTCTTGAGTCTTACGAGTCTTCCGCGGATATCTTGGTGATATCTTGAATCTTCATCTTTGAGTCTTGGTTTCTCGGTTTCATCTTGAGTCTTGATATCTCGGCCACACACCGAGTCTTGATATCTCGATTTCTGCTTGAGTCTTGATTCTCGATTTCATCTTGAGTCTTGATTCTCGATTTCTTCTTGAGCCTTGAAAACCGGTTTCATCTTGAAACGGTTTCTTCAAAAAACTATCTTGAGTCTTGAGAATCTTGAGATCTAACTTGATCTATATACATTTTGAGATATCATCACGAATACTCTAAAAGCTGAATCGACTCAACTATCAAGATTATCTGAACATGTCATACTCATGGGTTTTGGGATCTAATCAAAATCATATATATTTATTAAATTCATCTCCAACAATTTCCCTTTTTTTTGATGATGCAAAACCTATCTTATTCTGACCATACAACCTAAATTCGTGTTTTGGTTTATCCTATTACAAGATTGGTTTCTGAACAGAGAATCTCCCAACAATTTCTAAGAATCTCCCAATATTAATCATTCAACAATTTCTTCAGTAATGAATCTCTCAAATGATTCATCACCAAATACTTAAAACAATTTCCCATAAACAATTAATTCAGAAACAGTCATACAACATATCAAAAGTAAAAGACATGTAAATAAGATAATGAGATATTATCTTTTGAGCACAAATGATAAATTTTCATTGATGATGAGTAGACTGTTACAGGTTACAATGAAATTTATCAGAACAAAAATAAAAGACAAAAAGATAGAAAAAATTACAAGTGTCTTCAGGTAAGTCTCCAGTCTTCGGGCTTCAGATTTGGCTCTTCAGTCTTCTGCTCTTCAGTTTGCATCCTCTTCAATTTCATCAGCGGGTACCTCCAGGTTGAACATTCCGAAATACCTCTTCTTCATAGCATTTCTTTCCTTGATGATATCCGGACTGTTCCCTGTCAGACCTAACTGTCCAGCATATTGAGCAATTTCTTGAGTAATGGCTTTTTTATTCACCAAGCCATTACCAAGTCTTGGAGGAGGGTAGGTATATGGACCGGGGGCTACTATCTGCACCTTTCCTTCATCCACAAGGTTTATCCAGCTTTGGAGATATTTAGGATAAAAGGTTAGGAGATATTCAATAAAAGCTTCATTTGGATCTGAGCTTTCCCCTTTCCATTCCCTGAGCACTTCATAGTAGAACCAGAAGGTTCTCTTGACCTCTTCCCAACTATCATTGAATTGGATGTGCATCCACTTGTCAATGTGTGGCCATTTTAGTGCTTGTGAAGTCCCTCTCCGTTTGCTCGCAAACTTTTTGTATCCACTCCTTCGCTTCGCTCTTCTTCATCTATTTTCTTTCGATCACGCACGCACTTCGAGACCGAAGCAACAACTTTCTTTGCTTGTTCTATCCGGAGTGTCTTGAGCATTCTGGTGTTGAAGACTTTCTTACGAGGTTGACTGCGAGACTCTTCTAATTCTCAATCAACTTCCTTTGCCTTTGGCTTAGAAGCCGCCCTTTTTTGCTCTCGGGTTCAACAATGCCCAAGGCTTTCCTCTTCATAGGCAATTGGCTGACGACTTGTTCCAACCTTAGCTCCAAACACTCAGTTTCTCTCTTGCAACATCAAGCATGGTTTCCTCAGAAACCCGAGTGTAGATCGGCTTCTCCAC
This sequence comes from Stenogyne calaminthoides, assembly GCA_037126765.1. Taxonomy (NCBI): domain Eukaryota; kingdom Viridiplantae; phylum Streptophyta; class Magnoliopsida; order Lamiales; family Lamiaceae; genus Stenogyne; species Stenogyne calaminthoides. The sequence goes on from JBBCBC010000015.1 coordinate 9,149,050, forward strand.
CTTACTGAACTTCAGTTTTTCAATAGCTTCGACTTCCTTCAAGGCTTTGGATAGGCTATTCATTTCAGCTTTTTTTGTGCCTTTTTCTCCAAAGTACATGCCAATAACTTCCTGAGGTCTTCATCTGGTCTTTCCCCCTTCTTTGCACCGTAATTGGAAGAAGTCTGGAGAGTGCTGTGTCCATGTGATATTGCTCTTTGCTTACATAGCGCACCTCTCCTGCTAACTGATCCTGTTCATCTTCCAGCCTCCTGAGGTGGTTTTTAGCCATAGAGAACTCTTCAGAAAGATGGGCAAACTGGCCAGAGAGAGCATCTTTAAACATCTCTGTCATCTTGGTCATGAGCATTGAGCTCATTTCCTCAACAGCAGACTTGATCAGCACTTCATTCTTCTCTGCCAATTTCACCTCTAGGAACTTCGATATTCTCCCGGTGCTTCTTAAGTTTTAAGTTCGGCATTTCATTTCTCAGCCTTGACTCCCTCCAGCTTCTCATTCAGCTTGTCTTCCATGGAGGTCATCTTTGAGGTCAGAGTGTCTTGGAGTTGCACCAGTTCTGAAGATGAACTCAGATTCTCCATCTTCTGAGTTTGGCTGGCCAATGTCTCTTCCATCTGATCGATTTTGTTTATCATTGGCTCAACCTTCTCAAGCTTCTCCAGAATGGGAGTGAGGTCGATCTCAGGAACATTCTGCACCTTCTAAGGCTGATTGATCATCACGAGGTTCGAGACCACAACCTAAGGGTCGGATGCACTTTTGAGCATCGACTTCATCCTGAGCTCTAGTCTCCAACTGAGCCTCAGTATGTACATCAGACAATTTAGAGTTAAAGATAAAACTTTCAGTAACTTTGACATAATTGTTAATAGTTAAAAGGTACCTGAAGAGTGCTAGCTTCAGTCTGAGGTTGAATGATTTTAGGTTGATCAGCACAAGAAGTTTCCTTCTCCATCTGAGACTGATCCTCGGCATCTCCTGTTGGTCCCCATCTTGAAATTTGTCTCTGCTTGCTAGGGGTACCAACCCGGTAGCTCTCTTCTCGGCTATCTTCTTCGAACGCTCATCAAAATCGGAAATTTTCATCCTGAGCTTTGTCTTCTTGAATCCTAAGAACTCAGTCAGGAAGGCTGTCTCCTCATTCCATCAGTCTTCCCCTCTAAATGCAGCAATGTTAAGCATCTCTGGAAGAGTCTGATTGAGGATGAAAACCGCTGTCCTTAATCTGAAGAAGATATCTTGCAGATCGAGGTATGAAATTTGAGCTTCGGGGGTATGATCGAGGATGAACCGTTCCCCCTTGCTCCTCCACTCGGTTTCTTGACCGCCCTTCTTCCATCTCGGGCTATCTGGTTGGTTGAAGCATCGGTGAAGGATCAAGAAGTAGATCACTCGGGGAGCTCATCAAAATAAGGCGCTCACGAGTCGATCATTAATATCCCGAATGTTGTGTAGTCGAGGTCCTCAATTTGCATCGAGTAGGTTACGGGGCTGGTATGCGTCCTCAAATTGACTACGAGTTGGCTCTTACATGCGGCCGGCACATCTTTGGTAGGAATCTCTGGGGCTGAGTTCCTTTAAAAATTTCTGAGAAATTTTATCGAGGCTGAGCTATGTCTCAAGCACCTCGGAGAGAAGACACGCTCCTCGATCTGTTCTGTGCCTTAGAGATAACTTTGAGCAAGACTTGTAATGGCGAGACTCGAGCGGTTTGGCTCTCGGGTTGAATCTCTTCAGAATCACTGCCATCTTCATTGGTGAGAACCACCAATCTTCTGCGCTTTGGAGCAAGGTTCTTCTGCTTCATCAATTTTACACCCTGCTCCTTCTTCGCCTTCAACAAAACCTTCCCCCTGGTTTGTTGGGTCTCTTCAGCAGCAGCAGCTTTTGGTGATTCTGCTTTCTTTTCTTTCTTTCCTCGATGCTTTGTTTTTTTCAAAGAATGGGCTTGAAGAGCACCTTGGATTTAGGGAATGGGGTCGAATTGGCGAAGATGTCCTCCTCCTCTCTGCACATCTCCAAAATGAATGCTATTTTGGTGGCATGGTGGATCTTGCCTTTGATCGAGATAGCCCCGTCCTTCTCCTTTTTTATGACCTTGACTTGTTCACTCTTTATGCGAGAATTAAGAACCGAGCAGTTGAAGTCGGTGGTGGGTGAAGCCTCGATCCCGCCATTAATCGAGCTTGGGTACTAACCTGCTCAAAACTCCCGAATGACTCATGATGCATTTGCTCACAATATCTAACAAAACTTCAGATTGTGGCTTCAAATGCCTCTTATGCAGTGTAGCCTCAAATTTTACAGGATTCTCAGCAATCCTATCTAAATACTCCTACTCTCTACCCAACATGTACACAACAGGATCCTCTCTACTATCACAAAGCTCAAAAACATCGTTTAAATTCTTCGGAATAATATATAATTCCCTTTCAAAATCGATGTATTTAGACGAATGCTCTAAATGTGATCTGATAATCTCAAAATGCATACCATCCTCTTCATCTATCTTCATATTACGGATGAACTAGATTACCTCTTTCAAGATATTCTTGGTGGAATTAAACTGCGGCGAGATGAGTGAAGCTTGGCAAAGCGGATCATATGGAGAGCCTCCTCTTACGGTTTAGAGTTGGTTGTGCTATATCGAGTGAGACAACGAACTCGTACCAAGGTTTGTTGGTTTAAATTTAATTTATCGAAAATGGTAGGAGCCATTTGAGAGATTGAAGATTTAGGGTTTGGATTTTTACGGGCAAAGGGATTAATTTTGTAGAGGATTTTTGGGAATGAAGGGTTTGATAAAATTGGGCTTGAATGGCTTCTTGGGGAATATATAGTTTTGAGATCGTGGGAATTCGCGTTGGTTAGGTGAAAAAGTAACGGTTGAGATTAATCTCGATTAATCGGGTATCTGACGATCGATCTTCGAAAAAGTAAGCCGCAAAATATCCTCATTGGTCATTAATGTAACAGAGCATTAAATGGTCATTGACCTTCTTGAATTTCAAACGATCCCCAAAAAACATTCCTTAGGTGTTTTGTATTTATTGCAAATGATTACTGAGCTTCACTTAAGCAATAAATGAGTTGCATGAGTCATTACTTCTTCAGACTAATTTCTCTCTATCAGTCTTATTGAGTATTGACCTTGATAAAATGTCAATTATAATCTTCGAAGTCTTGAATGGGTTCAAGATATACTCTCGAAGTAATCTTGACCTTGATGAACTGAGTTTCCGAGACTCGATTCAATTATTTCCATTTTATCCTGAGTTTCTCAGTAGAATCCTGAGAAAACTTCATGCATCTGAAAACCTTCAATTTTTCAAATTTTACTCTATACACCTGGATCTAACATCCCTAATTCAACTGAAAGTTCCTGAAATCTTGATTCAGCCAAAGGTTTAGTCAAGATATCAGCTCTCTGCTTATTAGTATGAATTTTCTTCATCCTTATGTCCTTTTTCTCGACATGATCTCTGATGAAGTGATGTCTGATATCCACATGCTTGCATCTGGTGTGCAATATCGGATTTTGTGAAATAGCAATGACACTATTATTGTCACAAAATATTGGTACTTTATTGGCTACAACTTTATAATCCCTTAATTGTTGTGCGAGCTAAAGAATCTGAAAGCACGCCAGACTTCTCGCAGACCATGTATTCAACTTCGGTAATCTTGTGCTCATCGAGGTCCTGCTTTCTTCGAAAACCAAGATATCGACTTACTTTCCTAGAAATTGACAAGTTCTGTAGTGGACTTCTTGTCATTTGCAACCTCCATAATCGAGATCGAGTAACGGTTAATTCAAGGTTATCATAGTGGATACCATAATCCTCTATTCATCGTGCCTTTAAGATACTTCAAGATCTTTTGGCGACCTCCATGTGACTAGCCTTAGGATTAGCTTGGTATCTTGCACATATCCCAAACGTAAAAATGTTATATCCGCCTACTTGTCGTGAGATAGAGTAATGATCCAATGATTCCTCTATAATCGGTATGACTCATTTCGATTTGCCTTGTAATCAGGATCCATCTTGTAGTTAGTATTCATAGGAATCCTAAGCGCATTGCAATCTGTACACCATATTTGGCATTCGGATCTCTGGTGTACTTTTTGCGGTTGATGAATATTCATTCCTTTGATTGTTTCACACGAAGACCTAGAAAGAAATTCATCTCTCCCATCATTGACATCTCAAACTTGCCTTTCATCGGTGTTGAAAACTTTTCACACACGGTGATGGTTTGGAGATCCAAAAATGATGTTATCAACATATATCCGAACGAAGAAGATATCTTCCCATCTTCTATCTAACAGAGTTCTATCAAGCGATCCCTTTGACAAAACCATGGTCGAAGAAGAAACCGAGAAAAGTATCATACCATGCTTTGGGTGCTTGCTTAAGACCATACAAAGCTTTTTCGAGCCTGTAAACTTGGTCATTCTGTTTTTGAAACCGGGAGGTTGTTCCACATAAACCTCTTCTTTAAGCACACACCGTTCGAAAATGCACTTTTCACATCCATTTGATAGACTGTGAACTTCATGTGAGCGGCATATGCAAGAAACAATCGATGGCTTCTAGTCTTGCAACAGTGCAAAGGTTTCATCATAATCAAGCCTTCTTCTTGGGAATAACCTTTGTGCAACTAGCCTTGCCTTGTTTCTTACAATGTTGTTGTTTTCATCTCTTTTATTCTAAAAAAACTTGGTTCCAATGACATTGTGCCTTTCGAAGTCTATCTACTAGCTCCCATACTTCATTCCTTGAGAATTGATTCAAATTTCATCTTGCATAGCAAATAATCCAATGAGAATCTTGTAGAGCTTCAACAATCTCAAGAGGTTCTTTTCTCCGATAGGGAAGCGGCCAGAATAGTGCACTCTCACCATGGAACCTTCTTGTTTTAACACCTTCAGTTAGATCACTCACAATCGACTTGTAGGATGACTATCTAACCATTTCCTTCTTGATGTTCCCCCCTTCAACAATATCCTCAACATTTGAAGTGTTAGGTTCGATTAATTAAGTAAACTCGAGGAACAACATAAAAGGAGAAAGGGAATCATCTTCCTCGGGAAATTTTATTGAGAACATTGTCGAGACATTTGTTCCCCTTTGGTTGATAGATTGAGAATTTGCCTCATTTGTGACCACATCTTCATTGGCATCACATACCGAAGTCCCGACGGTGTTTGTTCAGATTGGTCACCTTTGGTGTGTTGGCTTTCTGAGTCTCACCATCCTCAAGTTCCATCACGAACTTCTTTATTCGAGTCCGAGTCACTTCAATCATAGATAGTGGTGACTTCTTCTTTTCGAGTTCGATGGATGATTTGTCATTCTTTTTCAAGGGCTTAATCTGGTGATCCTCTTGGTCGGTTCATCCGCATCATGTTCCTATTTCTTCCGAACACAAGTAGATTCATCAAAAAAACAACATGAGGTGTTTCCTCCACAATAAGAGTCCTACAGTTGTAAACTCGAAAGCTTTCTTGACTTGAGAATATCCTAAGAATATTCCTTCATCGCCTTTTACTATCAAATGTTTTCAATCGATCTTTTACCATTATTGTGTATGAAACACTTGCAACCAAAACACACGAAAAGAAAAAACAAGAGGCTTCCCTTTCATTCCAAAGCTCATAAGGTATTTTGCCTTGACTCTTGGTCAAGATGGATGGTTTCCGAGAGTAGCATGCAAAGGTGTTGTGACTTCAAAATTTCAAAACCTTTTAGGAATATTAGCTTCAACTATCATTGTCCTTGCAGAACTTTTTTCGTGAGTCATGTTCTTCTTTCAAGAACACCATTTTGTTGAGGGGTCCTTGCGGTGATGTTTCATGTGAAATTCCATTTCTTTGACAATAATCGATATGATATGATTTATAAATTAGGTTCCTTTGTCGGATCGATTTTGACCACACTCAGATTTTTCTCAATCTTGAGCCTTTTCGCACTCGCGGCTTTTTTATCGAGTCTCTTTCTTCTTGAGTAAGAATATGACCCAAGTATATCTTGAGTAGTCATCAACTACTATCAATTTGTATTTTACGCCATTAGTGCTCCTTTGGTGTTATAGGACCAAAAGATCCATATCGCAAGAATCGAAGTATTCTTTTCGGTAGAAACATCTACTTTTTGCTTTTAAATGATGCTCTAATTTGTTTTCCTTTTGGCACACATCACAAATATGTTCCATTGAACACTTCATTAGGCAACCCTCTCACAAGAGCTAATCTTGCAAGCTTATTCGGGGTTTTGAAATTTGGTGATTCATTCTTTTATGCCATAACCAATTTGGTATTTGTGGAACTTTTAAGAACCAAACATCTTTAGGAGTTGAACTCCAATCAATGAAGATACACATTTCCTTTTCTAGTACCCGGTCGGTAATATTTTTACGTGTTGTATCATCTTTCACATAACATAAGTTCTTAGAGAACTCAACATTAAAGCCTTTATCACGAAATGGCTTATTGAAAGCAAATTATGCTTCAATCCAGATACATATGAAACACCATGGATATGAAATCGAAAGTCGATTTCCAAAGTTCCATATCCTTGATTTTTGTCCTTGGAGTTATCTCCAAAAATGATCCGAGGGCCTCTTTGTTCAACATAGTCCTTTGAGTATCTTCTTGAATCTGTCATATGTCTTGAACATCCTTTGTCAAGATACCATACATCGGGGGCTTTTTCATCTCTGCTCATCGGTCTTTATGTGATCTTTAATCAAATTTCGGTGCCCTTGTTTTCCTCTGAAAAAATAGATCAATTTTTAGGTACCCAATTTGTGTAGGGTCCTACAAGGTTAGATGTACCTTTCGAATTCAAATTTGCGACAACTCTAATCACTTTAGAGTGGCTAATTTGTCTTCCATAAACATCAACATACACATTTACTACTACACGGGTGCCTTAGCGGTTTTACGTATATGTGTGCTAGCCTTAGCATGAACATGGGCTTTTGAATTTTTCTTTGGTTCAGCCTTTGTTCATTTGCTTTGGCTTGATGCAACCGGTCTAAATCTTTGTTGACTCGGCTTGGTGCCCTTTGGTTTTACAAAGATTTCTTCTTTGCTACTTGATGCAAAGATTCGAGATGACCTTGTGAGGTTCCCCTGGAATGTATCCCAATCCAGATTTTTATAGTGGCGGATCTCGGTAACTCAATTTCATCTATTACTTTAGATCTGATGATTCAATAGAGTTAACTTCTTCTATGCACTATCCTCACAGTTCGTAGAGTTTCACGCTTCTCGAGAGGTCATTGAACTTAGTCTGATTAGTGAATCTCTTGGTGGATTTCTCTAGCTTTTCGATTAGGGTCACTATCAACTTCTCTTTCTCGAGAGTTGTACTTTTGAGAAAATCAAGTTCATCAAGAACTCCCATTAATTGAGAAGTGATCTCGGTTTTTGCTAGTCTTTCCATTTTAAATTTTCACCTTGATTCCTTTATTACGCTCTTGAGTTTCATTTAGAAGTTCTTGTAAAACAGCATAGTCCTTCATCAGATTCTCAAAAGAATCCATCAGGTCAAATTGACTGTTTACAGTTGAACTTGACAACTCTTGTGCTAGTGTAGGAGCAACAACAGAGAAAGAAGAGTTTACCTCCTCAATGGCCATCAAACAAATGTCATCACTTTCACTGTCTGAGAATATCTCATCTGAAGAGCTAGATCCCTCCTCAGAATGTTCTTCTTCTGCAACCATGGCCTTTTTGCTAGAGAACTTCTTGTCTCTTTTAGCTTGCCTTTCTCTTCTCTCCTTAGCACTCAGATCTGGACAATCATACTGGAAGTGACCTTTCTTTTGGCAATTATAGCATCTGTTGGTATCATCATCCTGATCACTTTCTTCTTTGGACTTGGAGTCCTTCCTTTTGGATGATGATCCTTTAGTTTTCAGGTCCTTCTTCTTCTCAGTTGATCTGTCCTCTGGTTTATTCTGGTACCTGTGATTCCTGTAATAGCTTTTGTATTTTCCATATCGACTATTAAGTCTTTCAAACCTCCTTGCCATCAGTGCTAGCTTATCCTCAAGCTCATCCTGATTCTTAGCAAGGGAGTTCTCGGGCTCTCTAGTTTTACATGTTTTATCTTTGGCTTTAAAAGCCACATTTTTACTAGATGATGAATCATCTTTGCTGTCAGCCTTTTTGGATTTCGTATCAATTACAAACTCATAGGCCTTCAGCTCAGAGAAGACTTGTTGATAGGGCATTGAATTAATGTTTTTGGTGTTTTCAATCACCACTGCATGTATATCTCATTTCTTAGAAAGACCTCTAAGAATTTTCAATGCAATTTCTCTTTGTGGATATTTCTTTCCAAGTGCATTTAGATCATTCATAATCTTAGTGAATCGACTTCCAATTTGTCAATTGATTCACCTTCTTCTATTTCAAAACTATCAAACTTTTCCTATTGCAACTAAAAAGTTTGTTTTCCTTGATATGATCGTGCCTTGCGCGTTACAACTAGTGTATCCCAAATTTCTTTGGCAGTATTGCAGTGAGAGATCATTCCCATCACACCATCATCAATTGTACTGTATAGTGTGTCTTTAGCAATGTAGTCTAGATTGACTAACTTTCTCTCCTCAAGAGTCAGTTGGTCATTAGACTTAGAAAATTCTGCTCTAGGATCAATTCTCTCATCTTCTGTTCCTCTGGGATTCACCACAATAAATTGGAATGGTCCTTGAGAGACCACTCTCCATTCGTTCATGTTTGGAATACGGTGAGCCACGCCAGATTCTCAATCTCCATAAATCATAGTTCTCATCGAGAACATGAGAAGTTTCTTAGAAGACATTTTAACCGAAGTCTTTTAAGAATTCAACAAATAAGATCAATTCGAGATAGACCACAAGTATTTTTAGCAAATAAAACTTTGGTCAACAAAAGTGGTCAAGTTGAACCTTTGCTCTGATACCACTTGTTGGTCCCGGTGCAAACGAAGTCTTTGCGTGTATGGGGGAATACACGTGATCGATTGATTTTAAAACTTTTCTTTTCTCGAGGTCACTTTGGGTCGATAATCCTCGAAGATTAGGTCCCGAGAAGCACAAAACACTCGAGTCAAAGTCTCTCGAGACAAATGATCTGAAGTCGCTTTTGAAACCTCGGATAATCCCAACCGAGTCCCGAAGTTTTCGGAGATCCCGAGTTTCTTGGATCAGATAACTAACTTCTTGAACCCTCGGAAAGAGTAAGTTCGGTTTGGTAACTATCTGTTCTAGCTACTTTCGGGATGTCGGAATGGTTGGCCCTTTAGTTTATACTGCGTTTTAAGCTTTTCTTTGAAAACCTTCCTTTAATGGAATAGTGATAAGGTTATGATTCAATTACATGAAACATCTAGTGGATTGATTCAACTGAAATATCGGTGAAAATATGTTTTCAAACTCGGTGATGCAACGAGTTAAGCACAAATAAAAAAGCAATAAACAACACAGCAATTATAGTGGTTCAGAGACTCAAGCTCCTACGTCTACTCTCTCCGATCCTCAGAGAAATTCACTAATCACTTCCTGAGCTTTCTGACTACCTCGCGTAGTTTACTTTACTCAACTCGGCTCTGAGCTTTCTGACTACTCCACGTAGTTTACTTACTCAACCCGACCTTGAGCTCGACTACCTTCGTAGTTTACTTACTCAAACACAAACAAGCTTTCAGACTACCTCATGGCTTACTAACTTCTCCTCTAGAGCTTTTCGACTACTGGCCGTAGTTTACTAACTATTTACAACTCTTCTCACCAACAAACACACTCCAACTACCTTCTCAAGGGTTTGGGGTTTCTCGGTTGGTTTCCAACTAGGATGAGATATCCTTTACAATGAAGTACAATGCAAAGGCTAGGATATCTCGACTAAGCTTCGGATATGTCTTATCAAGCTAGACTTAGTTTAGTGAGCTCTCTTCGATATAAAAGCACTTGGGAAATTCTAAGTTTTTCGAGTGCTTTAACTTTGCGATAATAAGTTTGAGCTCTTGAGTTGCTTACAAATTTCCCGTAACCTTACAATGTAGAGGGTCACAAGTATTTATAGGCATACACCAAGGTCACTCTTGAAAAACTATCCGTTGGAGGAGATGGCTTCGTGAGTTTCCTCTTATGGTGTGTGAGGAACGACTATATTTAGGGTTTGTAACTCCCTAACACGTTTTAGGCAATAGCCTTTCATGTAGCCGGTCTTCACTTTTTGCAGTCTGGAACTTTTGTACTTCTGACATCTTTTCAGCGACACATCCTTTGTCGATTGGTGAATGCATCTTTGTCTTCCTCTTTTGACTTTTGTCTCGGTTTAAAGGTAGACACCTTCAAGCGGCTCTTTAGGTTATAAACTACGAGTTGATATAACCTTAACAACACTCGACTTAGTTCCTTTTATGCGCATTTGAATGTCTTGGCAAATATCTATTGTTCTAAGGAATCGCGATCTTACCGATATTGCATCGCCGGATAGATATTCTCGATTGCCTCGGAACATTGAGTTTTATCTTGAGCATTGATGCATTCACAGAGTCTTGATAATTCTTGTGCCTTGGTATTCTTGATCTTGATTCTTGATCTTAGTCTTACGTGTCTTGAGTCTTACGAGTCTTGGGGTCTTGAGTCTTGACGTCTTACGAGTCTTGAGTCTTACGAGTCTTCCGCAGATATCTTGGTGATATCTTTGAATCTTCATGTTGAGTCTTGGTTTCTCGGTTTCATCTTTGAGTCTTGATATCTCGATTTCCTTGAAGTCTTGATATCTCGATTTCACACCGAGTCTTGATTCTCGATTTCATCATCGAGTCTTGATTCTCGGTTTCTTCGAGCCTTGAAAACTTCAGTTTCATACTGAAACTTCAGTTTCTTCAGAAACATACCGAGTCTTCAGAATCTTCAGATCCTAACTCGATCTATATCTGCTGACTATACATTTTGCAGATATCATCCTGAATACTCTAAAACTGAATCCTGACTCAACTATCAAGATTATCCTGAACATGTCATACTCAGGGGTTTTGGGATCTAATCAAAATCATATATCTTTATTAAATTCATCTCCCAACAACCATAATATCTAGTGGGTGGATTACGAATCTTAGTAGACTCACGGAGCTGTGGTTGTGCAGGCTGTACATTCTTATTGTAAAAATTTTGTGGTGCATCGATTTCATCAATGTACGAAGAGTCTTCAAGAGCTACACTTTCAGATGCCTCTTGGGCGGGAGTTTGAACTATGTTGTTCTCATTCAACCCACTTGGAGTTCGTTGCGAAGGCAATGTAACTCCAATTACGCTCCCATTGGCTGAAAGAGGATCACTTAGTGATAAACTTCCACCATGAGAGTTGCTGAATGCTCCCATTGCTTATTTGTCACGTTTCTTTGACAAATCATCAGTCTCTAAGTTAATCTGTGGTTCTTGAATTTCTTCAAGTTCTATCATCTTATGACCTTGTTCCTTAAAGACATAGTCTTCTTTGAGGAACCTGGCCTGCCTAGAAACAATCACTGTTTGTTTCTCAAGTAGATAAAAGTAATATCCTTTATTTTCCTTAGGATATCCCACAAAGTAACATTTTTCACCTTTGGATTCCAACTTGTCGGCAAGCACCTTTTCACAATCACGGGGCAACCCCATGTTTTTATATGTGTAAAAGTTGGCTTCTTGCAACACCATAGTTCATATGGTGTATGCTCAATCGATTTAGATGGAATCCTATTCAGAATGTAGATTGAGGTTTGTAACGCGTATTTCGGCCATAAGAATGTCGGAAGAGAGGAAAAACTCATCATGGATCTCACCATGTCTAACAAGGTTCGGTTTCTCCTTTCGAAAACTCCATTCATTTGGGGTGTTCCGGGAGGAGTCCATTGGGATTGGATTCCATGCAACCTCAGATAATCAGTGAATTCATGGATAAGGTATTCATCTCCTTGATCTGATCGAAGAGTCTTAATACTCTTACCAAGGTGCTTCTCTACTTCAGTTTTGTACTCCTTAAATTTCTCAAAAAATTCAGATTTGTGTCTCATAAGATACACATGTCCGTTTCTCGAGAAATTACCAGTAAAAGTGATGAAGAAACCGAAGATACCCCTAGCTAGAGTGGGGAATGGTCCACATACGTCACTGTTGATCAACTATAGAACTTCTTTGGCACACACCTCTTTCTCATAAAGGGTTTATCGATCATCTTACCCATGAGACAAGATTCGTAATCTCCACAAGACTCAAAGTCAAATGGGGTTAAGTAGTCTAACTTTCTTAACCTTGCAATTCCTTTCTCGTTTACATGATCAAGTTTTCAATGCCATAAGTAAGTCGGGTTTTCATGATTACTAAGTTTGAGTCTTTTACTTTGTATATTAAGAACATCATATCCACAATGCAACAAATATATGTTGCGAGTAATATAAAAAACTAGATGATAATCATTAAGTTCTAATCTAAAGCCAAAGGGTAAGTCTAACACATAAGTCCCCACACGTTCAGTAGCAACTCTTGCTCCTTTTCCACGTGTAAGACGACTTCACCCCCCCTAACTGCCCTAAGATACATGAGCCCCTTCACATTCTTACAAATGTGTGACCCACATCCGGTATCTAATACCAAGCAGTTATTATTTATAAGTGGACATGTTTATCTTAATAACAAACATACATGTTCTAGTGCGAAGCTTTTCAGTGCCTTCTTTCAAAGAACCGAACTTTTCTGATCCTTCTTAGGTGCCCTCTTCTACTTACAAAGAGAGGCACACATCCTTGTCTACCCGCTCCTTCTTTTTGAACATCATCTTAGTGATAGTGAACTCAAAAAGTCTTGAACACGTTGTGAAGTTTAGGCATGGTCGCATCCATCTTATTCATATCAGAGGTTCATAATGAAGCTAGAATATGAACCCTGAACGCCCAGAGGATAAGATAAATGAAAATGTTGGTCTTTTAGCTCAATGCTTAAATTACCAAGTTTCTCAATTAGGCCTATCATCATTAGCACATGAGGTGAAATCTTCCCTTCTTTAGCTAACCGACATCTGAAAAGATCTCTCATCACTTCATAAATCTCAGAATGAGATTCAGAATCAAAGAGATCCTTCAGATGCTTGAGCATCTAGAAGGGACCCATTTTTCACGTTGCCTATGTATATCGAGAGTCATCTTTGAGCAACATCACACATTGAGCACGGGAAGCATCCTCTCGATCTTTCTTCCGAAATAAAATCGTCAAACATAGCTGCCTCAGGAACCAGTTTCAGGGGTAACCTGGATTTGCGTGTCCAACACGTACTCAATATTTTCTTGCCTTAGCACCAAACACATGTTTCGGTGCCAATTCAGGAAATTTGGTCTAGCCAATTTGTTTGTTTCCAAAAAACTTCTCAATAACAGTTATACATTTCATGTAACTAAGAAAAATAAATAAAACGGGAATTAAACACATAATTCCTATGATCAATATTCAGCAATCAAAATAAACATGGCCTTTATATTTATTTTGTCTCTATTATTTTCACATACTTAACGACCTCATCGAAAAAGTACGAATTTATATCAAATATAAATTTTAATGGACTAGGATCCACATTACTACTATCATAATCCCAGCGAGGGCTGATTATTATAATAGCATAACTGGTAGGTCTCCAAACCAATTGTCAAAATGTAATTCCTAGTTTATCGAACCTAGTTCAATTGATGTCCCTTAACTTTTGTTCACTGCGAGGACAAGCGAAACAAAATTAAATTGGTTTACAACCATCAAATGGCGACATTACATGTCCTTATAAAAGTCTCGTTAGATGTAGATCCGAGCAAAAGATGGGGGTCTTAAATACTCATTGGAATGAAATCTCTGGTTTACTTTTAATTTTGATGGAAGACATCTTATCAAATTAATGAGAAAACCATATTTTAATGAGGAACGTTTTAAAGGCGGAGTATTAATTGCTTAATCGAGATCCAACATGTTAATTTACATCACATTTGAGCAATTATTGGGCGCCGCCTATCCAAACATGATTTCATACAGACTAACACTTATATGGGCGCCGTCTACCCAAACAATTAATACGGTCCGACAATTATTGGGCGCCGCCTACCCAAACAGTTATAATGCGGACTATAAATGCGTTAAAGTAGTCAATTAAGTGGGATTTTAATAATTATCAAAATTATTAAACCAAACTCAAAATTCAATTTTAATTTAATTTAACAAAATTAATCAATTATTAAAACTTATCAATTAATCCAATTAATCTGATTTAATGTTCTTCCAACCAACAATCTTAAAATTTCAAAATTAAGAAGAGTCCATCTCGAAATTATTTGCCCAAAATGTAATTATATTGAATTTTCATAAATTAGGTCCAACCAAACTAGCCTTTATGAATTAATTCAAAATTTTAAATAAAATTACACCTAAACATGGCCTTATCACTTTCCAGATTATTTTTTTTAAATTAAATGTGCAGGTGCTTTTGTGCAATATCTGAAAATTTGCAACCAAGGGCCTGGAGAGAATCTAATTCTCAAACCAGGCCCCTTGGCCATTGACGCAAGGCTGGAGCAGTACAAGTATAGAGCGGCGGCACACAAAAGCTTGGCACACAGGCCGCCGCTGCTGCCCGAAATCGATGGCGGTCTTTAAACTGGCCAATGAACTTCGTCGCACCGAAAACGATCAACCTCAATTTTCATGGCTGTAAATTGACTTGGTTTTTATTCTAATTAAATCTGAGATCCAATCTTATGAGGTTTAATTAGATATGCACAAATTGGCAAGTTAGTGCATAATTGGATAAACCAGGTCACGTACTTTATTAGAATTCAAAAAAATCAAACAACTCGGTCATTGATTTCATTCAAATTAACCTTTGATTTTGAAATCAAGTCAACTACACGTATGGAATATTCAGGGCAAATAAAATTGAATCGAGCAACAGTTTACCCACGGAAAACAATTACCTGAGCCTAACTCCTTTTCAATTACACAATCAAGTTAAGAGCCGTTTGGAAAATTCTAACTTGAGAAAATATGAATTCCTCATATATATATATATATATGGAGCCAAGCTTAAATATTAAGATAACCTGATTAGAAAATAAAATTCCTAATCTTGTAAATTAAATCTCATAAATTTAATTCTCATATACAAAATCTCTACGAATTTGATTTCATGTATATCAAATCTCTACGAATTTGATTCCATATATATCAAATCCCATAATAATATTCCATATATTATTATTATTGAGAATCTTATTTAATTAAATCTAATTTAATTAAATAGTAATAATAATTAATTTTAAATATAATAATTATTATATTCTCCATAAATTAAATATTGATATTCAATATAATATTTAATCAACCAACTATAATTAGTAAACAATAATTATTTGTAGTGTGACCCATAGGCCATTATATATCGAACAATTAGTTAAACTAACGATCTTAATTGAACTCTAGACAATAAATCAGTCATTCTCAATATTTGATGTGACACCCGAGCGTCTCACTACTCATTTGCTTATATACTTAACGTTTTATGTATATTCCACAGTACTTAAATAAGTGATAATTGTGTTTTTGCATTATTTATCTTGCATCTAAATTATTTTTTTTAAACATTAAATTACTCGACGTTTTTCAGTTTAACTACGAGAAAATCCTTTTATAATTTTTGGGCTTTATTAAAATTTAAGTACCTCTCATAAATAATTTAATGTTTCATAATTTTAGATATGATAGAGAATAATAGCATAAATAGATCCATAGAATTAGCTAATCTGCTAATGGTTCTTTTATATATATATATATACACGTGTACCTCATGTAGCATTTAATTTTATTTAATTGTGACATTGGATAATGGCATCTGTATTAGTTGATATACACTCACAACTCCATTATCAAACTTATGTTTATGTATTTCCTTAATATAATAATAAAAATATAAAAATAATAGATATATTAGTAATTAAAAAAAAAAAGAGAAGAGGAAGCTTCTTAGGGAAGCTAAGTGAGGCGGTGGGGGATATTATGCATTCCCCAATCCTACACGCCTAATATATATATATATGCAAGTAATAATAATAATAATAATAATAATAATAATAATATAAAATAAACAATACTTACCTATTAAGTAAGTAATATAGGCGGTGGTGTGTAGGATAAATATACACACACCTCAAAGTTGAGAAAAGAGAGAACAGAGGAGGAGGGTTCGAAGGCGACGAAGAAAATAGGAAGGAAAGGAAAAAAAAAAAAAAGAGAAAGAAAGAAAAAAAGAAAAGGGAGAGAGGCGGGCTCGAGACGGTAGACATCAAGATTTTGCAACCGACATAGTTGGGCGCGATAAGACAATTTAGGAGTTCGGGGTAGCGATATTTTGTGGACTCGAGGTAAGTAGAAATTCATTTGCAACTACAATGCATAAACATATTATGATGTGATTAATTTGTGTATAATTGACAATATGTGAATTTTACGTGAATTGTGAGATTGATTGATATTTAGTGATTATTGTGGAAGGAGCTTGTGAGCTCGAAAGTTAATGAATCGAACATGTGAGTTCGGCGTTATGTGAATCCTGTGAGATATTGTGTGTTGCATTTGCATCGAGCATACCATGCATTATCATGAGATGATATTTGAATAGATGATGTGTGTGTTGGCCACTGGTTATACATTGGAAACACAAGGGGCGTACGTGCGAGGAGAACTCTTGCGGGACATTTTATATGATAAGGGGCGTACGTGCGAGGAGAACCGTTATCGAGTATTTGTGATATGTTGTGTGGGTGTTCAGTGATGGGACTTCTTAAGCGGACAGGGGGTCGAGTTTGGTGATGGACCTCGCTGGGCCGTCAGAGGGTGAATCCTCGGACTGCACCATTATGATTCTGCGTGGTGGGATGACTTCTTGGTGGACATAGGGGGCGTATTGTTGGTCCCGGTGAAAAACCCATGAAATGCGGAAAAATCATGTAATGCATATAAAACAGGGGTGAAGGAATGGTGATTCCAATTTTTTGCTTTTTAAGTCCATGTGTTGTGTTTTGCTTAGAACCAAATGCATATGACAAGAATAAACACGTAAAGCAATAAAGAAACAACCAAAGTATAGTGGTTCGGAGACTCAAGCTCCTACATCCACTCTCACTGTTCCTAGGGAAATTCCTTCAAACGAGACTTATCACCCTCCACGGGATCGCCTATAAGCTTTCTGACTATCCAAGATAGTTTACTCACTTCTTCTACATTTGAGTTTTCTGGCTGACTACTCTGCAGCTTACTTACTCAAACACACACAAGCTTTCTGACTGTCTAAAACAGTTCTACTCACTTCTTCTTTAGTTTTTTTTTTGGTGACTACTCTGCGGCTTACTCACTCTTTACAACTCCAACAATCACACACAAACTACCTAACAAGAGGGTTTGGGTTTGGTTGGTGTCTCCAACTAGGTTGAGATTTTCCCGTACAATGGTTTAACCTTTATGCTAAGGTTGGAAAAATCTAAGCTTAGGATATATCTTGAGTTGCTTAGATTGAGTTTTAGAACACTCATGGATGTATTTGTATGTACATAGATTTGTGTTCTATGGTGGGAATCTTGAGTATATGACTCTTGGCTCTGTGGCATCTTCTTCCACATTCTCCACACTTAATTTTGATGGAAGACCTTGTATTTATAGTGTGGATTTGAATGTTACCGTTGGAGAGAATCACATTCAAATCCATACTATTACATAAGTTTGAGCTTTTTCAATTTGGTTGTCTTCTTTCATTGGTCTTGGTGAATCTAACGACTATATTCTTGAGGATCTTGAGTCTTGGGTTTTCTCTGAGTCTTGAGGTTTTTGATTATTGAGACTTCTCCGGACGGGCATGCGATGGGGCATCTTGACACTCAAGCTTCGCGAGTTCAACTTTTTACGACTTGAGACATCGACCCTCGTGTTACTTTTTTACTCATGACCCTCGGTCACTTGACTCGAGCTATCGATTTCTTCTGCCCTGTCGGATCGGCCTTTGATCGAGATCGGCACATCTTTAGGTTAACATATCGGGATATATCGGTTGATTACCGGGTTAGCATATCGAGGTTATCTTATAGAGTCTACCGATCGCGTCGATCTTGATCGGTCTCATCTGCTCTGCCGATCTGCAACCTTCTCTTCCAGTCTTACAGTGGTTTTTCTTCGATCGACATCGGCTCTTGATCTTTGAATCACCGCAAATGCATTCTTACGATCATACGTCAATGCGATTACAGTCATCGATCGGTGACTCTCTCCTTCCGATTTCTTGGCTTTTTTTTTTCTTCAATTCTAATTTTGCTCAATTTCATCGGTTAAGTAGGAACTCATCTTACTAATCGATCTCGTCGGGTCTCGTTTTTTGCCTAAATCGATCTCGATCATCTACTTCTGATTTCGTGAGTTCCCCCTTAACTTGTTCTCTCGTTCCCCCTCAACTTGTTATCTCAGAAATTAACTTAAATAACACAAGTTGATAATGTTTTTGACATAATTCATCAAAAAAATATCCCAACACGTATGTGCTAGGTGAACCCCTGTTGAAATTCAAGAGGATGGGCCTCATGTCTGGATCATACTTATGTGATATTTATATTGGCCATTTGATTATGGGGATGTTGAGCTCATTCTGGTGTATAACAGTGTGTCAGGGGCCCTACGAGTGTTTCATAAATAAATTGGTGATTTCAAAAGAGAGTGCATTTAGAGGATTTTCAAAGATTCACAAAGATCATGCATAATTTACGCCATCGAGATTTATAATCCTCATTTAGTTTATGCATTGTAGGTAATCTTGTCTACTTTAATGGTGGTTGTTGGAGTACCTGCAGATCTTGAGAGTTGTATATATGGATGACGACTTGTGGGGCTTATGTTCGAGTTGTAGTATATATATATATATATATATATATATATATATAGATTTGTATATGATGAGTATTTCTTATCAATTTTTAAGTGTTCAAAGATTTTTTGTCATCCTATTAACATTTATTTAATAAAAAAAAAAAAGAAGTCACATGTCAATTTTAGTAAATTTATTTCGAACATGTTACTTATTTGGTTATCTTAGAGCGGTCGTGACATTTGAGGTATGTTGTGAAAGCGTGCGAAATTTGAAACATAAATTTATTGAGATATCTTCATTTCATTCACGAATACTCGATTAGTCTTGAACATGATGAAGTGTCTATTCAAATAACTAAATCATATTATCTCTAATCACTAATTGATCGTGGTATGTCACTTTTCGACCACAAAGTCTAAGTTGGACGCGTCATCGGAGATGACTTTGATCCAATTATGACGAGAAGATGAGTATTCTCTCTAAATCCACTTTGAGGAATGAATCCTAACTACCACGCATATGCACGCCGTGATGAACTCAATCCAAGTCATATCTACCCATGGAATGGTCAAGCGTCGGTCATGGTCAAAAGTTCATCACTCCACACATGTAAATGCGATTGACCTCAAGTCAAGAGTATCACATCGCTCCCACTAGTCGAGACACCCATAGATTACATATAGTGAAACTACATCAAACGATTTTCGGATGCGTATACCAATAACCCCACGATATCGTGCATCCATCATGAGATACCTAGTATCTCGCGATAAAAGTGAGATCTTACTACACTCTCTAAGAGTATGATGCAGATCGCACAATAATCTCAATCAGATCATCAATATCCCATTCTTGATGATCCTTAATAAAGGCCATTTGAGAATCATACTTAAGTCATCTGAGTTCTCACAACCTCAATGACAATAATGATTCATGGGAACACTTGCATGAATAAATGCAAACAATCAAATATAATATTCAAACAAGTGTATTGTCATACATTAATATTAAATGAACTATAATATTAAATCAAATCAATTTCATCGCGAAGTATTATGTCTACAATAGATTGTCTCTAAGACACTAACACTAACAAAAAAGACACAAAAAATAAATTATGTGCACTTTACATCAAAACTTGATTCTAGTACAGGAAAAAATACACATACAAATTCGATAACTTGTGTGTTTTTTGTATCGAAATGATCCTAAACGACATCAGAACATGAATGCAAATTTTTAAAATATTATCATTGTTTCCATCCTTTGCGGTGGGGTCGCTAGTAGTGTAACCTTTGTCGACCCGGTCATAAAAATACGAAATATATAAAAAGCATTAGAAGACAATTCTTGAAGCAGTCCAAGCATGCCTTTAAAGGCAATGAACACATTGGAATGGTTTGTTATCCTCTCGACTCAATAAAACTACACTTCCTATATAACATGTATAAAAGTTAAATTAGTATGGCAAACTCAATTACAAAAGCAATATGAAAATGAAGGTACATAATTCAATATAAAATCATGTGTATACGAATTGGTGTATTATATGGCGTCCACAATACCATCTGAGTTGATCATATGACTCGTCAATACTATCTATCTATCTATTCTAACACCTAGCCATGCTTTTCCACAAAGATCATGGCCCAAACTCTTATGGTCCCTTCCCAAATTACCCAAATTTTATTCAAATAACCAATATAAATTGATGGGGTTGTAATGAAATTTACCCAACTCTCTCGGCCATGATAAAACCAATATCCACTCATATTACACAATCTCAACTCACACATGCAAATTAGCTCAACAATCAAGCATCAATATATGAGCTAATAGAAGAAATCATCAATCGAACAATGAAAATCCACTAATCTAATCAAACAATTAAAAATTGAACCAAGAGAATTAAATCAAGACATAAGCTCAAGATTCACAAATATCACATCATCTAAGAGCACTAAGAGTTTAGGTCATGATTTTATAATCCAAAATCAAATGATAGAAATTAGAGAGTAAACACCATAAAAACTAACTAATGAAAAATGCAAGAGATAAAGAAAAGATTGAACCCTAGAAGACATCTTGTGGGAGGATCTTCACTCTATTCTTGCACCCAAACTCCTTCTCTCTTCCCCAAATAAACACCCCACCTAGTGGGTGTGGGTGTGTGTGAAGAGGACTCTCAAAACTCTAGCCCTAATTTTCTCTCCACTAAAAATCTGAAATGTGTCGAAATGTTTCTTTCTCCTGGAATCTCCCAATCGAAAGCTGTTGCCCTGTTTATATATATTGCTCATGGATTCTTCACAGAAATTGTTGAATTGGGCCTCAAGATGTGGGCTGGAGATTAATTGAATTCATGGACTAGGAAGTAAAATGAAAAATAGTCCATTTACTTTCTTTTCCTCAATCAAGTCGACCAACATGGATTTTTTTTTTTCTTTCATTAATTTTGGGGAGCTTGGAATAGTTGACCAGGAATTTGAAGTATGACTTGATTTCCATTCTTTTAGCAGCTCTTCCATCAGTTGAGAGTATGGGCTGCTCAAATTGAATTTGGGCCGTAGAAATGGGCTCCGGTTTTGGGCTTTCAATTTCTTCCTCTCTTTTTAATTCTCGAGCCCAAATCATTTTCTCCTCGTAATTTTGCTCAGTTTATTTCTTCGATCGACCTCATAAAGAAAATAGGCACGTGTTTGCTCCAATTATCCTCAATTTTCTACAAAATAACAAAACACTACCTTTCTCTACAATTAAACACAATTAGTCTATTTTAGTGTAAATAATGCATGAAATTTTATTGAATTAAAGATATAAAACACAAGAATTTCGAGCAATTTTCACACTAATCAACCCCCTAAACTTAAAGTGTTGCTCGTCCTCGAGCAACGAAAGAAAAAAAGAACAAGTAGGAATATTGCGAAGAAATTCACTCAAGGAAGAATAAGCAATTGTCAAGTTCCTTCAATCAAGTCAAGCCATTTGGTACAAAAATCAACAAGCAAGCTCACAAGCTATATTCAAACAAATTCAAGATTAAGTGCTCAATTCACAATTCCTCTCTAGTGTAGTGTATCACTCTTCACTCAAAGTGTATGTAAAGGAAGTGTATACTCTCAAAATCAATTCACACAAATGCACTACCATAGGCTTGTCAAAAGTCTACGTTCTCCACCACAAGTTAAGTGTTCAATTAATGAATCAATGAGGTTGTAATGTAGGCTCTTTGGTTAAGGTAGGAATTGGATGAGTGACTTACAAACTAGTGGAGTGAGAGGTAAAGACGTCTCTAAACTTCTCAAGAGAAAGTTCTGATTCGGATCACAACTTAAAAAAAACCAACTCCAATAATTTATTTGTCATCTTTTAAGTACATTCTTCACCACAAAACCGTTACACACTTTTGAACTTGAAGCACTACCAAATATCTCTACAAAAGTGAGCTTCTTTCTCAATCTTTTCATTTCTTCACAAACAAACTCACTTTTTTTTACTCAACAATTCTTTTTTTTTTTCATTTCACTTTCTTTTCTTTCTTTCATCTTCACTTTGGCACACTAGCCTCCCAAATTTGCAATTAAGAACAATTCAACCACATTTACCAATATTGGAGCTCCACTAATTTATAGGGACAAAATAGGCTCAACAAAAAGAGTAATTAGGCTAAATTTGTAGGTTGCCAAAAAAATATAGGACAATAGGCTCAAAGGGGCTAACTACGGATAAAAAAATTCATTTGGTATGGAAAATTTGGCCAAGTGACTATCAAAACAAAGATGACCTTATATCACTTTCAAAAATTTCACACTAGAAGTAGCCTCAAACAAGACAATTGGCAAGTTCTAGAGCACACAATGAATGATACTCACAAGAAAAAAATTTGACCATTACATATGAAAGTCTAAAGGCTCTAAAGCTCACGGGCTTATCTAAACATGAATTATGAGCACAAAAACAAACAAAATTTTTCACATAAGCAAGTAAACAAGCAAGTATCAATCAATACCATCAAGCTCAACCAAACTTCAAAAACCAACAATCACCAACAATTAAGCTTCAAATCATGAACCAACCACAAGATGTCTAACTACGAAAACAAAAAAAGAGGAACAACGGTGCAAAAAGAATGAAGGCAAGCTGTTGGTCCCGGTGCAAACGAATCTTACACGTGTATGGGGGGGGAATACACGTGTTCAGTGTTTTTAAAACTTTTTTCTCTTCGAGGTCACTTGGGTCGATAATCGAAGATTAGGTTCGAGAAGACATATCGCTCCCGAGTCAAAGTCTCATCGAGATGTTGATCCCGAATTTTTTTTCGAAACCTCGAGATAATCCTAACCGAGTCCTGAGTGTCCGAGAGATCCGAGTTGCTTGGATCGAGATAACTAACTCTTTGAACCCTCGTAAGAAATGCGTTCGGTTTGGTAACTATCTCGTTCTAGCTACTTTCGGTTGTCAGCGGAATGGTTGGCCCTTAGTTTATACTCGTTTTAAGCTTTGAAAAAAACTTTCCTTTATGAAATAATGATTATTTTGGATTCACTTATGCAACTTCATTGGATTGATTCCAACTCAATATCGATTGAAAAATATGCTTTCAAAATCAAGACAATGCAACAGATAAACGAAAAATGAAAGCAATAAAGAACAAGCAATTATAGTGGTTCGGAGAGACTCAAGCTCCCACGTCCGCTCTCGCGACTCTTGAGAGAAATTCACTATCAACTTCGAGGCTTTCGACTACCTCGTGGTTTACTTACTCACTTCGTACGAGTTTTCGACTACTCCACGAGTTTACTTACTCAACCCGACCTTGAGTTTTTACGACTACCTCCGTAGTTTACTTACTCAATCACACACAAGCTTTTGGACTACCTGAGCTTTACTAACTTCTTCTCTAGAGTTTTTACGACTACTCCGCGTAGTTTACTAACTCTTTTACAACTCTTCTCACCAACAAACACACTCCAACTACCTTCACAAGGGTTTGGGGTTTCTTGGTTGGTTTCAACTAGGATGAGATATCCTTTACAATAAAGCTTAATCAAAGGGTTAGGATATCTCGACTAAGCTTTGGATAATTCTTATCAAGCTAGGCTTAGTATAGTGAGCTCTCTTCAATATCCAAGCACTTGGGAAATTCTAAGTTTTTTCGAGTGCTTTTTAACTTTTACAAGAATAAGCTTGAGCTCTTAAGTTGCGTATAAATTTCCGTAACCTTACAATGTGAGGGTCACCGGTATTTATAGGCATACACCAAGGTCACTCTTGAAAACTATCCGTTGGAGAGAGAACCGTGAGTTCCTCTTGTGGTGTGTGGCTTGCTATATTTAGGGTTTGAAACTCCATAACACTTTCTAGGCAATAGCCTTTCATGTAGCCGGTTTTCACTTTTTTGCGATCTGGAACTTTTGTACATCGACATCCTTTTCAGAGAGACACATCCTTTGTCGATTGTCGATATAGTGCGATGTTGTCTTCTCTTTTTGACTTTTGTCTTGAGTTAAAGGTAGACACCTTCAAGCGACTCTTTTTGGTTACAAACTCGAGTTTGATATAACTTTAACAACACTTCTGACTTAGTTCCTTTTGTCTACATTTGAATGTCTTGGCAAATATCTATTTTCTAAGGAATCGCGATCTTCTCAGTATTGCATCCTTGAGATAGATATATTGATTGCCTCGGAACATTGAGTTCATCTTGAGCATTCGGTATATTCTTGAGTCTTGATAATTCGCGTGCCTCAAAGTATTCTTGATCTTGATTTCTCGATCTTGATCTTTGTGTCTTGAGTCTTACGGGTCTTGAGGGTCTTACGAGTCTTGAGGTCTTACGAATTTTTGTAGTTTATCTTGGTGATGTCTTTGAGTCTTCTCATTGAGTCTTGATTTACTCGGTATCCCTCTCGAGTCTTGATAATTATCTGAACTATATCCGATGACTATACATTCGAGATAACATCGACAATTCTAAAAAATCGAATCGACTCAACTATCAAGATCATTCGAACATGTCATACTCGGGGTTTTTTGGGATCTAATCAAAATCATAAATCTTTATTTAAAATTAATCTCCCAACAATTTCCCCTTTTTGATGATGCCAAAACCTATCTTGTTACAAACAAATAACCTATACTCGAGTTTTTGTTTATCTATTACAAGATTGGTTGTCTCCCAACAATTTCTTAAATCGAGAAAAACTCCCAACAATTTCGGAGTTTCTCAACAGTTTAATCATTCAACAATTTCTTTGATAATGAATCTCTTTAACTAGTTCATTACCAAATACTTAAACAATTTCTCCCTTATCAACATACAATCGGTTCGAGAGACATTCATTCGGGCATATCAAAATAAATGACATGTAAATAAGATAATGAGATATTATCTTTTGAGCATAATGATAAATCTTCATTGATGATTGGTATCTCGTTACATATTACAATGAGTTTATCAACAAAATAAAAAAAAGACAAAAATTTAAAGATTACAAAATCTTACGAGTCTCGATCTTGATTTTGGCTCTTTGATCTTCGCTCTTGATTTGCTTCATTCTCAACTTCATCACGGCACCTCCGGTCAAACATTCGAAAAAATCTCTTCTTTAGCTCATTTCTTTCCTTGATGATGTCAGGGATTTGTTTCTGTTAAACCCAATGACCGAATCTTTGAGCAATCTCTTGAGTAATGGCCTTCTCATTCACCAAGCCATTATCAAGTTTTGGAGGTGGATAGGAATATGGACGGGGCTACTACTCTCGTACCCTCTCCTTCATCCATAAAGTTAATCGACTCTTGTAGATACTTTGGATAGAAGATAAGAAGATATTCAATGAAAGCTTCATTCTGATCTGAGCTTTCCCCTCTCCATTCCCTGAGAACATCATAATTGAACCAGAAGGTTCTCTTGACTTCTTCCCACATATCGTTGAGTTTGATAGGCATCCATTTATCAACGTGGGGCCATTTTAGTGCTTTTGATGTTCCTTTTCTTCTTTCTCATAAACTTCACGAAATCACTTTCATTCGGCCCACGCTTCTTCGTCTATCTTCTTTACGATCCACAGGACGTTCGAGACGAAGCAGCGGCTTTCTTAGCTTGTTCTTCTTGGAGTGTCTTCAGAGCATTTCTCGTGTTGAAGACTTTCTTCTGAGGTTGAGACTCAGATTCCACTGGTTGTTCTGTTTCTTCATCATCCAGAATCAGTTTTCTCTGGATTGGCTTAGAAGCCTTCACACGCTTGCTTTCAGTTTGAACAACGCCCAAGGCTTTCCTCTTCATAGGCAGTTCAGCAGCAGCTTGGCTTGTTCCAACCTTTGCTCTAGCACTAAGTTTCTCTCTTTCAACATCAAGCATAGCTTGCTCAGAAACTCGAGTGTAGATAGGCTTTTCTACCTGAGCGAACTTCAACTTTTCAGTAGCTTCGACTTCTTTAAAGGCTTTTGCTAGATTATACATTTCATCATCTTTCTGAGCCTTCTTCTCCAAAGTACGTGCCATGAACTTTCTGAGATCTTCAACTTCCTTTTCC
Organism: Stenogyne calaminthoides; assembly: GCA_037126765.1. Taxonomy (NCBI): domain Eukaryota; kingdom Viridiplantae; phylum Streptophyta; class Magnoliopsida; order Lamiales; family Lamiaceae; genus Stenogyne; species Stenogyne calaminthoides. The sequence goes on from JBBCBC010000015.1 coordinate 9,175,503, forward strand.
CCCTTCTTGGCAGTAATTTGGAAGAAGCTGGAGAGTCTTTGTGTCCATATGATATTGCTCTTTGCTCACACAAATGAACTTCTCGCCGCTATCCGATCTTGTTTGTCTTCCGGCCTCCTTAGATGGTTCTTGGCCATGGAAAATTCCCCGGATAAGTGGGCATTTGGAAGGAAGTCTTTCCTTGAACATCTCTGTCATCTTGGTCATGAGCATTGAGCTCATTTCCTCAACAAACGAGACTTGATTAGCACCTCATTCTTTTACGCGGTTTTCACCTCTAGGAAATCAGAACTCTCCTGGTGTTTCTGCTTCAGTTCATCACTTAACTCAGCCTTGACTTCCTCCAGCTTCTCATTCAACTTTCCTTCCATGGAGGTCATCTGGGTGGTTAGAGTGTTTTGAATTTGCACCGGTTCAAGAAGAGTGACTAAGACGAATCCATCTTTTGAGCTTGATTGCAACAACGTCTCTTCCATCGAGCAATCTTGATCATCATTGGCTAACCTTCTCAAGTTTCTCTATCGGAGTGAGATCAATCTCAGAATCTTACGCACCTCCTGGTAACAATGTCGATCATCCCAGGTTTAGTTACGAGCTCAATCTCCAACTACGCCTCGCCCCAAGAGTGTTAGCACCAGTCTGATGTTGACTAGTTCCAGGTTGATCGCTGAACGAAGTCTCGCTTTTCCTTCGAGGCCTTCTCAACATCTCCTGTTGGTCCCCATCTCCATCTTGAGATTTGTCTCCGCCGGTGGGGTACCAACCGGTTGCTCTCCTCTTCATTAACTTCCTTTGAACGACTCATCAAAACCCATCTTTTTTTCATCCACGAGCTTTGTCCCGAACCCCGAGAAATCGGTCGAAAAGGTTGTCTCCTCATTCCACAGTCTTCCCTCTAAAAAAGCAGCAATATCAAGCATCTCGGGGAAGAGTCCGATTGAGGATGAATCTGATTGTCCTTAATCAAGAAAATATCTTGCGGTCGGGGTAAGAAACTGAGCTTCGAGGTATCGGTCAAAGTATGAACCGTTCCCCTTTCCTCCTCCTGGCCTTGCCCTTCTTCCATCTCGGGCTCTCGGTTCATTTGAAGTTTCGCTAAGGGATCAAAGTAGATCACTCGGAGCTCATCAAGAATATTACGCTCCATGGATTTCAGGATCTGAAGTTTGTCTTGGTCCAGTCCTCGGTTTGCATCGAGTGGGTTACGAGACCGAAGCGTATATCCTCGTTTGAGTCTGAGTTGGCTCGTGAGTGAGCTTGCACATCTTGAGATCGACTCAGAATTTGGCTCTTCTGTCTGAGCAGACATCCGAGGTAGGCATCTCGAGGTCCGAGCTCTTTGAAAATTCTGAGAAATTTTATACATCTTGGCGATGTCTCGAGCACCTCGGAAAAAAGACACGCTCCCGATCGATCGTGTCCGGAGATAACCTCGAGCCAACACTTGTAATGGTGAACTTCGGCGGTTTGGCCCTCGGGTTGAATCTCTTGAGAATCACTTTCATCTTCATCGGTGAGAACCACCAATCTTCTGCGTTTTGGAGCAAGATTCTTACTTTTTCAACATTTTGCTCCCTGCTCCATCTTTGCCTCCAACAACACCTTCCCCCTAGTTTGTTGGGTCTCTTTTCGGAATTTACGGAAGGTGATTCTTCTTTTCTCTCCCCCCGATGATTTTCTTCGCTGCAAAGAATGGGTTTAAGGAGAATTTTGGACTTAGGAAATGGGGTGAATTGGCGAAGATATCCTCCTCCTCTCTTGGTCTCCAAAATGTAAGCTATTTTGGTGGCATGGTGGATCTTGCCTTTGATTGATATCGCCCGTCAATCTTTCAAAACTTTTTGTCTTTCACTCACCGTTGAATCAGAATTTCGGCCGGTTAAATCTGTGTGGTGGGTGAGGCCTCTATCGCCGCCATCAATCTGAGCTTAGGGGTACTTATCCGCTCAAAAACTCAAGAAGACTCATGATGTACTTGCTCACAATATCCATCAACACATGATATTGTGGCTTGGGTGCCTTTTATCTTGTTGTAGCCTCAAACTTGAGATTCTCGGGAATCCTATCTAAAAGTACTCACCCGCTCTCTACGACATATCGTTGTAGGATCCTCTCCTATAATTGGAGCTCAAAAACATCATTGATTTTTTGAACTATAGTGAGATCCTCTCAAAACATCCTCATTGGTCATTAATGTAGCGAGCATTAAATGATTGACCTTCTTCGAATTTAAAAGCGATCCGCTTTAAAAAAAACATTCCCACGGTGTTTTTATATTTATTGTGAATGATTCTTTGAATTTACTTAAGCAATAAATGGATCGCATGAGTCGTTACTTCTTGGACCAATTTCCCTCATCGGTCTTCTGGAGTCTTGACCTTGATAAAATGTCAAAATAATATTGAGTCTTGAATTGGTTCGTTATCTTCTTTGATTTTTTTTCGAGACTCGATTCAATATTTCCATTTTATCTGAGCTTCTCGAAGGATCTCGAAGAAAACTTCATACATCTGAAAACCTTCAATTTTTTAGATTTTACTCTATACACGGTTCTAAAGCATCCCTAATTCAACTGAAAGTTCTTGAAATCTTGATTCCGCGAAAGGTTTAGTTAAGATGTCGGCTCTCTTGCTTCGATATGAATTTTTCTCCATCCTTATGTCCTTCTTCTCGACATGATCTACGATGAAGTGATGTACGATATCCACATGCTTGCATCGGTGTGCAATCTGGGATTTTTGTGAAATAGCAATGGCACTATTATTGTCAAAAAAATATTGGTACTTCATGGCACTACAACTTTATAATCCCTCAATTGTTTATGCGAGCCAAAGAATGCGTGCCGCGACTTCCTCGACCATATATTAAAATTTGATAGTACTTGTTACTCTTCGAGGGTATGTTCGCCCGAAAAACCATGATATCGACTTGCTTCGCAGAAATTGACAAGTTCTGAAGTGGACTTCGTCATTCTGCAACCTCCATAATCAACATCCCGAAGTAACCCATAACTCTAGGTTATCATCGTTTGGATACCATAATCCCCTATTCAATTGTGCCCTTAAGATATTTGATATCTTTTTGGCGACCTCCATGTGACTAGCCTTAGGATTAACTTGGTATCTTGCATATATCAACAAAGAAATGTTATATCAGGCCTCTTTAACGTGAGATGAAGCAAATGATCGATGATTCCTCTATAATCAAGATGACTTCTTGATTTGCCTTGAAATCGGGATCCATCTTGTAGTTAGTATTCATGGGAATCTAAGCGTATTGCAATCTGTACACCATATTTGCAATCGGATCTACGGTGTACTTTGCTGGTTGATGAATATTCCTTCCTTTGATTGTTTCACTTGAAGTCCTGAAAAAATTCATCTCTCCCATCATTGACATCTCAAACTTGCCTTTCATCGGTGTTGAAAACTTTTCACCACGGTGATGGTTTGGAGATCAAAAATGATGTCATCAACATATATCCCGAACTAGTAAAATATCTTTCCCATCCTCTATCACGAGCGAGTTCTATCATGATTCCTTTGACAAAACCATGGTCGAATTAAGAAAGCGAGAAAAGTATCATACCATGCTCTGGTGCTTGCTTAAGACCATACAAAGCTTTTCTTAGCTTTGTAAACTTGGTCATTCTGTTTGAAACCCGGAGGTTGTTCCACATAAACCTCTTCTTTTAGCACCGCACGTTCATAAATGCACTTTTCACATCCATTCGATGAGGCGGTGAACTTCATGTGGGCAACATATGCAAGAAACAATCGATGGCTTCTAGTCTTGCAGCGGTGCAAAAGGTTTCATCATAATCAAGCCTTCTTCTTGGAATAACCTTGTGCAACTAGCCTTGCCTTGTTTCCCACAATGTTGTTGTTTTCATCTCTTTTGTTCTTGAAAACCCACTTGGTTCCAATGACATTGTGCCTTTCTGGTCTATCTACTAGCTCCCATACTTCATTCCTCGAGAATTGATTCAGCTCATCTTGCATGACAGTAATCCAGTGAGAATCTTGTAGAGCTTCACCAATCTCATTAGGTTCTTTCTCGATGGGAAAGCGGCCGAGAATAGTGCACTCTCTCCATGGAACCTTCTAGTCTTGACACCTTCGGTTAGATCACCCACAATCGACTTGTGGGATGGCTATCTAACCATTTCCTTCTTGATGTTCCCTTCAATGGTATCCTCAACATTTGAAATGTTAGGTTCAGTTAAATCAGCAAACTCAGGGAACAACAAAACAGGAGAAAGGGAATCATCTTCCTCAGGGGAAATTCTATTCAGAACATTGTCAGAGACATTTGTTCCCCTTTGGTTGATAGATTCGAAATTTGCCTCGATTGTGACCACATCTTCATTGGCATCCGTACACAGTGCGAGGCGGTGTCTGCTGATTGGTCATTTTGAGTGTTGGTTTTCCTGAGTCTCACCATCATTTCGAACCGAACTTCTTTATCGAGTGCGAGTCGCTCCAATCATAGATAGTGGTGACTTCTTCTTCGAGGTTCGATGGATGATTTATCTTCGTTTTCGAGCTTAATCTGGTGATCCTCTTAGTCGAGTTCATTTGCATCATGTTTCTGTTTTTCTTGAACACAAGCAGATTCATCAAAAACAACATGAGGTGTTTCCTCCACAATAAGAGTCCTACGGTTGTAAACTCGGAAGCTTTCTTGACTTAGAATATCCTAAGAATATTACTTCATCGGCTTTTACTATCAAATGTTTTCAACTTGATCTTTACCATTATTGTGTATGAAACACTTGCAACCAAACACACACGAAAAGAAAGAAACAAGAGGCTTCCTTTTCATTCCAAAGCTCATAAGGCGTTTTCCTTGACTCTTGGTCAAGATGGATCTATTACGAGAGTAGCATGCGATGTTGGCAACTTGACCCAAAATCTTTTAGGAATGTCGACAATTTATCATTGTCCTTGCGGCTTCTTTTTGAGTTACATTCCTTCTTTCAACAACACCATTTTGTTGAGGGTCCTTGCGGTGATGTTTCATGTAGAATTCCATTTCTTTTGCACAATAATCGAGAAATGATAAGATTTATAAACTTCAGTTCTTTGTCGAGATCGATTTTGACCACACTCGATTTTTCTCAATCTTGAGCCTTTTAGTAACTCTGGCGATTTTTATCTGAGTCTCTTTCTTCTTGGTAAGAATATGACCCAAGTATATCTTGAGTAGTCATCAACTACTACCAATGTGTATTTCGCCATTAGTGCTCACGGTGTTATAGGACCAAACAGGATCCATATCAAAAAGCGAAGTATTCTCTCGGTAGAAACTTCTACTTTGCTTTTAAATGATGCTTTGACTTGTTTTTCCTTTACAGCACGCATCACAAATGTGTTCCTTCTTGAACACTTCATTAGGAAACCCTCTTACAAGAGCTAATCTTGCAAGCTTGTTCGGGGTTTTTGAAGTTTAGGTGATTCATTCTTTTATGCCATGCTTGGTGGTATATGTGGTACTTTTAGAAACTAAACATGTATCTTTAGGAGTTGAACTCAATCGACCAAGATACACATTCCCTTTTCTTGTACCGGTCGATAATACTTTTTCGATGATGTATCATCTTTCACAAAACATAAGTTCTTGGAGAACTCAACATTGAAACCTTTATCACGTAATTGGGCTAATTGAGAGCAAGTTATGCTTCAATCCGGATACATATGAAACACCATAGATATGAACCGAGTCTACTTCAATGTTCCATATCCTTGATTTATCCTTGGAGTTATCTCCAAAAGTGATCGTGGGCCTCTTTGTTCAACATAGTCCTTTGAGCACCTTCTTGAATCTGTCATATGTCTTGAGCATCCTTTGTCGAATACCGTACATCAGAGCTTTTTCATCTCTGCTCATCGATCTATGTGATCTTTCATCGACTTAGTGCCCTTGTTTTCCTCTGAAAAAATAGATCAATTCTTAGGTACCCAATTTGTGTAGGGTCCCACGAGGTTAACATGCCCTTTCGGAATCCAAATCGACAACTCTAATCACTTTAGAGTGGCTAATCCATTTTCCATAAACATCAACATATACATCCACTACGGGGTGCCTTAGCGATTTTAGGTATATGTGTGCTAGCTTTAGCATGAACATGTGCCTTAGAATTCTTCTTTGGTTCGGGCATACATTCAGATGCTTAGGCTTTTTTGGTACCAGTCTAAATCTTTGATGACTCGGGTTCGAGATAACCTTTACCCTTAAGTAAGTGGGGTTTGGGGTTATGCATCTTTGAAATCTGGGTCTTCAAAGATCTTGAGGACTTGGTCTCTTGATTGAGAATGTCTCTTTGAGTGTTTCTCATCTGCGGATTCCTCGATGGTTCGATGTGGAGCCTTTCGGGTTTGCATTCTTACCGAGGCTTTGAAGTACTTACTGAAACTTTCGGTGGCCTTTCGGGTTTTCTTGCCTTCACGAGGTTTGGGCTTTCTTTGATCATTCAGTTTTTTGAGACCATAGGTCCTTTTCCCTTGTCTACAACCTTGGGCATTTCTTGATTTGAAGTGTGGTTGCATTTGGTTTTTACAAAGATAGTCTTCTTGCTACTTAGATGCGACATTTAGATGACCTTGTGATTTTCCCCTGGAATGTATCCCAATCAGTTTTTATAGTCATACAGATCTCGGTAACTCGAATTTCATCTATTACATTAGATGCATTATTGATAAGTTAACTTCTTTACATGCACTATCCTCACCGATTTGTAGATTTTTTGTGCTTCTCGAGAGAGGTCATTGAACTTCGATTACGATTATTTGAATCTCTTGATGGATTTCTCTAGCTTTTTCGGTTAGGGACATTATCAACTTCTCTTTCTCGAGAGTTGTACTTTTAGAACATCGGTTTCATCAATAGCTCAAAATTAATTGAGAAGTGACTTCAATATTGCTAGAGTTTTTCCATTTTAGATTTTTTAGCTTTTCGATTTCCTTATTACGCTCTTGAGTTTGATTTAGCGATGATCCCAAAAAGCTTGACATAGTCCTTCATGATTCTCAAAAAGAATCCATCGGTCAAAATATTTTTTTTTCGGTGGAACTTGAAAACTCTTGTCTTAGTGTAGGAGCAACAACAGAGAAAAAGAGTTTACCTCCTCAATGGCCATGAGACGGATGTCATCACTTTCCTTTGTGCGAGAATATCTCATCTGAAGAGCTAGATCCTCCTCGAGTGTTCTTACCGCAATCATGACCTTTTTGCTTGAGAACTTTTGGTCTCTTTAGCTTGCCTTTCTCTTCTCTCCTTAGCACTCAAATCACGGACAATCATCTTTGGAAGTGACCTTTCTTACGGCGGTTATAGCATCTGTTGGCATCATCATCGATCATTTTCTTCTTTGGACTTGGAGTCCTTTCTCTTGGATGAAGATCCTTGACTTTTCAGTCTTTCTTCTTCTCGTTGATTTGTCCTTGGGGTTTCTTCTGGTACTGTGGTTCTGTAATAGGTTTTGTATTTTCCAAATCTACTATTGAGTCTATCAAACCTTCTTGCCATAAGTCTAGCTTTTCCTCAAGCTCGTCGATTTTTTTTTGGCATGGGGGTTCTCGAACTCTCTAGTTTCTGAGTTTTATCTTTGGCTTTTTAAAGCCCATTCTTTTCGATGAAGAATCATCTTTCTTTGTCGGCCTTTTTTGGATTTCTTATCAATTACAAATTCATAGGCTTTCATTTCGAGAAAACTTGTTGGTAAGGCATTGAGTTAATATTCTTGGTGTTTTCAATCACCCTTTGCATGAATATCCCATTTCTTAGGCAGACCTCTAAGAATTTTCAATCACAACTTCTCTCTGTGGGTATTTCTTTCCAAGTGCATTTAGATCATTCATGATCTTTAGTGAATCGACTTCGGTTTGTCTATTGATTCCCCATCATCCATTTCAAAACAATCAAACTTTCAATTGCCCTTTGAAAGTTTGTTTTCTTTTATATGATTTGTGCCTTGGCACTTGACTAGTAGTATCCCAAATCACTTTAGCAATATTACGGAGAGATCATTCCCATCACACCATCATCAATTGTCTTTGTATAGTGTGTCTTTTGCAATGTAGTCTAGATTGACTAACTTTCTCTCCTCCGGAGTTAGTTGGTTATCGGACTTAGAAAGTCGCTCTAGGACCAATTCTCTCATCTTTTCTCTCCTGGATTCACTACTGATGAACTGGAATGGTCCTTGAGAGACCACTCTCCACATACGCTCGTGTTTGGAATCTGAGATGAGCACGCATTCTCGATCTCCATAGGTCGTAGTTCTCCTTTCGAGAACATGGGAAGTTTTTAGAAGACATTTTTACGATCTCTTGAAAAAAATAAATAAAAAGTTTGACAAATAAGATCGGTTAGGATAGACCACAAGTATTTTAAAAGAATAAAACTTTGGTCAACACAACAGTGGTCAAGTTGAACCCGCTTCGATACCACTTTGTTGGTCCCGGTCTGAAACGAAGTCTTACACGTATGGGGGGAATACACGGTTGATGTTTTTAAAACTTTTTTCTTCTCGAGGTCACTTGGGTCGATAATCCCGAAGATTAGGTTCTGAGAAGCCTGGTCGCTCTGAGTCAAAAGCTCATCGAGCAAGTGATCCCGAGCCGCTTTTCGTAAACCTCAGATAATCCTAACCGAGTCCTCGAAGTGTCAGAGATCTGAGTTGCTTGGATCGATAGCTAACCATCGAACCCTCGTAAGAGTAATGTTGGTTTGGTAACTATCCGTTTCCTTTACTCGATCGTCGAATGGTTGGCCCCAGTTTATACTCGTTTTAAGCTTTGTAATAAAAACTTTCCCTTTATGAAATAGTGATTAAGGCTTGTGATTCACTTATGCAACTTGGATTGATTCCAACTCAATATCGTGAAAAGTATGCTTTCAAAATCAAGACAATGCAAATGAGATAATCACGAGAAAAGGAAAGCAATAAAGAACACAACAATTATAGTGGTTGAGGAGACTCAAACTCCTACGTCCACTCTCCCGACTCTTCAGAGAAATTCACTATCAACACGAGCTTTCGACTACCCGTGGTTTACTTACTCAACTTCGGCCTGAGTTTTACGACTACTCCACGAAGTTTACTTACTCAACCCGACCTTGAGCTTCGACTACCTCAAGTAGTTTACTTACTCAATCACACACAAGCTTTCGGACTACCCCGTAGCTTACTAACTTCTTCTCTAGAGTTTTTCTCGACTACTCGCGTGGTTTACTAACTCTTTACAACTCTTCTCACCAACAAACACACTCAACTACCTTCACAAGGGTTTGGGGTTTCTTGGTTGGTTTCCAACTAGGAGATGAGATATCCTTTACAATAAAGCCTTAATGCAAAGGGTTAGGATATCTCGACTAAGCTTTGGATAATTCTTATCAAGCTAGGCTTAGTATAGTGAGCTCTCTTCAATATCCAAGAACTTGGGAAATTCTAAGTTTTTCGAGTGCTTTTAACTTTTACAAGAATAAGTTTGAGCTCTTAAGTTTCGCATATAAATTTCCCGTAACCTTACAATGTAAGGTCACCAAGTATTTATAGGCATACACCAAGGTCACTCTTTAAAAACTATCCGATTGGAGGGATGACCGTGAGTTCCCTCTTTGTGGTGTGTGAAGCTTGGCTATATTTAGGGTTTGAAACTCCCTAACACTTTCTAGGAAATAGCCTTTCATGTATGGGTTTTTCACTTTTTGCGATCACCGGAACTTTTGTACATCGACATCCTTTTCAGAGACTGTCCTTTGTCGGTGTCGATATGGTACAATGTTGTCTTCCTCTTTTGACTTTTGTCTTCGTTAAAGGTAGACACCTTCAGCGACTCTTTTTTGGTTACAAACTCGAGTTTGATATAACTTTTAACACTTCTAACTTAGTTCCTTTTATGCGCATTTGAATGTCTTGGCAAATATCTATTTTCTAAGGAATCACGATCTTCACCGATGTGCATCCTTCGGATAGATATATATATTGCCTCGGAACATTAGGAGTTCATATGTTGAGCATTCGATATATTCTTGAGTCTTGATATTGCGCATCCTCGATATTCTTGATCTTGATTTCTCGGTCTTGATCTTTGTGTCTTCGAGTCTTGAGGTCTTCGAATTTTTTGTAGTTTATCTTTGGTGATCTGCTGAGTCTTCTCGTTGAGTCTTCAGTTACTCAGTATCCTACTGAGTCTTCAGTAATTATCCTGAACTATATCTGCTGACTATACATTCTGCAGATAACATCCTGACAATTCTAAAACTGAATCCTGACTCAACTATCAAGATCATTCTGAACATGTCATACTCAGGGGTTTTGGGATCTAATCAAAATCATAAATCTTTATTAAAAATTCATCTCCCAACACAAGCATACAAAAATCTCCCCCAAAACTTAAATGAAACTATCTAGTTGAATGCAAAATTTGGGGAAAAGAATGTTACCTAAGAAATTTGCCACAAAGTAAACTCACAAAAAATGAAGCCATCACACCATTTGTCCTCAAAAGAAGTGGGACATGAGCCATGGATAGCTTCATGAGGCAACATTGATCTCCAAATCCGAAGGTTCAAGGGGTACCTTCCTTGACCTCTTACGCATATACCTACAAAAAGCATCAAAGTACCCACAAAACAAGAACTATACAAACACAAAAAGAAAGCAAGTAAAATGCAACAAGCAATAATACTCAACGAACGCTAAGTCACACCTAGTGTACTCAATTAAATCCCAAAGAACGACGCCAAAAACTTGACATGTATTTTTCAAATACTTACCTCTCGTGTAAAGAGATCCTTAGAGTAGAAAGTAAGTGCCAGTTAAATTATCGAACCCGAAAAATAGTGAGTACAGTGTGTCCCTGTAGCTATGTGTTGACATGTTATTGTAGTTGCGGAGCTACAAATACGAAAAAACGAAAGAAAAACAATTAAAGAAAAGCACGAAAATAATAAAAGGGAACCAACTAGGTGGAGTCAAGGGGAGAGAATTGCGAACTTAGACGATGATCAACTTACAAAAATCAAATAAATAAATTAATAAAACTATCCTAGTTCATTTCTTAAGCGAGAGAGATAAGGGTAATCACTTAAAATTACATAATTCGTACTGGATAAGCCTAGAACCAATGTATCAAATTAAACACCTAGGATTGAAGAGAATGAATTGACCTGCTCCCACGGGTAATCACACAATTAGGGGGTTCTACCTAGCTACACTATCTATCTATCTATTCTAACCTCTATTCATGCTTTTCCACCGTGATACAAGGGGCCTAAGTTCCTATGGTCCTACATAATTACCCCAATTCTCATTCAAATAACCAATATAAATCGATGGAGTTCTAATTAAATTTATCCAACTCTGCGTTAAGTATAAACCAATATCCACTCAAACTACACAACCTCAACTCACACTCATACAAATTAACTCAACTATCCAACTCCTCTAGTTGCAACAAATCAAGCATCAATATATAAAGCTAATAGGAAGAAATCATGTAATGAACAATGAAAACCCACCAACCTAATAAAAAAATTAAGAAATTGAACCAAGACAATTAAATCAAAACATAAGCTCAAGATTCACAAATATCACATCATCTAAGAGCACTAAGAGTTTAGCTCATGATTTTACAATCCAAAATCAAATAATAGAAATTAGAATGTGAAATGCCCCAAGTTTAAATATAACATATAAATGAAAAGAGTAGCGTCCCCAAGTTTAAATATGATTATGTATTACAGAAATTCTAGTTGATTAGAAGCAATTATTACAAAATAAATTATTTAAAATTACAAACAAGAAGACTCAGATCTTAAAATATCCTACATTCATCATAAATTACTTTGCGCCCCACCTCCGCCATGCCTTGCCAAGCTCCTTCAATTCCGTAAAATAAAAATCGTAGGGGGGACGAGTGTCCAAATACACCCAAGGAAGGAAACATCAATGATCGCATTGTTAAATGACATATGTAATCAATATATCATTCAATTGTAGCTTATGAAAACATGCAACATCGAGGGAGAGATATCGACACTCATCGGGTCAAATACTGCGGTGTCGACCTTAACCCAATGTACGGGCCATTACTCCTGGCCAGACACAAATACAAGACGACCATTGGGCTTTTGCATATTATAACGGGCTATTAGGCTTGCACATTGTAAAGGCTATCTACGGCTTACACATTGTATGGGCTATTACCCGCTCAGACACAAAGCTATTACCCTTGGGTATACAAATTTCACATTTATCACGTGATCTTGACATATATTATTCATATATCACATATTAATATAGCAATCATAAACATGGAATGTTTTTAACTCGTGGAAGAGTGGAGATTGCCCCACCTTAAAAGTAGAAGTTGAATAAACGCGAATAACGCGTTAATGTTCCTCAAATCTTATTATCATCAACACCACCACATGCTACGATTTTCAAACTTCTTGTATCCTATAATATAACACGTCACTACTACACATTTGAGCTTGCATAACAGCACTTGGATAACCTTTTTTCTAAAATTGACTCTCAAAGCTATAGCTTGGAGAGCGGTTTTAATAAAAAAAAGAATAATAGGCGGTTCAAAATCATTCATCCAAGTTAACATTCTAGAAAGGTTAAGAACACATGCAGAAAGTGTTTAGACGTGGTTTTGAACCGTCCGTCTATATATAGTTTGGACAACGGTTTCCAAAATCACGTCCAAGTGTTCGATATTAAATAAAATCGCGAAACCGGACTTATATTTTTCCCCAAATTAAATAGCTTAACCTAAAGGACCTCCTAGCCCTCTACCCTAAATCGAACTCGTCGGCGTCTTCCCCTTCCGCCGCAGTTTTCCCATTAACTCTTATTTCCCCAAATCGCAAACTAGAAGCCCTAGCCTCCTCCTCCTCTCCCCCAAATCAGACCATTGCCGCTACGTCCTCCTCAAAATCGCCGCCATCGCTTTTGTCAACCTGACCTCCCCTCCTCACTTGTCGTAGCCTTTCTCCTTCCATAGGTAATTATTCTTATATATATATATTAGTATATATATGTTAGTATATATATATATATCAATTAATGTGTATATGTATATATATGTTGAATTAATGTGTATATATATATATATTGAATTAAATAATATATATATATATTGAATTAAGTGTATATATATGTATATTGGTGTATATATATCATGTTGTATGTATTGGTGTATGTATATTGGTGTATGTATATTGGTGTATATATATATTGGTGTTTGATGCACTCAAGGTGTTTGATAGTATGCTTGTGTGAGGATTTAAGCATAAATTAGTGTTAATTTATTAGGATTAATGTTGTTAGTGTTAGAGATGAACAACCCGTTGGAGATGAATATATATTGTGTGGCTTGACTTGACTTTTTTTTATGCTAACTTAGATATGAACAATTGATGCACTCCAAGGTGAGCATAAATTAGGATTAATACATTAGGATATATTTTGGTTATATTAATTTGATGATTTGGTGAATGGATAGTAGTGTGTTCTTTTTAGATGATTAATGATGGTACATTAGGTTATATACATTGTTTTGAGATGCAACAAATCCTCAGATACATGCAATATACAAACCTTAGGTACTACCACATTCTATATGCAAGTTTTATACATTGGATTGTAATACTTTTAAAGTTTAATACATTAGGATACATTATCTTGAGAAACACTTCATATTGCCTCTTCTATAGGCATCTCTAGTTCTATATGGATCGAAAAGTGGGTTCGGCGGATCGATTATCGAGATTAGTATATAATGGGGTGAAAAGAATTTTTTGTAATCATGCGATTAGACCTTGCGGAAGCCCTCTGTACATTCCATGTCCGTGTTGAAAATGTATGAATAGAAAAAATCGTTAGTGGTCGAGAAAGTCTGTTTTGACCACTTGATGATTCATAATGATGATAAAACATATACCGTTTGGACATATCATGGTGAGAGAAGAGATGGATGTAACAAGCAACCTAGAAACTAACTTTAGGTTTGAAGATACATGTGATCAGATATTTTCGATGATGTACCGATCGGTGATACATCGAGTGGGGATGACGATGATCTGCGATCCCCTTATATGTCGGAGAAGTTAAGGGATTCCGTTTGGATTACCTTTGTGGCCGTGTAAGAGAATGCAACAAAAGCGTAAATTTGGTTGATATTGTTAACCTAAAAGCAAATTTCACCGCGGTTGTCAGATGAGTGCTTCACAAGTATGTCAAGTTAGGCTTAGTGGTCTATTACTCGATGGAAATGTACTCCAAGAGAGCATATGATGCTAAACAAATGCTCAACTCCATGGTTAACACCCTCAGAAAATTCATGCTTATGGGTGATCAGATCTTATTTGGAAGGAGCATACGTATCTCGGATGAATGTCCCAGTGTGGGGAGAAGCGATATAAGAAAAATAAATCTCCCGCCGAAGGTGTTGTGGTACTTTCCAATAATATCAAGATTCAAAGAGAATGTATAGTGGCCATGGATGCTAGAAATTTAACTTGGCATCACGATGATAGGATCAAAGATGGAATGCTATGACACCCCTATTGATTTACTTTGTGGAAGACATTTATGTCGCATCCAATTTGGCAACGACCCTTACACTTGCATCTTGCTCTCAAGGCCGGAATGAATGCATTAGATCCAAAGTACCAACCATAGTACGGCAAAATTGATTCTCTGTTAGTTTATAACCTTTCACCGAGTTGTGCATGAAGCGCGACTTTACATGATGTTGTCTATGTTGATATCGGGACTCAAAACAACCTCGGTAACGACATAGATGTATATCCGCCCTTTGAGAGGACTTGAAGCTCATGTGGGATGAGAGGGGTGTCGATGTGTATGATCTTTGTAGAAAGGAGAATTTCAAGTTGAAGGTCATGTTGTTTGGAACTATCAATGACTTTCGCCACGGGAATCTATCCCGGATATAGTGCGTGAAAGGGCCGATGCATGTCCTTGTTGTACCAAGACATCACATTCGCTTGAGTCATTGTGGGAAGACCATTTATATGGGACATGGGAGGTGGTTGGACCCAACCCCAAGTACGTAATTAATGGCCGATGCATTCGATGGCACAATTGAGAAAAGTGAAGCACCACGTTTATTATCCGAGTGTTGGATGTATTGAATGAGATGAAGAATATCGACACAAAGGCTGGAAAGATCTCGCGAAGGAGTATCCCCACTAGCGGTTTGGAAGAAGGAATCGATTTTCATTCAATTGCCCTATTGGAAAGAGTTGTATGTTAGACCTTCATTGATTCTAATGCGTTGAGAAGAACATTTGTGCGACTTGCTCAACACTCTCCTAGTGAGAAAGTCAAGGATGGTTACAATGCAAGAATGGATATGATTGATATGAGAATAATAAGCGTAATTAAAACATATATAGAGAAAGGGGTCAACCGTTCTTACCTCGCCGCATACACACTTTGTCCAAGAATGAGAGAAAAAGTTACTTCAATTTTGCTAAAGGATGTGAAAGTACCCGAGGGTTATTCCTCCAACATCGAGAGACTTCTATCGATGATGGCGTGAGATCGATGAATCTGAAATCACATGATGACTATCATGTCATCATGGAGACTTTCTTGCCCATTGCAACACGTTCTATCTTGCCCTAAAAATGCGCATAACCATAACAAGTTATGTTGGTTCTTCAAAGGCAATGAGTAGCAAGGTCAGATCCTAGAAAATTGCTTTTTTTCAGAGGCGACAAGTGGGGACTCTCTATGAGCTTGAGATGTATTTCCCTCCATCATTTTTTTTGATATAATGGTTCACCTAACAGTTCATTTGGTACACGAGACAAGGATGTGGTCCGCGCTCAGATGTCGATGGATGTATGGTGTAGAGAGATATACGAAAGTTGCTCAAAGGATATGTGATGAATAAGTCCGTGCCTCTAAGGACGACATTGGAACGCTATTTAAGAGTACAGCAATAATGAATCGGGTCCGAATTTATTCGAATGTCGATGCAATTGACTTCGGGGCCATCTGCACACTACAATGATGGATGGCGCGGCGCATTACCGGTGGTCAACCCGGGAAGCAGCAAGCGATGGAGGAACTAACACGGATGCACTTGTGCAAGATTTCACAACACTGGCCGACGCGGTTTCCTTTTATCGACCAAGACACATCGATCACTTGCCGAGAAATCCCACCAGATAGATCATGGATTGAAGTTGAGCACAATCACATCGCTTGTCGACCGTTCAATGGTTATGAGAAAAATACGCTTGTCATGAAAAACATAACTTCGAATGAAAGAGTTATGGTTATCCGTAATGTCCACAGATACGTGATTCATATGCGTTATCTTAGCAAAGGATACATTTTATACGGTATGATGCACTTGCAATCAGAATAATTGGAATAATCAAATTCCTTTGCCCAGTATGATTGGATTCGATCAAATACTCTTTACTTTGAATGAGATTATCAGCATTTGGGAACTTCG